>CM023456.1:12057924-12410424 GCA_013339765.2 Haemaphysalis longicornis | reverse complement strand
ACGCGCGAGCTGCCGTGCAGTTGCTCTTGAGCCACTCTTCGAGGACCGGCACGTCCACCTGTCCCGCGTTCATGAGCACCCAGTTGCAGTCGAGTTCCTCTTCGGCCTGCAGCATGTACCGGCCCTCGACCCACAGCGCCGCGAAGTCCATCAGCACGACCGCGGTCCCTGCGACGCCGAGGGGGAAACAGGGTTGGTCGCTGGGAGCCACTTTCAAGGGAGGCGCAACCAAAAATATTTTCGTCGTGGGGGAAGGGGGGGAGGGGGGGAGGTGTATACTACGCCACCGGTAAACGAAAACTAAAAAGGGAGCTGGCCTCAAAAAAATATCATCTCAGTCAATTTTCTTTTCACTTTTGTTATTTTTATTTTCGTTTTTCGTACATCGATAGGGTTTGTAATAGCACGGACGAAAAAAAGGCGAAAAGTAGAAGATGCGGCGATCAGAAAATTTCCGGTGGTATTCTGACACCCCCCCTGGCTACGGGGCCTGGCATACACAAGCCGTGGGCTGCGACCAGTAGATTTCGGGTGCTCCTAATGACATCTTTACTGCCGTCGTGTTGGATAAGCGTTTAAAGTGTTGCACCTTGGAAGTGTACTTTCGCATCCATCACGTTTCTCTTGTGATCAGTCTTCCTAAAATGCACTTCAGTAATAAAAAAGCAAAATAGTAGAACTCCATTTATACGGCCCGCAAAGGAACAAGTTACCTGTGTCTCCCGAAAATCCCGTAAGGTATTGTCTCCTCTTGTAGTGAGGTGGCACGAATTCACTCTGCGTGTGAGGAAAATTCACATTTTTGGCTGTTACGCGGTAAGTACACGCGCATACAAGCTAGACCGCGTGTGCGCGGGGCTGATACACTGACAAGGCGAAAAAAACGTGGCGCTTCTGTTCACCTTGTGCGCATCTTCGGAGGGGACGATGTAGCCCTGGAAGTTTTCTTTGCTCAGGAGATGGCGGAGCTGTTTCAGTCGGGCGGACGTGTTCACCCGATGAGGTGACGCCGAATGATTCTTCGGTAGCAGAAGCGAAAAAGAAAAATTGCAGGAGGCAGGTCAGCCATTGATTGGTAACAGCTATATACCAGTGCAGGTAGGGCAGAAATGCAGTGCGGACTTTCCTACACACTGCCGCGTCGTTCCAAATGCGTACGTGGTACCGTTAATGTGCTTAAGCACCTCGACGACAGTACTGTAACGAGTTGTCTCTCACAAATAAACGAAGATAGTGCACTCTGATATTGGAAGCACTGGATAAACAAGCCACCTTCTACGCGTTCTCCGACGTGACAGCACCATCCTTTTATGACGAGCTCTTTGTTTCCCGGAAGAAAAAAAAGGAAGTAAGGTAAATTCAGATCAACTTTAATATTTATTTACATTTAAACAAATAAAGCGTCGTTTGTCGTCAAACGAAAGCCGAAATAGGGTAGAGAGGTGTGATTATTCTGTTAAAAGAAAAGTCATTCAGACTTAAGTATTACCAGGCATGACGTTTAAGCCTTTGTTGCGATGTCTCCACCACCTAGGTTGCGGACAGAAGCTACAACCCCTAGGCTATGAGACGTGCGCTGACACTGTATGACTACAGAATAATTTAGACCACCCATGTTCTTTGCATACTTCAAATTTCAAGCACAAACGGATGTTCACGCATTTAGTCTTCATCAACGATACGTCAGAGGTAGCCAACGAATCCCTCATGTCGTTTGTAGCCCCACAACGCATTTGCCCTCACAAAAGCGTGGCGGGTGCGTTGCATCCAGTGTATTTTAGACATCATGTCGAAAATATGGCACTCCAGTTTTGCGTGCCGCCCGTGGTGAATCAAGTCTGTCGCTTTGTAACTTTGTATAACGTATTGGTATACTTTGTATAATGCTTGGTATAACGTCTTTAGAACGGGTGAAGAAATGTAGAGCTCACCGAACCAAAGACACATGACGGCCGACTCTCCTCGGGCTTCGAGAACATGTAGAAGGGAGATTTGTGCCTGCCGAAATCGCCGAGAATTGTTTGGGGCAGATCGCTGTGCGCTGTTTCGGCTGGAATGAAGATGAAAAAAGAAAAAAAAACATAAATACACACGTAAAGACGCCAGGATGACAAACGGGCAAATTCTCGAGGGCTTAGGGTTTAAAGCGGCGGATTTGTTTTAAGGCATTGTTGCCCCTTGTGGTGGTTCAAAGCTGCCAGTTATGACATTGATCTGCGACGTGAATTTGGGTATTTCATTAATGCAGATTCAGAAACAACAATAAGTTCTCCACTGCCCATGTGTCGACACTATAAGGCTAGGAGGGACGACGTAAACAGAATGTTTGAAAAGGCTCTTTTTACCACGCCTAGTCATCTGCGAATAAAATAAAGGTAAAAGTCACATGACAATTACTATACTCCCTAATGCGAAATTTGTGCGCGGAACTAACTGCAGCCTTCTCGGTCACGGCTCATATCTACTACGTCAAAGGAAGTGATCGCGTGACAAGCGAATGCAGAGTGGACGCGCGCTACTCTGCCTGCTATCTCGCAGCGCTTCGCTGCCGCGGTGAATGTTGTTGCAAATCATGTTTGAACCTCCCGCGCAAATGTCATGGTTCGGATTAGCCACAAACGAAGAAGGATCGTCTGGCGAAAGTGTGAGAGGGAGGTAGTGAAACATGCTGAGCCGTAACGACGCGCTGGGAGGTGATACCTTAGCAGCGCGTGCCGCCCTCCCCCTCCCACTTTCGCCAGTCGCTGCTCTTCTGTTTTCCTTCTGCCTGAGGTGGCTCGTTCTCGCTCGATTACGCGGACACGGCTGCCTTTGCCTTCACCGCCGCCGCCGCGAAATCCCTGTACCGGGTGCCGAAGTGCTTCGCAATAAAATGTGATATAAACAACTTCAGTACATGGCACAACTCACAGTTTCTAAGTTCCCCAACAAGCAGAGAAAGTCGATTGCCGTGCGAATACTCATGTTTCATAATCATCATCATCATCATCATCATCATCAGCCTGCCTGTGTGCACGCAGGACGAAGGCTTCGCCCATGTTCCTCTAACTAGTCATGTCATGCTCTGCGCTGAGGCATAGAAAAGACATGTTTATGAAGCACGAAATTTTTGCTGCATGACCTACTGGGTAATGTATTTCCGGGTCCATTGCGGCTGGGTTGCTCAGAAAGGCAAGTTTACCTTTAATGCCCTCATGGTAATGAGAATTTCGGGTACAAAGGCTGGATTTGCCTTAACTTCGTGCATTATCTTCAGGCGTCAAAACCGGTGCATGCGCTTCGCAGATACGACAAATAAAATATGATGAAAGAAGTCACCTATACGGTCGCACGATGCCCTTAGGTCGCTCCTGTGTGTATCCATCATGACATAGGGACAAAATCGGACTCTACAGAATGAAAATGGGCAGCGGGAAGGCCAGAGGCCTATATCGCGTTTAGACGACCACCAACATGCGTGCTTACACAGCCTAGAGTGCGAGCAATGGAGGCGGCTTTGCCCTTCGGGAGCGCATTGCTGCAGAGGACGTACCGGCGAGCGCCAGAAGCAACAGGGTGGCTGCGCTGCCTCTCATCCCGGACGGGCCACTGTGGACGGGGAATCTTCTCGAAAAGTCATGTAAGGACCACAACGGAGGCAAAAACGTCGCCTTCAACTGAACGCCGTTGCGAACACACAACGAGGCCCAACTGTCTTGGTGTTGTTGTTGATGATGATGATGGTGGTGGTGGCAGGGCCACTGATGCGTACCCGACTCGGTGGGATTAACCAAGGGAGAATGCCCATAAGAGAACAACAGATGAAAATGGAATTGGAAGGAAAAGACAGAAGGAGAAAGCATACATTAAACAAAAAAATGGAAAAGAAAAGACCCCACCCAATCCTTCTTCGTGGTTATGAACTCAGATCGCGCAGAAGAATAGGAGGAGCGCGAAGAAGACAAAACTAAAATCCGATGATGATCATAATGAATGTGACTGCGTTGTGTTCAGCACTGAAGTGTCAAAGAGCGGTAAAACCACAATTGATCTTGTCCTTCCACACTGTGTATATTATTTCTCTCTGTGCCACTGGTTGGTATGTCGTGATGTTGCCAATGAAAATAACGCGTGCTTATTCAGGGGGATTGGCCAAGATAGTATTGGCGTGCCTGTGTACGTTTCAATGTGTAGATCATAGTGCTGCCGTTCCTTACCAGCAACCGATTAACTTCCGTTAATCGATTGATCATTATTGGGATCAGCCGATTGACGGAAGTGGTGGCATCATGAATCCTGTTTATTCGATGCAAATTTAAACCCTATCTCGCAGCGCGTATTCCGTCGTACACGCCAAACGCTGTCTCAGTTATAACCCCCCTGCAGCCTCTCCGGAAGTTGTGCAGCCAGCTTCTCCCATATCTATCCGACGCTGACCAGCGCTGTGTGGTAAACGGTCACATGTTTAGCGAAGCTCGCCTGAATCACACCGATGCACGTGCGAAGTCAGAATGTTTGCCTTTATCGTATGGCCCCACCGCCAAAGGTAAATAATTACGCATAGGCGATATGCGTCAAACTCACGTGAGAGCCTATCTGTTCCGCAGACCTGTTTTGTCTACTCGTGCAGACTAATTGGGTAAATGACTTCATTCGGAAAAGCGCCCGTCTATTCACGCGTGATTCACATTTCGCCTAATATTGTACTCACGCTATCAGGAAGTTTTCCATTATGCTTTACGTACCAATGCAAAAGAGTTCACGAGGTGTGTTGAACGCGATAGCGTTGCGTTTCCCTCCCGAGATATCGTCCATGCGTGCGTGACCTCAAACCTCCTCCCCTGTACACATACATGGTGTTTAAGGCTGTACATGGTATTCAACTGTATTAAACTGGGTCTTATTGCCGAAAAACCTACGTGGTACATTAGGGAGTCCTATGCGGGCATTTATAATATACAACAGGGAGTGTCAGGGATGACACTGGTCGATATTTCCTATGACGATAAGGAACGAAAAAAATTAATTAACAAACAAAATGCAACGATCGCCGAGTTAAAACGTGGGAGCACCTTATACTACAAGACAACCCTGTAGGTTAGGTCTTCGCTGTGGCATCACGCAATGCTAGCATGGCGTTCTGCATTGCGCAGTGCCGCAACCCAAGTCCCATTTTAATTTCTATGACTCACTTGTGGCGTCGTTTCGCCGAAACCCGCTGCAGGAAAGCCAACTTACACCATGAATTTTTGCAAAGCCACAACAAGCTCCTCAAGAAAAAAAAAATTGGCTCCAATCCACGCTGTGAAGCTGGTTGGAAAGTAAAGCTGTAAACGACACCCACAACAACTGCTCATGCGACGTCACTTGAATTCACACACGTGGCTCTACAAAGAGTGAAACCAGATCTACCAGATATTCTGCCTGTCGTTACCTAGAATTCGCAGGGGCGGCGTCCCGAACGTATACAAACGTCGGCCTGCGGCCGGGCTAGAGCGGCGGACGCCGCCGCTGTAGCCCTGGACGTGCGTCAGCAGAAAGAAAACGGCGAGGAGCGTCATTCGAAGGGTGAGACATCGGAGCCTAGCCATCCCGGTGTGCTAGATCGGGGCTACATCACCGCGCGACACAAGCGCGGACACCGAAACAATGCAGCATGTGAGCTTAGTGATTCCCATTTATACCGATTTAAACTAGTTAGTTTAGTAAGTTTGATAATTGTGAGAAAGCTGAATGAACTCTTAATCGCTATTAATCAGAACCAATTGCTCCTTTCATCTTTTTTAATACCTCTTAAAACACAACCGAACTGGTATTCACCAATTTAGAAAACGGAGCCCCATTCGTAGCAAGCAGTGCGCAAAAGGTAGTGCTTGTTTAGCGGCCAGGTGTCTGTATGCGATCTCTACATTTTGTTTTGGTGCCCTGCAAACCAATCTTTAACGTATCTTTGCCGTACGACCACTTTATTCCGTCGTGTTCGGGTTAACCAGGAAGTGCTGTTCAACAATTTAATCAAGACGTGCGAAGGAAGCACGCAATGGACGCGAAGCTGCGCTTAAACAGGCCCAAAACAACCGTCGCTAAAGCAGACGACAAAGCCGGGTCACGCCTATGCGCCCGCCTGCGTGAGCGCGCGGGGAACGCTGGGTAAATTCGCCGCGCCATCTACACTGTGCTTTGTGAGTGAAAAGCGCCCTTTCCTCCGCAGCCGCGCTGGGAGTTTCTCGTCCCGCACGCCACGAAAGAACCGTTGGCTGGTAGAGGTAGAAGACTTCGCTTTAAAAAGCACTTCCCTTGGTCGGAGGCAGACCTGGGCAACCCAACGTTATGACGTCGGCGTCTATCCGATCGCGCCATTCCGGCAAGGTCGAATCAGTTTGGATTTTGGTCTTCTTCTTTGATTCGGGCTGCACGTGAGAAAGTTTCGCGTGTTAACCATCTTTCTCATAAGAAAGGGACTTTATTTTTTTTAGTCAAATGGTATGCATATTGCTGCCATTCGCCGAATTCGCTTCGTTGGCGGCATGGATTTGACACTCGAGTGCAATGTGGTAAAGCTAAAACACAAGGTTGCTTTGAGTGTAAATACGCTTAGCCAAAACAATGCCATATTTGAACACAAGTGTGCTCGAATGAAGAAGAACGAAGACAGGTAATTGACAAAAGTTTTTTATTTATTTATATTTGGATACGCGAAGCAATTTAGAAAGTTTTATGCAGGTACTTGACGCATTTCACAGTAAAAACTACGAAAATAGGATCATGTGGTTTGTAAGCGCACACAGAAGCAACAAACTTTGACAGTAAGCTGCTGCACTACCAAATCCGACGAGTTGCTAAGGCCCTATTTACGACAAATCAATAAAAATTAGGGTCAATTCAGCAAAAAAAAAAAAAAACAAGCGCTGAAAGGCAACAAAGCGCATTGCATTCGGGTTGGAAATTATTTGCTCGCAAAAACTACCTAATCCAAGCTTGTGGCTAAAATATCTTTCAGCAGAAGATACCGAGCTGAAGCTGACTTTGCGGCAAAACACGAAGGTGAATGGATAACAACAACGATATGCTTTTCACTTACTTTGCCTGCGTCCTAAATAAAAACTACATACCACTAGTTATTTTTATGTTTTAAGCGATCCGTCAGCTCATGCGGACGATCAGCCATTAAAAAAAAGCAAGAATGTTTGCGGGCACCTAGCCCTTTTTGTGAGTTGTGAAAAGGTAGGCATTAATGTAGAGTTGAACGCCGCGTAGTTCTTTCAATTTTGCGCTACGAGTAATGTGTTGGAGCTTTGCGAACAAATTGGCTCGGGTTATTCTTTAGAGTTTCTGCTTTCGCGAGCTGACTGTAGACAGGAATTATTTGAACGATTTGAGCGACCTGGATGAAGTTGATCTTGGCTCGCTGGTGGAGCGCTGAGTGCTTGACGTGTCGCTCTCCCCGGGCCCCGAACGCAGCCACCGCCGCACTCTCCGCTTCCCACATAGCTCCACGCATGTCCATGCGTTGCCGAGTAGCGCAGTTCTTTTATTGTGTTTTATTAGCGCGATGTACGCACTATGGAACTTCAAAATCACGTGGGTTTTGGAGCCATTTCGCTGCTTCCGAGGCCGACGTCGTTTTTTTAAAGCGAAGCTTCCTATGCTTTCCTGATGGCGACGTTGCCCCAAAACGCACTGCAGGAAAGCCAACTTTTTCTGACGATGACGATGATTGTGGGTGAAGTGAAAGTAAGTTGAAACCACGAAGCTTTCTCAGGTGTACGGCATTGTCTTCAAAGTCCAAAGTCAAAGTACAAAATCGACATCGTTACGCCCAAACGCACTGCGGAAAAGCCAACTTTACACAAGTTTACACAATCTGGATGAATTATGAAGCCGACTTCTATCCGACTGCGTCATTCCAACACGGTCGAAGCAGTTTGGATTTTAGACTTTGACTCGAGTTGCACGGGAGAAAGTTTCGCGCTCTAACCTTATCTTTCTCTTAGCTTATCTTTCTCTTAAGAAAGGGATCGTTCCTGCGCTACACAGACATCTTGGTCACTATCGACACCAACGGCGAATGTTTCCCTATCCCCACCCGCCACTCACTAGAGATGAAGCTACACCTTTAGAAGACTCCAAACCAACATCTATCCGCACCGGGCCCTCCTCCATGCCACATATCCGACCGAATATCAAGCCACCTCTGTACCCTATACCATTAGGTATGGGAGTGCCAGAAAACGACAGGTCTTCAACCCATCTCCAATACCTCCATTCAACAGTAGACGGCGCGGTTGGCCGGCAAGGATCCTACGATACAGCTTGACCTGGTGAACGGGGCTACGCAGCCAGCCACAGCGAGGGAATCCTGGACTGAGGATTCCCTCCACCAGGCGGGTGCCCTAACAGCAGCACTTGTTGTTCAATAAAGATTTCATTCATTCATTCATTCATTCATTCATTCATTCATTCATTCATTCATTCATTCATTGCTTAATGAGCCATTCAGTGCTTGCGCATTTTAAAAAAAATGCGCGTGGTCTGAGCTAGTCAAAAGCCTTTCAATTGAGCTAATTGTCTCGTAAAAGAAGCTTGGTTAAGCAGCGCAATTCAGAAAACCGCGCACCAGTCCCAGGTTCTGATTTGATAAATGCACGCGTACGTGTGCACGTTCACGCGCACTTACGGCCCACAAAAATAGACGTTGGACTCATCTGGTCCGTGAAGACGAGCAAGACCTAAGGTTACTATCGTCTCGGCGGTGACGTCACCATGACAAAGCTTGGCGGCATCCATTATCCTTCTCACTTTCGCGTCGACCCCCCCTTTCTCTCCCCACTCGAGCGCAACGGCCTCCCGTTCACAGAGCATTAGCAGCGCTCACTGACCCCTGATTCTAGTATTGGCGCGCTCTTTGAACGCGCCAAGCCAACGCTATCGGATGACGCGCACACACAACGAGAACGGTGCGAGCTATCGCAAACAATCACAAGGTGGTCGCTGATAGGCAACGCAAACTCACGTGTCCGATTGTGTAAAGGCGCCAACGCCGCCCACCCACTCCGGCGAGCTTAAAAAGGGACCCGCGGGCACCTGTCGGCTGAAGAGCGAATATCCGGAGAGCGGTTAACTGTCTGCAACCAACGGCACACATCAGAGACATGGCGTCCACAAAGGTCGGAGGACTGTCGGAGGTCAAGGAAGCTGACGCTACCGTACAGGAGATTTGCGAAAAGGTATTTACGCTTTTATAGTTGTTAGAGTTTTACGCGTCGAAGCTGCAGGCTGAGGTACGCAGTAATGGAGGGATAGATGGAATAATTCGCACCTCCTGTGGAATATTAACGTGCGCCGAAAGGTCAGGAGCACAGGCATTTCCATTTTCAATCTTGATGTGAAAAGCAGCCGCTGCTGTGGGGAATCGAACCCGCACCTTCGGACTTAGCAGTACACTGTACCGTCGCAGAGATTAGTTCTATTCCGCGATCAAACAGAAAAAACTGGGGTGAGCGCTTCAGGAATAACGATGAAATGAAAATGCTGAGTCAGCTGTAGCCTAGTCAGAGCCATGTTAATTAAACTCTAGTATAACTCCGCTCCCCACAATCGACGAATTTCCAAAATTATGAAGTTTTTTTTACAAAATTTGGGAAATCAGTTCGCAGGCGTATGCGAAGGAGTGTGACCGTTCCTTCTACGTGAAATGTTTTTTTGAGATTCTGCTGTGGTAATGTAGACAGAAATAAGGCAACGTACTCACACGCTCTTATTTCGAATGCGCGTAATCCGTAAAAAAATACAAATGACCATGACTCACTGCTTCCCTTTCGATTTCCTTGCTCGTTCCACCTAACACGAAGAAATAACAAAGAAGCAATAATATTTTAGAGCCTCAATTTCTTGTCCTGAAAAGAAATGCAGGAACGTGTTTCGAAAATTTTTCGAGTGGCTATAACTCTAGCTCCAGGTTAAAAATACTTAATTTTATAAAAAGATTGCTCGAAAACATCCATGAAATAATCAAACGATCGAAATTATTTAACGTTTCAACATAAACTGCATTTGCGCTTCTGAACTGCAGCAGTGAATGCTACGTTTTGGAAGGCATCGCGCAAAAAATAAATCAAGAATAGCTTTTTGCTTCTACAAGTATCATGAATAAAATAATTTAGTTACTATTTGCCTGCACAAAACTAGCCGTCTTTTATCTAAGTATTCCATAGCTGATAACGGAAACTGCGAGAAGAAAATTCTGAAATTTCCAAGACCTGTATTCTCCTCGGCCTAACCCCAGCGCCCCCAATAATAAATACACGCGCCGGGGAATGACAGCCAGCGCTCCTGCGGCCGTTTATACGAAGAATTCGGCCTCGCACGTTTATGTAATCGCTTGCAGTGAAACTAGCTTCACGGACTCACATCTAATTCTTTCTTTCTTTTTGCGGGAAATTGCCTACGGCATAAGAGAATGTCTTAAAAGGTACAACATTGCACACGTTTCAGGCAAAAATGCAAGAACTGGCGCTGGGACCCCCATATCCAACGCTTAAGAACCGGGGTTCTCCCATGATGAAGTCCTGTGCCTTGGAGGTGTTGCATTCGTGCGTTTTTGAGAGCTGGGCAAGTCCACAACAGATTTTCATTAAAAACTGACTCAACCACATTGCAGGTACGCCCGAATGTAGAGGCCGAGCTCGGTCAAAACTTCGCTGAATTTACGCCCGTGAAATACAAGACCCAGCTCGTGAACGGGATGAACTATTTCATCAAGGTACGTTTGCATGCGATTGTGTGTCATGGTACACGGCAATGTTAGCTCTGCTCGTACAAGTCGAGCGTGCTTTTCGTAAATGAGCATTATTTGTGTGCGGCTTCAGTCTGTATACGTGGACCTGTTCCCTGCTGTACAATGCGAACATTTTAATGTTGTAAGGTTACGTGGTCATTAAAAAAATAATACAGGTGGCCCTATCTATAAGCTTCAACATCGTGGGACACTTTCCGTGGTTTTGCTTCGCCACAACCCACTCGAATAACCAGTCAATGTAGCCAATGACACTAATTGGCACAATGGCGAAGCTGAGCCCGCAATTTGACTGAACCAACTTTATCTGCGTTGTGGCATTGCGCCATGCAAAACGTAACGTATTTTCGTTTCGCCGAATCGTACTCACCTTGTCACTCGCATAATTTGCTCCGCTGGGGGCTGGAAGCGATCATGGAAGCGCCTACTGTGGCAAAACGTTGCCTCACCGGGGTGTATATGTACGAGAACACAAACTTTTTGCTGCGATAGCTATCGCTGTACGCGCACCGGTAACGCATTGCGGCAAAGCCAACTTTGTAGCGTTAGCCGAGTTCGAAACAAAACCAGCTATACCCTCTGATTCAATTATTCAAATTATGATGTAATCTACGCGTCCATAGCTGTCCGAGCGTCAGTAACCGACATGAACGTGTCCGCCACGTGACGCCACAATGTTTGTCAACAGGACAGTTAACGTCATGCAAGGTCACTCGTTCGATTAGTGCATGTTAAGGTCAGGCGGGGATGATGCAATGGAGCAGGAAGTTACATTGCTCCCAGAAATGAAGTGACGTAACCGGTAGTGACCACGTCAGTTCTTGTGACGTCGTCAACCGTAACGTGAGTGCAGCTTAACAGCAGTGGGTGTGGAACGATAGACTTCGCATTAGTATGAAAAGCTATGGAAAGGAGACGAGCAGAGATGACGTGCCCAGAATTGGATAAGCAATGATAAACGGGTGTTGGTAGACAGATATCGCTCAACTCGTAGTGCACCTCCGTCAATCAGTTTGTTGCAGGCGGCCGTCACACTTTGAGCCTGCACAAATTCAGCCCAGCATGCCAGGAATCAAGTCTTGTATACGGCGACGAGGGGCTTGTTGAATTAAGACAGAAATAAGGGTTGGCAGTCAAGAAAGCCTAGGAAAGCAAAGGGAAGAATGTGGTAGGTCATTGAAACAGATAAAGAATTTGGAAAGACAGAAAGAAAGTGGAGAAAAAATTCCCGCCGGGTGGGATCCGAACCGACGACCTCGAGAATACGCGTCTAGTGCGATGACCACTACGTTACCGGCGGGGCTGTTTCCCCTCCACCTTCTCGGAGGTCGTGGGTTCGGATCCCACCCGGCGGGCATTTTTTCTCCACTTTCTTTCTGTCTTTCCAAATTCTTTACGGTGACCTACCAAATACTCCCCATTGCTTTCCGAGGTTTTCTTGACTGCCAACCCTTATTTCTGTCTATCTATCTATCTATCTGATCTATCTATCTATCTATCTATCTATCTATCTATCTATCTATCTATCTATATATATATCTATATATATATATATATATATAATTATATATATATATATATATATATATATATGGTCTTGGCGAGTCCGTCTCAGTCGCATCAATGTGCATTTTGTTGCAGCGGGAAAAGGAAAAATAATGTCACGCTAAGATTGCAGGTAGAAAGGAAGCACATGAATGATATACGCACACCGATAACGCGGTTTGCCCTCGTCAAACAATACAGATAGATAGCGCACCTGTCCATGCAGCACCTTATCTATACTCATTCCCGCGCGTTTGATATCCATGAGCGAGCACGTGCCCCAGGTTGCCTGTGCAAGTCAACGACCTGAAGCGTGGTTGCAGACAACATTGCTTATCACTCAGGCAGTTTGAGCCACGCGGGGGATTAGTACTTTCACAGTCATTTATTACAGCACATTAAGAAGCATGCTAACATCCCACAAAGCAAACTGTGCTTGGATTAGCTTTCTTCACTCTTAATATATATATTTTTTTTGCTTTTCCTTAACTGAGGGAGAGTTTGGACAAAGCAATCTGTCAAAGCAAGTGATGTCGGTACCAAAGAATGCAACAGTTGTTCCTTTTGTAGACGTGTGGAGGTTATATTTTACTGTAGTTCAGTGTTTTACCCTCCTTATTCACACACTATTCACACACAATATTATTCCTACACTATTATTCGTCTGGTTGGCTAACCACTCACTCACTCACTCACTCACTCACTCACTCACTCACTCACTCACTCACTCACTCACTCACTCACTCACTCACTCACTCACTCACTCACTCACTCACTCACTCACTCACTCACTCACTCACTCACTCCCATACCGCTGAGGCTTTCACGAAGCGTGTATACGATGAACACAAGCGAAGTTGATGAACGCACGTCCCGTCTAGTCTCGCATTTTGTGCACTTTTATGCATTTTTATTTTTTCCTGGTTTGACATGATAGCGGCAATTTATATCATTATATAAAACTGAACGATCATATTGCCCCTGCTCACTGCGAAATGAAAAAATAAATAAAACGCTTTCACAGGGGAAAAATTGTTCCGTGCTATAGAAGAGAAGGCTTACGGAGAGGTATCGCCTTATTATAGGCACAGTGACCAATGGGGAAACCTTTTAATCAGCAGATGATATGATAAAAAAGGTGCCGATCGTATAACCGATCGCGTATAGCAGCGCGGACACATATTTCTTGCTCAAGCGCGGCTACGCATAGGGCTTTGCTTACATACACATGCTGCGGCACTTGTGATCCCTTTAGCCTGCCATACGTGGAGGCAACCTACCATTTCTCCAACTAAGTGTGAGCCGTTAGTGGAGTTAGGGGAATTGTTTGTATTCATTGCAATCCTGTCCTCTCAAAACGCCTCCCTGTGAGTGCATTTGATAGCATACCAGTTTCGTACACAGATCGACGTTATCAGAACCCCGCAAGGTCTAACCATTGCGATTGCTAAAACAAAAAACCTATATATCACTAATTTAACGCCACAACGGACATAAATAAATATAGGGTCCGAACTACATAATCTCTAACCAGTTTATAACAAATGAGGACGAAGTTTAGTCCATAGGATATTTACCAGACGTCAACGGTTGATGTATTTACTAAACGTCAACGGTTCGGTGTATTCAGTTTTGTCCTTGCCTCTCAGTGTACGTTTGCTAATGATGAATTTCTATATAAAATAATTCAGCTAACTCTCAGTGGTTGTACCTTTTATAGGCAGCCTTCTAAACTTCAGCGTGACTTGCGCTTTCTTTACAGGTTCAGGTTGGCTCGGACCAGTACGTCCACGTCAGGGCGCATAAGTCTTTTAAGGGCGAGGTCACCTTCTCTGCCGTCCAGGCGGACAAATCGCTCGAGGACGAACTGGAACACTTTGCCTGAGTCGATTGTCAGGACAGGCTGCAGTGGGTGCAGCCCTCGAACGACCTCTCGAACGCCTGGAATTGACTACGGTTGTGTCACTTGATGCAAAGACGGCAGAAGATTTCCTTTGCAGCCAATTTTTCGTGAATACTAGTCATCAATGTATAACCACATAATTGGCTTGACGCCTTGAACATTTTTAACTCGTTCTTTTTTTCTTTGCCGATGCAACCACACCTCTGAAATAAACGGTTATTTTGGAAGCGATAGTCTGTGCCTCTCTACTTGTGGCGGTAATGATGGTAGGTCAAATTTGTTTTCCCTGCATGCGATACATACAGGCTCTACAACAGAAGACAGTAGAAAATTTTTAAATAAACAAGAGCAGGCCTAACGTCCTCGCGTAACCTACAAAACCGTCTTACTGGAGAATCAGCCTTTCACAGGTATTCAAGCGAAACTTTATGTACCTCTCTCGCGGCCTTTCGGGGTACTGCTGCTGGCTGCTGTAATTCCCTGGCCGAATGCCGAATGGGCCGCTCGTTTCCAGCGACTGCTCCTCGTCCACCGCTCCGGTGGGCGAGGAGGAGCATGGTGGTTAAAAAAAAAAAAAAAACACCAGTCGGCGCGCTGGTCTCCGTGAACGAGGCAGGCGCTTAGAGGACAACCTAACTGTCCTAGCCAAATGCATAGAGGTGTCAATGGCCAAAAAGCAACCATTAGGATTAGCATTTCTGGAGCCTACGACAACGTAATTGAGAACTTCTATGGAGCCTATTTAAGTGGGAGGGATTACGCCAGAACTTTACACAGCTGCTGCAGGAAATTTACAATGAAAGCGAGGTACAAATTACCTGGGAGGACTTAAAGTGCACCGAACCGGTAGTTATAAATAGAGGTTTAAACCAGGGTTGTCTTTTGTCTCCATCGCTATTCATGTTATACATGGCAAGACTAGAAAGAAAGCTTGAAGACAGTGAAATAGGTTTCAGTCTGTGTTATAGCCGCAAAGGACAGGAAGTGGAACAACATGTCTTGGGTCTGATATATGCAGATGACATAGTACTATACTAGCAGATAGCGAACAGTGTCTGCAACAGTTTACAGATATATGCGGGAAAGAAGCCACTGAACTGGTGTTACGGTTTAGCACAGCAAAGAAGGGGTTCTGGTCTTTAATGACGCCGCTCGCAAGGATACGGTATTCGTTCAAATATCTTTCAAAAAACGAAATACAAATATCTGGGCGTTTGGATAAACGAAGGCCAGGCCTATCTAAAAACGCATAAGGAGTATTCAAGAATAAAATGAAAAAGAAATGCCTCTATCATGAAGCACGGAACACTACGGGGATATAACAAATATGAAGTAGTGAGAGAAATCTGGAAGTGTGTAATGGTACCGGCACTCACTTTTTCAAACGCAGTAGTGTGTTTCAAATCAGAGAATCAATCAGGGCTAGAAGTGAACCAGAGGGCGGTAGGGCGATTGGCATTAGGAGCCCACAGTAAAACAACAAATGAGGCAGTGCAGGGAGGCATGGAATGGGCCTCCTTTGAAGTGAGAGAAGCGCAGAGCAAAATATGTTTTGAAGAATGACTTAGAAATATTGATGACCAGAGGCGGGTGGCCAGATTGTTACGGTATCTTTACATGAAAATCGTAGACGCACAATAGAGAAAAAGAACCAGAAGGCTTAGGACAAAGTATATGAAACCCGGAAGCGAGGGGAAACGACCAAGGCAATAAAAATGAAGTTATACAATCAAAGACAACGAACTGGGAAAAAGGGATGGACGCAAAGAAGAATTTTGATATCTACAGAATCGGGAAGCGGGAGATCACGAGGAAAACGTTCTTTGATAATACCAAAGGGAGTGAATCTGAACATCCTCGACAGAACTCTGTCTGGTTGAGTTAAACTTGAGGAAGGGGCAAATACAACTACCAAGGGACCGCTTTTAATAAACGCCCTTGGTTGGTGTATTTGCTTCTTCGTCTGTAGGGAGTGCATGCTTTTTGAAGCCTGGGCAGGTTGCTTGCGAACAAAAACGCTTATCCGCGAGCAGGTGCAGGAACTGTGCGCAGGTTGCGGCAAGGAGAAATAAACCATGCGACATATATAACGGAGTGCAAAGGTATCCATCCGGTTCTCAGTGGGAGAGACATCCAGCTTTCGGAAGCCCTTGGCTTTAAGGTTATCGGAAAAGTGAATTGGAAAGCAATAGAGGTTAGTAAAAGAAGGTTAGAGTGTTGGTGGGAAACGAGCAGAGAAGAATCTGGGAAGACATCCGAACAAGGAAGTCAAACTAGCACGTGACAAAACTACCATAAAGTTTTTTTTTTTTCATGGCGAGGTGATTGTACAGCGGCTTTACGACTAAGGTCGCTGTACAACGCCACCCCGTGACAAAGCGGAAGCCGCTAAGCATCATCACCATCATCATCATGTTGCCGCCCCCGATGCATCCTAAGAACACGAGAACACGCGCCAGCAAAAACGCTCAGAAACGTTCCCGCTGCGTCCACGACGTACAGGTCCGAAAGAAGCGCCACGCACAACGCGAACGTCTTCGCAAACAGCGAAACATGGCGCAGACCACCAATGTGTGCTGGGTATGCTGGATCGAAGACGCGAGTGAAGGCAAAAATGCGCGGCGGCAATGAAAGACGACGAGCGTCGTGAGAGCTACGGCCAGAGCAACCAGCGAACAAAAATGCCGCACGCACTTTCATCTCAACCCAGTTTTTGAGCGCACCCCTTTGTCGCGCGTCTCTGGGCTGAGCCGCGTCGCCGTCGTCGAGACCGAGCGAACAATGGGAAGACCAACGAGTGAAAGAAAAAGCGAACGATGGTAACACCGACGAGTGAAAGAAAGCAAAGGAGGAGAGTGTCGCAAAATTTGGAGGGGAGGGCGGTTCGCCGTGGCGGCGCGAGCCAGCGCTCTCCGAAAGTGTGCGGTAAGGGAGGGGAGGGGGCAGTATGCTGTGCCCGCACGAGGCGCTCGACGGCGCGACGCTTGGCGAGAACGTGAGGGGGGCATGCGTGTGTCATGATGTGCGTTCGCTTAAGACGCAGTTCGCGGTCCCTTCCTGAGACGCACTTCGCGCCGCCGACACAGAGGCTCATGTTGCTGCCGTCGAGAGAACCCACGAGTGAGCGCTGCCTCAGCGCACTGGTGTTGCGCCCAAATATCGCATTAGGGAGTATCGTAATGGCCAGAACCATAGCCAGAATTTTTTTTCTGGGGGAGGGGAGGGGGTAGTTTTGCTGAAATCAACAGTAAGTATCGCTTACGTGCTGTCTGGAAAAGATTTCGAGAGGGGTTCGAACCCCCCCCCCCCTCTGGGTACGGCCTTGGTAATGGCCAGCTAGGTTTTCTCTGACACCCGTACAATGATTTCAAACGGTGCTAGTTGAACTCATTAATGCAGTTCAGAACAGTTGAGATCAACGACGATGAAGGCTTCACTTTACGTGTGCGTGGGATGCGCAATTTTCTTTATGCAACTCATGAAATGCATAAGAGCGCACGGGGTGCGCTGCGACTGCATGGGCATGATTTATAAAGTTCAGCTTATTTTCCTTAAAAGGGGGGGGGGGGGGGGGTGCGGTGATGAGTATTGCATAAGGGGTGGGTCAAAGGTTATATACATGTAGAACGGATTAGCAAAGCAAAAAGTCAACAATTAGCTGTTGCAAAAAATGAGAACCTTCTATAGAACTACGTTCTATAATTCAGAACATTGCAAAGTGATTTTATTAAGTTCGTGGGGCGGCTCAGAACAGACTCTACTGCGTTGATAAAGATAAGACTGGTACGGGTTCCAGATCGTAGATGCACATTCGAGCTTGAAGCAAACAAGGGATTGACATATGCGATTAGTTCTACATGCTCAGGATCACGGAGAAGGTGACATCCTTAAAAACCCAGTGATTTATTGGCGGATTATATGGTTTTAGCGATATGAGGGAACCATGATGCATCATTAGATAATGCGACAACGAGGTAATGGTAAGTCTGAACATGGGCTGCGAGTGTGTGGTATAGCAAAAATAAAAGGGTAACGCGGGCACTGAAAAGAGACAGTATTGCATTTATTGCGGTTAAGCGTCGCTGTCTATCGTTAAGATCGTTCCAAAGGGTTATAGGAGCACTTTCCCTAGCGATTGAACTGTACGTACCACAATCAACGGTGATAATACCGATATTAAAAGAAGTATGCGTTCGCGAGTCATCAATAGCAATTAAAAAGGAGAGCGGTCCCAGTACGGAGCCCTGTGGTACGCCTCAGGTTATTGGGTTGCGAACATTAATCGTTAGTTCAATTAGAAAAGCATTGGTAGCAGGTGGTTACTGAGGAACCTTTTGTAAAGTCATGCAGACGTTCAGGAATGTTAGCGGCGTCAGTCTGTTTTTGATGTCAACATTAAAACGTAGGTCATGTACGAAAATAGCCACTTCAGTTTCACTAGAAAAGTGCTTTCAGAAACAATTCTGTGAAGAATAAAAGAATTGTCCGAATCTAGGAAATTGGTGATATGAGTGTATATAACACGTTCCACTGTTTTGATGCACACATAGAAAGACAGATTGGTTAGTAATTCAAAGGGAAGTTTCTGACACGCTATTTGTTGACTGGAATTACCCTCCGAATTTTTCAATAGGTACGGTGCCCGGTTAGCTGCAAAAACGCTGAGGGCAAAAATAATGCAGATACACTTCTGGTGTTCTTTTTTCTTTTCCTTTTTTTTTTTTTTGAAGATTTTAGCAGGAATTTAAGCAATGCCAGTCGAGCAAAAAAGAAAAGGAGACAGGTAACACATAAGCATTCCTTGTCGGTTGTGATTGCGAAATCATGAATATCCAGTTGAACTGGCAGAGTGCTACTTCGCGTGGGTACGTTGACGTAGTAACCAATAGGAATTGGTGAATTGGTCGTGAGCCTCTGACGCAGCTGTAATCGTCACTTGCCAATCCAAACGGGTATCACTTGCCAAACGGGTATGCTAGTGTACATTTTATTTGGTTATGTTGACGCCGCAGCCAAACGGGAATGGGTAAATCGGTTGTGAGCTTTTGAGGACAGCTATTCATCGTCATATTCCAATCCCCTTGAGTCCATGGGTATCTGGGAATTGTAGGTGGGTATGGTGACGTCGCAGCGAAAAAAAACTGGTGAAACGGCCGGGAGCATCTGACCGCAGCTGTCATTTCCACTGGCCAATCCACCTGAGCGACATGTTCTTACGCCTATATTTAGCCTAGTTTCTAGTGTAGTTAGTTACCTTAGTATTTTCTAAGCCGAAAGCCACAACGTATTCACTACGACCACCTTTAGTTAACTAGAGTTATCGATTTGTGGTGGTGTCGAAAATCCTTGGTGGAATCGCAATTCGGTAGGCCTGGGTTCGATTCCCATATGGTCCTAAGTTATCCTCATTACTCTTTTCAACTCAATTACTTTACTTTCACTTTCTCCGCCCCATCGGTCATTGCAGGGGCCGTTCCGCGGCTACATACATCGAACGGCGGCTCTTCTGCTTGATGCCCTCGCATTAAAAGGTTCATTTTTTTCGATGAGTAACGCTGTTCTGGCTGCCGAGAGTGTTACGTCTGGCATGGTGTTCACTGCAATGGTAAGCAGTGCACTGGCGTGACATGCGTTTTTCGTGATTAAAAATAGAAGAAAAGGCTATATAAAATAATCAATGCGCTCAGAGCCTTCAGATTATTTGAGATTTTTATTTATTAGTGTTACTGGCTGCACTCATTCGTTTCTGTTTTAATTACTCTCTTCACTTCAGACAAAAACAGCACACAGAAAAGGAAGTACAAATGCACACAACAATGGGCATTCAGGCCTCTCCCTCAGAAAAAACAGCTTGCCTCAAGAAAGACCAGCAGATGTTAAACAACTATTAGAGCCTCAGAGGCACCGCGGAAGACGCAAGTCTTCCAGCTGTCTCAAGTGACTCAACGCCGACGCTGTACACACAACACATATCGCGTACAACACGTATTTGTGCACTTATATTTGGAAATTCGCTCTTTTTCTATTTTCGTCCGTTGTGTGGAAGTTGGGCCCCAAGCTCTACGGAAATGACTCCTTCATAGTGACCTTAAAGGGGTCATGCAGACAAAATGCAAGTTTGTTTTATTCGAAAGATTTGCTTGTCCGGTAGCAAACGATGCTTTATTCACTGAGAAATTAATCAATTTAAGTTAAAGTGTTGATTCTACCGCCAAATCGTGTTCATGACATCTGCGATGACGTAACCAAAACAGGTCTTCTAAGGAACGTAAGTGTGCTATTTAATCTGCAGCGGACTCCGGAACGCCTTGATTACCGTCAGTTTTCCTATATGGCGCCCCCATACTGCTCAGGACCACTGTCCGCCTTTTAAGTGCGAATGCACTTTTAGCGATAAAATCACCGCGGCGACGGCGTAGCTGCAAACGGGTCCGTAGTCTCCTCTATATTATAAAAAGAACCATCCGGGCCAGGTTTCGACCCGAACTGCGGCGCAGCTGGACAGCTCTAACCGAAAAGCACGGTACGCACGTGTTCATGTTTAGTGACGCGCCTTGTTACTATCATTCTTAACGCTATCGAATATGCTTGAGCGCAAACTAGCGGCGTTCTGCAAGCTAGCTTTGCTAGCAACTGCGCCTGACTTGTGTACTTGCAGACTACAACGCCGATGCGCAAATACGTGAAGGTACAGTGCGGCAAGGCGTGGGCGCAGACCATCCAAGCGCCGCTTAAGCTATTTGAGTACAAGTGCATTGCTTAACAGTGGTCGTCCCTGTTGTTTAACGGGCAATCTTTTGAATGAAACAAATTGCATTTCATGTAATGCGCGATATGCACCTCTCGCTAGCGCCTGCTACGTACCTCACTTGGTCGTTGGCCCTACTATGCACGCTTAAAGCAAATTCAGCCGTGCACACTGCGTTGCGTACACCTCGACCTGCACTGGGGGAACGCCAATTTCTGATGAGTGATCGTTAAAATCCCACAGCCGCTCACAAATGCCGTTTTGAATGGCGAAACGCTCTTGACAACAGCGGGCCTTGATATGCGCTTGCACTCAATTCCAAATTACGCTGACGTATGCGACTACTGTGCACGAAAACTTTCCTATGACTGCATTCAATACGTCAAAACGCTGCTGATACAAGCATTCACTTTGTTTTGACCGCAATTGCACCTGACTTTTTTTTGTTACGATAGGTAGTAACTTTCGTGAAACGGGGTATGCTAGACAAACAGGGTCACGTAAGACAATTTCGGTTGGTATGCCAGTCGGCCAGGGTCGTGTGAGACAACCCCGAAGCGCCAGCTGTGAAGCATAACAAATATGGTACACGCAGTACGCACAGGTGCTTCTATGTTTACGCGTGCGTTCGTAACTTCCTTTGTTTACCTCAACATTCTTACTGCTATAAAAAGAATATGCATAAAATGTAAGCGCAAATAGCTCGTTCTGCAAGCTAGCTTGCCCTGCTAGCAAGCTAGTCCTGCCTGACTTGTGCTTGCTTTTGCCAGCCTCAGCCAATCGCACAGCTGCCCATAATACGGCATAGGTACTAGTGCGGTAAATGAGCTAGTGGGTCGCATGACCATTCACTTTTTCCCCAATTACATTGTCTATTTGAGTAAAGTTTGCGTTAAAAGTGGTGTCACTGTTGTTCTAACGAGGCAATCTTTTGAATGAAACAAACTTGCATTTTGTCTTCATGGCCCCTTTAATGCCGCGGTCATATGCACCTCCTCTCCATTAGCGGCGCTGCTACGTACCTAATTGGTCTCGGACCCCTACTGGGGTGCACGCTAAAGCTTTCAGCCTCACACTGATGTCGTCTGCAGTACACCCAAAACGCACTGCAGGAAAGCCAACTTTCTCTGATGATGATGATCGTGAGTTAAAATCCCAGCAAGCCCCGGGCGTGCACTTAAGTGCCGTTTTAGTGAATGGCGAAACGATCGTACTTGACACAACAGCGGGTGATCAAGCTGGATTTGGCTTACGCTTAGCTCAAATTCCGGAAAAAGCAGGAAACGTTGATGGACAACGTGCCCTCAAAACTTTTCTTATAGTGAAACCACGTTGCTTCCTAATTAACGTCGAAAACTGGGCCCGTTAACGGTTTTTAAAACTGGGTCTGGGCCTTTAAGATTCTGAAATACTTTGTGTTTTGGAATTATGGGCCGGTTTTTCGTTGGTCCCGTTTGGTCAAAAAGGTTTTCGCCATAAACTGCTGCTCATTACTTTTCTCGTCTTTATTTTGTACTGTGAACACTTGTGGTGTTTCTTTCTATCCTGAACATGTTTCCGCTCCTTATTTCCCTTTTTTGCGTTCCCCTAGTCTTGAAGTTGCCACTTTATTTTGTCTCAGATATATAGATGGTTGAAGGACAGTCCTTTTTAACGCCTTTTGAAACGGGCGGGCATCCACGGGCGGAGGCGCCCAGACGTTTTTGCTCTGCCAGCGTTTCCTATCGAGCTTTCAGTGAACTAACTCAGAATGCAAGTTGTTGCCGCGAGATGACAGCAGCTACAAGGCAACTGCAGAGCCGTCTCTAGGAAGTTTCTAAAAACTGCCATCAATGGTTATAAGAAGCTGACCGAGATGGCAGCACCAGCACAGAAAAGAGTCGAATGAATGGCGTTGGAATGCAGAATGACGTAAGAGAGTCACGAGAAACGTTGTTCGCGAGCGCACGAGCTGTGAATCATAGCAGCGCGGCAAGAGAAGTAGCAGGCGTCAGAGTTTCACTGGTTTCACGCCTCTTCCTAGTTTCAGAAGCACCGCGGCGGAGCTTTTCGAAGACAACATGCCTATGGTTGGAGGACTCTCCGAAGAGGTCAAGGATGCCGATGACACTGTCCGGGAAATTTGTGAAAAGGTGAATTGCATTTCCAACACAAAGGATGCTGCGGTGGCGGGGCACTGGGCGTGCTTTTGTTTACATTGACGATTTTGACTGCAGGTTCGCGAAGAGGTGGAGGCGAAGCTCGGGAAGAAGTTTTGCGAGTTCACACCACTGAAATATCGCACTCAGCTTGTGAACGGCGTCAACTATTTCATCAAGGCAAGTTTCACGCACTTCTTCGGTTCATGCATGCAGAGGAGCCAAAGTCTCGATCAACGATCGCGCTATCTGCCGTGTCTTTGAGTAGAACGTATTTTCTGCAATCCCGCATGCACATAAACTTTATTTGTTTATGTTAAAGACTACAGGCTAAAACTGGTAAAACTTCTCGGGTGTTCCCAATATCGTGGCGCGCGTGCGTGTGAGGACATGGGCGTAACTCCGCACTTAGCTCACCGCAAAGTTACGCCCCCCTCCGAAGGCTTCTAAATGGGCTACGCATTTACATGGAGCTCGGGTTGCTTGTTCTGGTTCTCACAATGACGAATTCAGGTACCAGTGTTCAAATACAAACGACGCGCAGATGCAACAAATTACCACATTCGTTCAAGCCCGGCGGACCGGAACCTGTGCCACGTCAAGGGTACCGCCGCCGGGCGCCGGCATTCCGAGTTCTCGCATCGAGTGCTTATTTCGACATCGTTCCTGGGCTCGACATTCGACGTTCCCGCTAAAGCCAGTGTGCTGAACCGCGCAATGTTTCACGAATTCATAAATCGTATTCAGTTAACATTCATCAATACCGTGTTTGGCATGTTCCAAGCGGACGGCTTTAAAGCGGGCAGTGCTCGGAGTAGGGCCAGGGACGTTTCCCTTCTGTCGGATGAATACCGCTGTGATGTTCATGTGGAATTTTATGAGGGTTCGTTTGGCGGGAATCATGACACCCGACCATATCCCGACAAGTTGTCTTATGATTCGGTGCCGAAAGATGCCAATTAATTGCTGAGAAATTGCTAATCAAATGCGGGTCAAACGTGACTCAAAAAGCGACTGCAGCGGTGAAGTAACCGAATACAACGCTGTCACGTACCGAGCGGTTCGGTCATTTTCGGTCAAATCAGTCGCGCTTTCCCGAACTCCCACGTCCTATGCAGCTCCGGACCAGTGAGCAAAATCTTCCTTCATGGGACCCGTGATCAGTACTGACGCTTTGTTGAAGGAAAACATGTCATTTTGCGGTTTCGCGAATGTTGGCGTCGAACCAACCGCTCGTCCGTAGCTCTCACGCGTCCTCCAAAAGAGGCACCGCCCACCTCCCCCAGCATGGTCGAGTAGCGCCATCCAGCGGCAGCCAGGAAAGACGTTGCGCACGGCAGATGCAAGTTGCACGGTATAGCCAGTGGCGGCGGTACCTGTCTTCACGTCTTCGCTATTTTCTAATTTGTTTTTAAAACAATGAAGCGTGAGAGTGGTATATTCGTGTTCTCGGTGAGCCAGTCTATCGATCTGGAGCAGCTTGTATTTTGACTTCAGTGTCCCTTTAAAAGCAGTGCTGAAACAAGTTGCCACTCGCGCAGCAGTCTCTTATTAACGCAAAACTGCCAAAACGTCACAACAGGAAATCGTTATGTTGACACGAGATTGTCTAAGCGTTTTTTTTTTCTTTTTAACAAACAGCAAGGCAAGAATATGAAACATGTTAACATAACATTTATTCTGGAACCTCTGCTAAGCACTTTGTTTTAGGCAGGCACAAACTTTAGCTCCTAAACATTAAGTATATTCTCACTACCACTTGATGGCAAGATTTGTTTCCGGTGATATCGGCCTGTTTTGCAATGTCATACATGCACATTTTGGAGATTTTATGGGTTAATGCGTGGACTATCCTCCTCCCCCCCTTTTATTTTGCTTGCATTTATTATACACAACCAATGTTACTGAGGCAATCGCCAACGTGACCTGTCCAGCCATGAGCTGCCATGCCAAAGAATCGCGCAGGTATTTCCTGCCCTTCTCTAAAAGTTCAGAAGTTTTCAAAGCATGGCCTTTCCTGAATAACTTCATAGGCGAACCCTCTTCATGGTGTGACTGCTTTTTGGGGTCACGTAGTAAGTGGAAGAGATATAACAGCTTTATTATTAAACCATTGTTTTCTGGCGAACAAAAGCTGGACAAGCCTTGAAGTCTGACTGTTCAATGAAGTAAAAAATAAATTCAGCCTTTATTGTCCTTGTAACAAAAGGAGCAAAATGATTGTTAGCCTTCAGCCAGCCCCTTCTATTTATTTGCCCTGTCCCCGTCAATGCCTGCTGCCTATCCCACTCACTATCTTTAGTTTTAAAAAGGAAAATCAGTTGTGCGCACTTCCATTGTTGTCCAGCTTTGTGTACACACCACCAGCGATTTCAAGCTCATTCAAGAATGCTGTCCTATTTGAAATTTATTGTAAAGAAAATAGTACGGCAGATTATTAACCAGGGTAGGCCTCTCTGGACCAAAACGTGCATAGTGTTGACTTTTATCTGGATACTGTTGTTTCAGAGCATTAATCAGCAATGACGCTGCTGCAGTTTTACAATGAAGAAGAAATGTGGATTTAAGGAGCTTTTATGAAGGCACCTGGCCTTGCACTTTCTAATTTTAAGGGAAAAGTACTTTTACTGCACCTCCTTAGATTTCACGGATGCAAGATGAAAGCGTCACCATTGCTAATGGCTCAAGCCGAACTGCTGGTGGCGCAGTGGGAGTGAAATGGAGACGCGGCTATGCGCGTGATGTTAGGCCTAACTTTTTGGCATCTAACTTCACTGAACAGCGTCCGCAGCAAACATACGACTTGCGTTCATTGGTAGGTCTTTAAGTTTAACATTAGGCCTGCCAAACATTAAACCTAAAGTTAGGCCTAACAAGGGCGATTGGCCTGTCATGGAGAAAGAAAAGACACAAAGGGAAGAAACATAAATGGTGCTTTCATGCCCACATCATATTCACGAAATGTAGGTGTCCTCTAAAACTCATGTTCGACAGCAGTGGAACATGCCATCAGAGGTGTGCTGGGCAACGCTTCATAAAACATGAAACACATTAAAACAGTGCAGTAAGAACTAGACTAAAGGAAGAGGCCCCGTAGAACAAGCACCAGTCCTATAGCAGCAACCAACCAGCCTCGTCCTTTGTTAACCAACTTGTTTGCATTAGTGCTGTCGTAAAATGGCTAATCAACTCAGTCGTTTCAATGAGTCAAGAAGTTCAATCACTGAAGCCTAGTGGATGTGTTGTGTACCCACAGAGTAGTATATACCTGTAGTGGTGTACTAATTTAAAAAAAACACTTTGCAAGCAGGGGTGTATGTGGCTTTTGATTGATAATCTGTTGTTGCAGCCAAACGGTGTTTTTTAAATGATTTTTCTTGTTTCTTTCAGGTTTGTGTGGGAGAGAGTGAACACGTTCATGTCCGTGCGCACAAGGCATTCCAGGGTGAAATAACCTTTGCAGCTGTGCAGGAAGGAAAGACATTGGAAGAGCCACTCAATCATTTCCAGTGACGACCCATTTTATGCTGACGACTTTGAGAAATGCAATAAAGAATTAATATTTCGAACAAACATTTCTACGGCTGTGTTTTTGCATGCAGGAAGATCTGTATAGGTCTGAGTCACCACCAGACAACCCGAGTTTTTGTAAATTCAATTGCAGCTATGAAGTTGTGTAGTGTATTTGAAATGTATGCAACCCAGACCAATCGTGATAGCACGTGTGGCTTAAACTTTCTTTTTTCATGTCGTTTCACCTCCGACCCCAGTCCAATATTATCCAAGCAAATACCATGCTCGTGCCCCAGTGTGCAGTGCATCATAACCACGGTGTCCACAGCAATGCACGATGTACCGCGATCGCATTCCTCGTTGATCGCAGAAAACATCCCACTTCTGTGGCAAAGCAGTTGCATGTTCGTTTAACTATAAGGTCTGGTTCAAAATTGGCCAGGGGAGGCAAGAATTTTTTTTTTATTCTGCTTTTCCCTTCAGTAGGACCAGCTGTGGACTACTGCAGGCAAAGCATTTAGCAAGTAGCCAAATAACTATCCCCATCAGCCTTCCCCTCACAATCCATGATGTGCACGTAAACTACGATTGTAATTTGAGTAACGTTGCTACGTTTAGACACCTCGCTTTTGCAATTAAATTTCGCTTCACATATGTACATCAAATATTACTCGCATGGAATAGTGACCAGTCCTACTATCGGGTGCTGCCCGAACACTTTGTGGCAATGCAGCGCACGCCACAACTTCTGGCGAGTCTACACTTCCATTCACAAAGCTCACAAGCTCGATGTGAAACAGCAATAACTTGGCAGTTTATAACATCGCAATGAGTCCAAAAGTTCACTTCACGAACTCCGATTGTGGACGTTTCCCACTCAAGGACAAACCAGGGGTTTATCCAGAACTTCGATTCTGGGGGTGGGGGGGGTGAATACATGGCGAACCTAACGCAACTGGTGGCGTCATTCCGAAGATACAAAACTACGAAAATTGCAGTGTTTTTGCCACTTTGCGGAAATATATTTTGTCACCTTAGCTAACATTTTTCTTTGGCACTTCGCGATAGTTTTTAACAGGGAAATATTGTAAACACATTGAATATGAAATGTGCAATCCGATGCGACTTTACAAAAAAAGGATTTCTTTGTCACTCTTTGCCATCTGATCCCTGCATCCCCCTTAACGCAAATGTTGAGCTAAGTTCAGTTTCCATCCCCTACACTTAATCTTAATTTACTAAGAAGGTGGGATGCACACAGGGCTCCGATTCTCAGGCGGAGTTTTGGGAATGGTTTATATTAAATCCTGGTGCTATTATTCACCTAAACCTGAAATTGATAGCCGCACTGGCAAACCAGCCTTGCATGGCGATTTCCTGAATGTGCAGAGCTGTCAAGAATGGGACTCCACGCATCAGCCAGTCAGCGGGAAGTGAATGGATAAACACCCCACTATGCAGTGTGTACTTCTGCATCTGCAGTCTATTCCGAGATTATGTGGAAAAACCTCAATTGCCTCAGCTAAATATGAAAGCACTTTCCAACAACACTACCGTGCACCTTTGCTTGACCCCTGAGGGATGTTGCAAGCAGTTAAACTAATTGTGTTGCTTATCACCTCGGGCACAGTAGAATGCATGTATTTGGATTTGTGGAGTGAATTCATCGGAGTGAATTTGCACGGCGCATGCCAAAGTGACTAGCATTGGCTCGAGACAAAATGTGGGACCAAAATTCTGCAACTTGTTCTGACCGGCTGATTAAATCTTGAACATACAATACCGTGCCGATGGAACTGTGTGGCAGAAGTGGATTGTGTTGCAGCAGAAATGTTACTCCGAAATCAATTTTTATCGCTTTCAAATGTGTTTCGGCACAGGACTTTGCAACTTTTTAAAGGGAGATGCTCCTCAAAAAATCGAGTTTTTCGCACAAGTTTTCAGTTTTGAGATTTTGCCTGTAAAATTATCTTTGTACATTCAGCTACAACTTCGCAAAAGATAAAGGCAAAATTCAAATCAGAAGTTAGTAAAAAAATTTTTTATTCAGTCACGACAACTTGAGAAAGTGCTGCTTTAGTCGCACGTCAGCAGCTTTCAATTGTATCTCGAGAATGCCGGCGCCGCCCGCCATTGCAGTTTGCTTGGAGAGGTAGAGTAAGCCTCCTTCTAGCCCATGGCACCCCCTGTAGTTTCACATTACGGCCAAAAATTTTAAAAATGCACGTTTTGGTGCCTGTTTCAAGTGTTTTGACTGGACCTTTAAAAGTTTCTAAAGGATTTTTCTCCAACTGCACCTTTCAGCACTTCTTAAGTTTTGTGCAACACATTTCAAGTACTTCCAATAGTCCGATTTGGGTGAAAGTATGCAAACATTCTCTTCAAAGTGTGTAGAATGTTGACATCTATTTGCATTTTCAGTATCTTTTCTACATTTATTGCAAAAATTTAAAACGTTGCCTCACACCAACTGAAATATATACATTTGGTGTTCCTGAGTTTTTTAACAAATATAAGAATAACGTGAATAACTTCGAAGAAGTTTTCAGTGTACTACCTTACCTAAGCAGCAAAAAGATATTTCAGGCTGCTCTAAACAAAGATTTACCATAAAAAAAACGTGCACAAACAGTTCTATATTTTGCTCCTAAAGGCTGTCTCACAAATAAAGCTACATAAAAACTAAGAACATATTCGGAATCGGCATTAAAAACTTCATCTATGACCAAAGTTTCATACCCCAAGAAAAAGTGTTTTCGAGGAGCATCTCCCTTAAATGAAGCTTTACTGCACAAAAGACCTGGAAAGGTCTCTGCAGAGACTGCCGATAAAATACTTTCCAGTGCTCCAACGTGACCACATTCCACTGAAAGAAAACCTTCGTAAGCAGCAACCATTGCAGCATTGAACAGCTTCCTTCAAGGGCCCGTGACCCGAGATAACGGATAGTCGAAACACTTGAGTGTTGCTGAAGAGCCACGAAAGGGACGACGTATCTCACAGATAAAACGCATCTGGGTCACAGCAGCATTCCCACTATTTCAGGAGGCTGTAATCTTATAAAGAATGGAGAATGGGGGCGAAAAAAAAAGCGAGCAAATCAATTCCTTTTTCTCTCTTTTCAGAGGCATTGTGAAATAGCTGATCGTCGAAGTGAGAGCAGACATCTCAGCGACTAAGGCTCTATCACCTGCAACAGAAATACGATTATGAATAATTATTTCACAATAGCAAGCGTGGGCAGCTTCGTCCATTTTCCCACCAATCAGCCAGGCATTCCTAGCCACAATCACATTTTCTGGTACCTTTGTATTTATTTCACATAGAAATGAGTACATTATACAGAACCCATGAATGCGCCACACAGACCTACATCTCATTTAAAAGGAAACAAAAACTTGCATAAGCAGACGTGGCAAAGTGCATCGCCGATCGTTGATAATTAGGGCAAGATAATGCAGACCAGTACCAAATGAAGGTAACTCTGCTATATACAAAAAAAAAAAATGGCAATGCCTAACTAAACGTGGAATGTCAAAAGCAAAAGCCAGGCAATATATGTCAACAGCACAAATGCAAACGAGTAAGCTATATGTAAAAAAAAGCCACCGAAGTTGGAACTTCTTGCAAGCAAGCTAACTGTATACCATGCCATTGCAAAAAGCACATGCCAGACTTCCACGTGCTTCTGTCAACAGGCGTTGCACACGCATAAAGCGCATTATTTGTTAAAGCAAAGGGTTATGAGAGGAAATAATAGTACCAGGAGTAGTAACACCAACCACAAACTAAGAGTTTGGGACAAGCCAAAAACACAAGACAAGGCACAATTTCTGTAAAGCGTGGTCTTACGAGTAACCAAGCTTAAAATGACGTGAATTCACAAATTAGCCGGTTTTGAACAGCATTCCTAAGAAGAACCGAGTAAATTTTGGTCTGCCACTTTCTCCTAGAACATGAATAAATATTACAAGGTGCAAACGTATAACAGGGTCATTGATTTAGTTACCATTTGAAAAAAAAAAATGCTAAAAAAATCACTTGAATGGATGCAAGCACTATTCAGTGGTTTTGTACCAAGCAGTAAGAATGTACCATTGCATCGGTTTGAAAGACAGTTGATGGGCAAAGAGTTATATAATATGTCAAACGCAAATACATTTTCTTTATTCCGCATGTTCCAGATATCTTCAGCCAAGTTAACCTAGCTGAATTTTGTCAGCGGGTTACAGATCTGAAAAAAGTTCATTGACGACACAGTTAAGGGTACTAAACCTATGAAAATATTTTTGCAATTCTCGTGAAAAGTCATGCATATAAAGATTACCAGCTTTCAACCGAGGTACACAACAACAGCTTCCAAAAAAGCCTAAGTACCTCCAAAGTACGTAATGAATCGTCGAGAATGGCCCATCACAAAGTGGAAAAAAAAAAAAAAAAAAAAAACTCCATAGGAGAAGCTGGCACACTAGAAAGGAGAAAAAAAATTTGATCCGAGTTGTTTAGAGGGGAAATTGTTAAAAAACAGTAGCACACAATTCTCAGTATACAGCAGCCACACATTCCCTTTTAGCTGTGCTGGCACCACAAAATAAAAGGTCGTAGAAAATTGGCTTCAGCTCTCCCCCATAAGCATTAGTAAACGTGTCGAAGCAAAAAGGGCATTTTTCAAAGCTAGCCAGCCAGCACTTAAATTCCACATATTTTTCACTAAGCCACTATTAGTAAACGTTTCAAAGCAAACTGGCGTTTCCCAAAGCTGGCCAACAATCAAATTCCGCAGATCTTTCACTAAACCACTATTAGAATAAAGAAGGACGATCGCCTCTCCCAGCATTGGGCACACAATCTCGAGCAGGCAACCCCACACCAGCGCTTCCAGAGGAGTTCCTCCTCCCATCTAGTGGTCCTCAAATCTTGCCACAACAGCGAGCGCCTTTGCGCTAGCTGCCAGACAGCGACCCCTCTCCAAGCCCTTCGCCTTTACAAGAAGAAGCAGAGAGATCGGGAGAGAAGGTTGTGACCATCGGGCTCCGTGTTATTACTGGTATCCCTGGGGGTAGGTTGGGGCCGGCCGGGGGTAAGAGGTGGGCAGGGAGCCCCCCCTGGCGTAGGGGTTGCCAGTGGGCGTGGGGCTGGGGTTGGACTGAAAGGGCTGCGAGGCGGCAGGGGGCACTGCGTGGGGGGAGGGGTAGCCCCCGGGGTAGCCCTGGGACACCGGGGGAGTGGCATAAGGCGGCTGCTGTCCTCCAGGCTGTGGCGGTCCCTGGGGCGGACCTGGGGGGGGTGGCCCCTGGGTCGTTGGAGCACCGGCTGCCGGGGGAAATGGCTGACCGTGGGGCATGCTGCACAAGAGAGAGCGAGGGGAAAAAAAGAGGGACACTCAGGGCTCTGCACTTTTTTTTTTTCCACCGTGGTTGCGAAGAATGCCGTGTTTAAAGCAAGAGTGGTGGCCCTTGCGTGCACTTTAGCTTTTACTTTTTTATTTATTTTGCACTCAGAATAAAACATTGCAGAGGTCCAGAGAGGCTTACATGGAGCACAAAAAAAAAAAAAAAGTAAAATGCATGCGACAAGTGTATCAAGGATTGTGCACTTACAAAAATGCAATAATGTTTCAGAATGCAAGCAGTATAGTAGGAGCAATAAATGCAATCAGCAATAAACACAAATATGCCACAACCATCATCATAATCTACCCCTTGCCAACCAGTCAGGAACTGAATAAGGAGAAGAGCCCACTGATTACAACTATCACAGTACACAATACAGTCGAATCCCACTACAACGAAATTGACGGGACGTGCAGAACATTTCATTGAAGCGAAAATTCGTTGAGGCGAAATCTGCCCCAATACACCACGGAAAGACCAGAAAAATAGCGCCCGTATATTTCCGCATCATTGGCGGCAAATACTGTTTAGAAAAAGTGTGACGCACAATAACATTGTGTTTATTCGGATAACAAACATCCCAATGGTTATCTGTTTACCTGCACGCAAAGGGGGGGGGGAGTGAAGAAATGCAGGCGCAAAAGGTATTGCTGTACAACAAGGCGTGACCACCGAGCTGATTACTTGCAGATAGCTGCTAGGCCGTGGGAAGCTCCCCTCTCACTTGTGGCAGGAGCAGTGATTCTCTCACAGGGCACGGCAGCTACTGACCTTGGCAGGCAAGACGCGCGCTTGCATTTAACGTGACCGCGCGCTTGCAACTAAGATAATGGCAAGGACAGCTGCTCACAACGCATACATGACGGCGCCGCGCCAGCAGCGGAGCACATTTGCAAGATTTCAACTGGATACGGATTGGCTATGGCTACGGCTTGGCGAACCAGGCCTGTGCCTCATCTAAAGACGGCCAGCCACATCGTTATCACCAGCAAACAATGGCGCCCGCCTGTGAGTATGAGTTTGTTTTGTTTTGGGTGGTGGTGTGCGCGCAAGGCGCCCGTTTTCGGTGAAACTAAGCGTCTTGAACGTATAGAAAGTTACAGATAGCTGGCGTTATGCTTATTTTACTGTAAAACAAATGTTCAAACCCAGCCCCAATGGGCATAAATTTCGTTGAAGCGAAAGCAAGCTAGACAAATGTTTCAATGTGGCGAGGACTTAGTTGCATTGACTTCTACGGCTAACTGATGGGGAATTGGAAATATTTCGTTGAAACGGAAATTTCGTTGAAGTGGAGTTCATTGTAGCGGGGTTCGACTGTACTAGTGTTAGGGACTGTGCACAATGCTGAGCATGCCCCCTTTTGCAGATACAGCAGCACCAAAACAAAAAACGAGCACGCTAATTGGTCTTCTTGCTTTTTCGCTCACCGACTTGCAAATCAATTTGGTTCTCATGCTGAAAACGCGTAGGGCACAGTGTCTCAGTGTCGTACTGCAGTGGAGCAATTGGCGGTGAGCACAACCACGGGCGGCGCTGCGAAGTGCGTCTTCGTGACGTCGGCTTAGGGATTCTCGCATTTGTCGTCTGCTTCACTGGGGCTCTCTCTCCTGCTGTTTCTTTGTGCGCGGTTGACTTTTGATGCTTGTCCGCACCAGATTTTGCGTATTCACAACTTCTTATCGTAATAAAAGACTTAAAATCACATACACTAGCTGAAGGCGTGATTTAAAGAATAGTTTTTGATACCGCTCCAGAAGAAACGTTGCCGGCGTCGCCCCATTTCTGCGAAGCCGGTCCTCTGCAGAGCGCGAAGAGTTGGAGCTAGGTGTCAACTTCTGTATCAAGCAACCGTTGAACAAAGGAAACGCCGAGAGTCTAACAACCGACAACAGCAAAAATACAAGACCAAAAGAAATTTCCGGCCTTCGGGGCTGTCGGCGTTGGCAGAAGGCGTTACGATTCGCAGTAATAGTATGTAAGGTAAAACAGTTTTTGCAACCTTGTCGAACACTCCAAAGTATCGTATCACATGACTATTTTGTCATGGCATGGAATGAGGCCGACATGCACTATGGGGCGCAAAAAATGTAGGTTGAGTTCTAATCAACCTACTGTGTGTATAGGTGCATGCTAATTTTATCCCAGGCTTCTAAACAGATGGAGGCTTAATGAGCAAAACGAGTGACTTCTATAATAAAAATACAGTAACACTATGTTTGTTCAGACCTGGAGGGATATTTCAGTACATTTACCACAGCCATATCTTCCCAGTATTCAGATGTGCATTATAGTAAAACTGCACTCAAGAGGAGGAGGAGGGAGAGGAGAAAACTATTTAACAGTAAAATCGAGCTAGTTAGTGGGCGGGCTCCACAGTCCAGGACAAAAAAGCAAGAATAATTTTCTTGAATTCATCAAATGACACCCCGACTAGGCTAGGATTTGTCCTTCACGCCTGAAGGGGTTGGAAAACATAAGGAGCTGCTGGGACATACCGTATTTGCACGAATATAACGCGACCACGAATATAACGCGAGGGTAGATTTTGATGGCATAAAAAAGAAAAAAAATATTACTATTATTCGCCCCGAGCGCGAACAGAGTCGGCCCCTGGCGGCGGCGGGACGAACCGCTCCTAGTGTGGATGGCGCTCTCGCGTCGTCTGCTTTTTCACGTTGCGTGCGGCGCAAGACGCGTGCTGCACACGACAAAACAACCAATATGTGTGCTCGTTTGGCAGTAAGCAATGACATAGTTACCTCTGCTTGCGCATTTCCTCTAGAAACGCAATAATCAGCGGCCGTTGCGGGTTAATGCGCTGGTTTAATTCCACGAAACATCTTCGCCGTGGTCACCGCTTGAGTGTGAAACGTGTTGTAAACATTGCTTCCACACATTGCACTTTTCTTATTGTTGAGTGCAGTCGTCTGCCGTTACGGGAACGTCTAAGGTGCTTTTTGAAGGTGCCGTGGTGATTATTTAAAGGATAAAAGTTTAGTACGCGAAACAAGGTAAGAAGCGACAAGACCTGTGCGCATACGCGTGCAAATTCCACACCCTTGTAAAATTGTGCTGTGTCCTTATAGAAAGAAGAAACGAACAAAAACATTTACACTGCACACGATCCGTGCGCTATCGCCCATACATTACCGGACACGTATTTTACACCGGCAAGCGCCTGTGTGATCGTGTCCTTCCCGTACCTTTTCTAAAATAAATACCATTTTTGGATAGTCGTTGTTTATACTACGGAGTAGGAATAAACATTTATTCAACTGTATCGAGTTGCTAATTTTACGTATTATGTAAAATACGTTTTCTATGAATGCGCAAGAGTATTTTAGGGGGGATTTTTCGGTAAAATTAAGCAGTTGTGAGTTTGCTATGTCATGTGGCATTTCGTGTGTTATTTTCATATATATCGTTTTCAAATCCGACATGAATTCACCTTGTCCAGAAACGTGTCTCACTCAGCATAACCAAATGCCTAGAATGGTCACGTCTTAACCTATTAAGGTGGACCTAAGTTTAAAGAAAGCGGAGAAAACGCGTAATATAATGCACGTTGTTGCCCACATGTGTGAAGGGTGTGTGCCATGACTCGCTATTTTTTTTTTTAATTTTTTTCCCACAATGCTTGCTTTCAATACAATTTTGAAAAAGGCGAGCCACAATTCCTGGACAATCTCGGACCAAAAAGGGGTTAATCAGTTTTGAAAATACGTGTTAAAGTACTGCTTTTTCACCGCTACAGAACACAACGCCTAGTGTAGTTTCGGGGTAGTGGTTCGGTTTGAAAAGGAAAAGAAATGGACTGGGGATAATTTTGAGCCCATCTGGGGTGAGTAATACTGATAACCATAGTTTGGCTTTTCGCGTTACATGCGTTCTCTTCTCGCTGCTCCTGCAACGTTGGCAGGACCCCCCCCCCCCTTTCCCGAAAAAAAAAAAAACCAAATGCACAGAATTTCATTTTTTAACCAATCCTCAAGAATTAAATGTCAAGACAAAGGTGTTATTCAGTTTACAAAACTAACTAGTCACAGGGAACCCGTTGCGCTGATTCGCAACGAGAAATAAAAAGGAAATGTTTTACTACATCTGCAACAGCGCAACTTCACTTATTGCCATCTTTAGGGTTCGTAAGCGACCTTATACGCAAGAATGCAAAACACATCTCGCTGTTGCAGGCGTCTGTTATATTTTAAAATGAACGCAAATGGTCAACAGAGCAGCCGTAACAGAAAATTTGTGCTCACTGTGAGGTCCCAGAAGCTTGGTTTGCACACTGTAAACCTGCTTGTCACTTTGCGAAAACCTAGCTAAACATGAGATGTTGATTGTACTGCGTGCGTTGAAAATTCGTTCACTTGCGACGAAAGCCGTAAATAAGTGATCCGAAACCGTTCTTCATCAAACCTTCCTTCAGAGTCGCTAAAATTTCATTTAAAAGACCCGTTAGAGCGGTGACATTTACATCTCTGCGCTGATCAAAAAGTAATTTTATGCTGCCTTTTGAACACACAAAAAATATCGTAAGCTCTTAGAACGAATTTCGGGGCAGTTAAGTAGAGTTACTAGGGCACCCCACAAATGCAAGAATGCGACCAGTGAAAGCGATTGAGATTGCCGTTGTAAACTGAATTTCAGAGATCGAGGCTTCCTGATTTGTTTCTATTTATGCTTTATTGAAGGCTCAAAGCCATAGTCTGGAAAGATCGAGCTTGCTACGAGCCGCAGCGTACAAGTTCATTGTCACAGTTACGGCCATTCCGAGATTCCCGATGAGTCGTCGCTTTTTTTGGCGTAGTAATGAAAACTGTCTGCCGCTTCCATGCTATACTTTGAACGTTGAGGACCCGAACTACAGCGTACCACTCTTGTTTGCACCTTTCGTGCGCACATACGGCGGAGAAAAAGGCACGGAGCGCGGCCCACAGTGTGCATTCTTACGGGCCGCCTCAGCGGAGCATCCACACTAGCAGCGCGACGCTGTCGCCACCTACATGTCGAGCTCGCGGCGAATAACTAGGGATGGGCGAATATAGATTTTGAGGTTCGAAGCGAATTCGAAGCGAAATAGTGATTTGTCGAATAATTTCGAAGCGAAATAGTTCGAATAGTACACATTGCAAATCACAAGACAATGAGCAACTTGTGACCTGACTAATGTACACAATTTTTTCTAATAATTAAACTCACGTAGGCCAGCATTGTGTAAAACTATTACCAGTTGAACATTTATTGCAAAATCTTTACACACAGCTTTCCTTTGCTGTATTCACAAGTTTTCATGAAGAAATGCCTGTTGCGCCACATGCTCTAGGTGCAGCAGTTTCCGCCGGCTGCTCATTCACAAGTTTAAGCACCACCTAGAAACCAGAGTAACTCTGCTAGAAACTCGCAGAGTTAAGCGCCGCCTAGAAGCTCCGCTAAAAAAAGAAGTATTGTAGCCACTAGTATCCTCGGCCGTAGCCAAGCAAAGCGCGGGTCTATTCGATTTAGCCTGCACCTCTTGAACCAGTTCACAGCGGTGAAAAGTGGGTTCCGCCATCGGCGGAACCAGCCCTGCACTTTTTTCGTCTGCTTCTGCACCTCCTCGGCAGGAAGTGCAGGCGAAGCCATGAACTCGTCCTGCACCCGTCGGCACCACCGGTGAATCGAACGGCGCGGTTCAGGTGCCGCGAGCTGCACCACTGAAACGAACGGCGAAGTGCCGCACCGCCTGAACTGGTTTACGTGGTGCAGGTGAAACGAATAGACCCCGCAAGTGGCTGGCCGCCATTTTGAATAGGCTCGCTTAGTGCGGCGTACTGCCGCACTGAGCGAGCCTATTCAAAATGGCGGCCTGTACAAGTCGGCTGGCTTGGTGCCGCTATGTCAGAGCGGTGTCGTTTCAGTGCCGCCTTTTTTTTATCCTAAAGTTGCTGGCGGCCGAGGGCTTCGTCGAACCTCTAGGCAAGGCAGCAACTCGGCAGTGCCGGCACTGATAACAGAATGTCCCGCGTTGGTGGGTCTTGAGCCAAGCCTGGGGGTAACTCTCGGAAAGCTTGACCGAAAGGCTTGGCTTTTAGCTGCCTATTCTGGAGCATCGAATAATTCGAAAATATCGAATACCTGCATTCGGATCGAAGCGAATAACGAATAGAGAGCTATTCGATCGACTATTCGACAATACCGAATATTCGCCCATCCTAATTATAACGCGAACTCTTGAGAACACAAAAAAGTGAAAAGAGACCGAAAGTCGAGGTACGTTTTTAGTTTTTATTTGACTCGTCGTCGCTGCTGGTCTCCTTGTCACTGTCCGTGAAGATCGCATCGTCGTTCGGGCCATCAATGTTGTTGGAGATGCAACACTTGAGGAAGGCGCGCGACACAATTGAGCGCGGCATAGGCTCCCATGCGTTCGCGATCCACTGGGCGACTTGCGAGATCGACGCCCGCTTGACGCGTCCCGTCAGTGTGAGCGCCTTGTTATTCTCGGTCAGCCACTCCTCGTACTCTCTTCGCACGCGATCCTTGAAGGGTTTGTTGATGCAAACATCGAGAGGCTGCAGTTGTGAAGTCATGCCCCCGGGAATCACCACGAGGTCGCTCTTGGCCTCCCTGATGCGTTCTTCACTTCGTCAGTCAAGTGTCCCCTGAAGGCGTCCAGCACGAGCATGGGCGTCTTCGCCAACGCCACACCCGGGCGGTTGTCCCACACGATGCGAAGCCACTTGCGCATCATCGCACTGTCCATCCAGCCCTTCTCGTTGCACCTGATGTGCATGCGGGGAGGGAAAATCTCATTCCTTGGGATTGTCTTCCTTTTGAAGATGAGGAAGGGCGGCAGCTATGTGTCCGTCAGCGTGCACGGCCAGCATCACCGTCACTCGAGTCTTCCTCGTTCCCCGTTGGTACGGAGGCGCACCTCCTTCGTGCCACGAACGTCCACGGCCCGTAGTTGGACGGCATATCCAAGAAGATCGGGTTTGTCCGCATTGCCCGATCTGACCAAATTCATGGGTCCTTGCGGGACTGGTGCGCAGCGGATCACATGACTTGGAATGCTATCAGCTTTTGTTCGTAGTCGGCTGGGAGCTTTTCGGTGGGGGGGGCAATATTGAGGTCTCCGACGAAGTGAAAAACCAGCGCGACGCAATGAACTTCTGGAACCCATAGAGCGACTAGCCTTGACGGTGTCACGAGAGAGACCAGCCTCTCGCGCAAGCTCCCTCGCTTTCAACTGTGAATCGTTTCCGCATTCACGTGCAAGAATTGGCCGCGACGTTCCCGTACGAACTCTGCGGTCCCTTTCTAGATCGTAGGGTCACGCCGCTTCTTCGGTCCATGAAAGGCCTCCCGAGTAGGCGCGGCACGGAAGATGCGATCGCGGTTCTTCCTCCATCCCCGGATCGTCGATTCGTTCACGCCGAGGCGTCGCGCCGCACACGAGTTGCCGACGTCTTCGGACAGGAGGATTGCCTTCTTAAAAGATGCGTCGTACTGAGTCCTCTTCTCCATGTGAGGTCCGTGGGTGCGCGTAACACACGAAACACGAACGACTCTCGAGACGAGAAGACGGGGAAAAAAGGCACTTCAACAGACGCGGAACAAAGAAATTCGAGTTCCGTTTGGCACGACGCCGATGACGCTGACGATGTGCAGAACCCGATACCGACGATACACCACCTCACCTAGGCGGCAGCGGCGAGGGGTGACCAGGTGACCTTCGCTCTCGCCCTCATCCCGCTCGCGCCTCGCCCTCGCGCTCCTCTCGCGCCGTGTTTTTGTGTTTTCGCGTGTGCGTCACAGGGGCGACGAGTTCTTTCCAGTTTCGGTTTTCCTCTTTTCACTTGGCGCGACGTTCCCGTTTCTCGTTTCCTTCAACTGGGATGGCTTTCTCCACTTTCTCCAGACTCGCGCGCCTCGTGGCTGAACTCGATTATAACGAGAGGTGCGTTTTGGAGCACGTAATTTCGAAAAAAAAAACTCTCGTTATATTCGTGCAAATACGGTATTCATCGGTTTCGACTCTTGTTATACTGTAAACTGGCACATATACGATCTATTGCGTTCTTTACCGAGTATATCAAGCCTTCGACACCGTAATCATGTCATAACTGTTCGGGCAGAGATTCAGTTTGTGTTACGATAACGATGGTTACGATCGAAATTCGGAGCACTAAAGCCACCTTCGAGTACTCGACAACGTTGTCTCTGCTCGTTTAGCGGTGGTGTAGCACGAACCTTCTCACTGCATTTTCATGCGAATAAACAACGCACGCTGCGCATATGCACCTTCTTGTACGCCGCCATAACGAAATCCAATTTTTGAAGACAGTAGTGTATGCCTTACAGCCCAAATAAAATGTCCACACCAACTTTGTGAGCCTGCCAAACATCCAGAGACCTCCTAATAAGATGTTTGTGACGGTGGAGAAAAATTAACGCGTTGGGCACAGAAGAAACATTCATGTAATACAAGTCAACGACAGCGAAAGAAATAGAAGAGAGCCGTTTTATTTCCTGCTGTGCGATGCACGTGTGCAACCCGCTCCTTGGTGCTTAGCATTAGACCGTTGAGTCTTCATAAGAGCATCTCAAAAATACTTTAGGGAAGCCTACGCATTTTGAATGCTTATCGAGGAGCTCTGAGCACTGAAGTTCGCAAATAAGCTAGAAAGGACGCGTTACACACGACATTCTAAGCGATGGTCTAGGAAAGTTCTCTCTCTCCTCGTGTGTGGCGAACTTGTACGGGATACAGCTTGAAATTATTCAGGGGTGTCAGAAATTATCAAAATAACTGAATTACTGGAAATGAGCTTTTTATTGCACTAAAGCATCAAAGTGGGCGATTTCTAGCACAGGCACTGCTGCCCCTCACAAGCGCACGACAGTGGCGGGAGTGTAGCAGGGTGCGAGCGTAGCCGACGACAGCAGCGAGAGTCCCTAAGCAGACGTCAGAGCCAGGGGGCGCCACTCAAACATCTCACCACCAATAGGGCTTAGTGAGAGATGCAGTTTCTCCCCTGAGGAAAGGAAGCAGCACAGCAACAGAACTAGAAAGCCGTCTCCATATTCGCCTCATAACACTGCGTACGAGGCATGAAAAGAAAGGCCTGAAAGAAAAGAGCTAAATATAATCCAGAAAACAGAGTAATATCTTGATTACTCAACAATACCAGTGGTGGAATTGAAAGTTGGACGGAAGCCTGTCTGGTCAGGCTTCCATCCTATAGACGCTGCATATACCTCCCAAACACACTGTGCTATTTGCTCCCCTTTATCTCGAAACGTTTTTTCGGGGGAATTACAGATATCTCGGAATATTGACACAGAGGACACAAGGGAAAGTGCCCTAGCAGCTAATAGTCTCCGTTCGAATGCTTAGCTTCCACTATGTCGCCGAATGCAGCTAGTGAATGGCAAATTTAAGCAGAGTACACGCTGTACGAGGCCAATGTCCCCGCAGCGGCCAGAACCGGCAAACAGAACCGTGCAAATGCAAATGAACCGTGCAAAGTGAAGGCGGAGAAGGCACGTAGTGCCAGCGGCCTTACAGCTAAGCAAAATCCAACTCCCATAGCCATTCATAGCCTTGATGAAACCGAAAAATACCCGCATTAAAACCGAGAACACAATGTTTCAGCCAAGTTTTCGGGCATGGGGCATCACGGCAGTCGTACAGAGTAGCTCAACTCAGGCTCTGCGGTGCAGGACGGTGCTGATAAACTAGTCTGGTGCAAAAGAGGCAGTTTGGTGCAAGATGGCACAGGTGAACAAGTTTGGTATTAAATGGCGCAATTGGAGCAGTTGTTCCACCCCTGCAGCTGTTTCTGGGGCTTGCTCCAGCAAGTACTGGTTGAGAACAGCGGACCGTCAGCCCACGGTTGTGCAGATCTCTACTTTGAGAAGGTCCGTTCGGGGAAAACTCCGGTTTAACCCGATTCTCCTGAAACATGTTCGGGGTGTAAAAATTGGGTAGAATCGGGTTTTACCCGAAAACAAACAATCCTAAGGATAGATTATGAGTCACTGACAGCTTGTTTTGAGGCCAAATTCAAAAGAGACTCCTTTCGCTTTTAATGCTAATCACTACGCCTGTTCCCGTTTGGTTGCCACTGTTGCTGTTAAGTCATACAAACAGTGGCATAGCTATAAATATTTTCAGGGTGTGTTAAACACCTCCAGTAAAGAAAAATAAAACAAAAGAAGATCCTGCACCCCAACAAAATTTTAGCAATTTTTTGTCTTTAAAGGAGTACTGACATGAAATATCAAAGCTGACTATGTATCTATCGATTATCTGTCGATTGCCTAATAAAATCCTTTTTGATTCTGATTCTGACTGATTGATTGTGGGGTTTAGCGCACCGATGCTACACAGGTGAAGAGGCGCACCGTAGTGGAGGGCACCGGATTAATTGACCCCCTAGGGATCTTTAATGTGCGCCAAGATCTCGAACACACGAGCGTTTTCGCTTTTCGCCGAAATTTCAAAGCTGAGATAACTATGTGAAAGGCTTTTCTTTGTATATGGAGATATTTCCCAGCAAGTTTCAACAGTAACCGTTCTGCATACAGGGGAACCCCATAATGGGGCTCTTCGATTTACCATCCCGGACTCACCGCGGATAGCCCGCGGGTAGTCCAAGGATTCCCCGAAGCCATAGGGATACATGGGAAAATCGAATGCCGGACTGCTTCTCGGGGAGTCCGCGGTGAGTCCGAGACTGTAAATCGAAGAGCCCCAACAACGAAACCGCCGGGGAAAGCAAAAAAATCCGCTTTTGCGGGCATTTCGTTTCCGCGACAATGAAACAAACGACAAAAAAAAAAAAATCGGCCACAAACAGAAAATTTGTTTCCGAAAGTCAGTTATATTACTTTGCGGGCCTTACCTTGCGGCAAATTCACAGCTCAGATCTTACACTGTAAGAAGGGGTTCACTGATAGCCATTGTGCACGCCTAAGAATGATGGGATTGTGCAACACACATCCAAAACATCCCGCGGGTTCGCCTTCTCTGCAAATTTTTCTCCTTGGCCCTAGCCACCTAGTATATTTGAGCATGCAAGCGAAGTCCAGCTTCTTTTGTTGACAAACTTTTCCAGACAATGCCACCTCGTTGTTCCAATGCTGTTCACAAAACTAAGTGAGCACCACTTTGTTGACGTCCAGAAAAACCACAGCCATCACTGTTTCGTTTTGCGCACGTGCGCCATTAAAGAGTGGCGTTCTTGCTCTCCAAAATGGCAGAGTGAGCGGCAGGCGGTTCCAAACTCGTCGCCGCTGTCCTCCCTTCCTCCACCTGGGCCACTGACTTGGGCAATGATGGCTGCCTATCTTGTAGAGATAAGAGCTTCCACCTTCGGGCTGGCAGAGGCATCTTACTGAGAGCGAACGTGCTGATCACCACACACACAACAAATGCAGGCTCACTGTTCAGTGGTAGCGGGCTAGCGTAGCCCAAGCTGAAGCCGCGTCGTGAGTCACCATGTGTCGCCCCCTGTGGTGTCGCTGTGAGGCTGCCTCCACGGTAATTTTTGTAAACAAATCAGGCGGCGGCCATGCAAGTGTGCTGTGACAAAAATTTATGCACTCTGAGTCTAAAAAAAAAATGCATTTGAGCACTTTTTGGACACTGCTAGCCTCAAATGGGTAGGTAAAATGCCAACCGGACTTCCAGCGAATTTCGTTAGCACGGGGATGGCTTTCCAAAAACATTTCATTGCCGTAAGATATAAAATACATGGGCATCTATGGACGTTCGCTGCGGATCCGAAAATATTTCACTGCCGCGGGAATTTCGTACTCGTGGGATTTTGTCGTCACGGTGTTTGACTCTAACACATTTTAAATCCATTTTAATCTCTGCGCACACAAGAAAGCTCAGAACGAATGGCAGCCTCTGCTTTTGGCCTCAAACCGCCGACGTCAGGACTCCTGTGACAAGGCCAATGCGCTGGTTGCGGTAGGAGCGCTCTGCTCCACTGTGTGTATCACATCATGGTTTTGAGTTTGACGCCATGCTGCCCGGGCGTGTAGAGATGGTGGAGACCACGGCCGGTGTGGGTGTGCGCACGTGTGCGGCCAGACCGGCAGTGGTGCAACAAAAACAGTGATGCCACGAGCGCCTTCCTGTTTGTCATGGCGGCTGCCTTGGTGTTCGTTTTGTCGAAACCAAAACTGACACAAATAAATGAAGTTGTAAATAATTATTTACGCTGCAATCGACCGTCTAATGTGCCATTCTAAGATTAGAGAGCTGGCAGGCACCCCATAGCAGTGAAAAAAAAAACGCAACAAAAATTTTGTGTCAGTACTCCTTTAATAAACCGACACCCTTCTTTACTTTTGTTTTTACATTATACATGTCGATTTGGTGTGTAAATAGCATAGACAAAAACTAAAAAAGGCCGAAAGCAAGGGAGAGGGAGGGATGTGGCACTCAGAAAATTTTGGGGCATGTTCAGACACCTACATTCCTGCCACCCACACAACTCATGGCTCCTCTCGGAGCTCTCACCAATGACAATAAACGAAATGACATGAAAAGAGGGAGAGAGATTTCCCGAATCTAGCGTACGACTCCTAAAAGGAATGTTCACGCCTGTTTGTGAAGTAATGTAAACTTAAATGGACTTTAGTTTTGTGGTGCCCACATGGGTGTTCCCGAAATTAGGGGCTGAAAAATCTACTGTTGCAGATGGAGGTAAGAGTTCCAGCCAGTGTTTCCTACTCGCCCAGTCTCAACAGCAGTGTAGAAATAAAAAACGTGCGGTGCACAATGAACGCACTGTTGTTGCAGATCTACCAAAGCCGAAAGCCAAAGTCGGCAGCGCTCCTCACCCTTGAGCAGTGGACACCTGTGGGAACGGCTGGCCGTACGGTCCCTGCACCGGCGGCTGTCCGGGTGTCGGGGTGGGGCCCGGACGGGCAGGCGCGATGTTGGCACCGACATATCCGCCGGGCGGAACTTGGCCGTGCTGGGAAGACGGCGGCGGCAGTGGCTGCTGCTGTGGGTGACCTGTAGAGAAGTCACGAGCAGTTTCATCACAGATGCAACATGTCTACCGCATGCGCTCAACTCCAACCACCTATCCGGTGCACAAAGAAAGTGCATACTGATGCGCATTCTCGAGACACTGGGTGCATCCTCCTGCACTCTGTTTCAAAACCCAGACTTGTACAGCGATCAGCTGCTAAGGCGGCACTCCACTGCAGACTGCAATGGTTTCGTGCAACTACTACAGTGCGTTTTTTATTGTGCAATGCAGCACTTGCTTGCAGAGTCAGAACTGCCGCTGGAAGAATACGACACCCATTTCTGCAGCCTTCATTTCATGCTCTCCCCATTTGTCCACTGCTTTACAACACGATCTATGTGCAGACACTGGCCCGGATTTCCTGCACCAATTTATGTGCAGACAAAAAAGAACAGGGAGAGAAAAGACAAATTTCACTGAAAATCCCAAGCCTCTGTTTCATGGAAGCAGCCTTGGCTCATTTTTGACGACAAGCGCCATTTGTCCTAACGCTCGCAACAACAGTTGCGGTGACAATCGATGTCACAGAAGTGTTTCTGGTTTTCAAATAAATTTAAACTGAAAAAAAAAAAAAAAGAAAATCAAACTGCTAACCCTGAATTGGGTGAACAGTCTCAATAATGCTGCATAATTTCCTTGTTAGCACGCTGCTACAAGCGTCGATCAGAGATCAAGACCATTTTTAGGAAAGCAAAGTGTCATCAGCACATGGCCTAAAAAGGACGATAAACTTTCTTCAACAAGCGTCAATACTAATCATGGGTTCTATGAAGAATCATTTTGCTTGGTGCTGCTCAGCCGCGAAGGATGCAGAAGTCGCGGAAAGCGTGACTGATTTGAACGAAACTGACGAAACCGCTTGGTACGTGGTAGCGTTGTATTCGATTGCACCTGTTCTGCTATGCATCACTGCCGCCCTGCTTGCTTCCAGTGTATCGCTGACGCAAACAACATCATGAAATCGCTGTGAGGGAATGAGGAAGGGAAATGTGTTGTTTGATTAGCGATTTCTCAGCAATTAAGGCATCTTTCGGCACGGAATCGACGCTAAAATGGCTATCGGAAAGTCAGAGTTTCGCTTGAAACCAACTTGCTGGTTGCCTTCAGCGTTCCTTTAACACTTTCGTGACTGCGCCTACTTCCGTCTATAGTATGCTGTCGAATACAAATTCAAATTTTGGCGCTCTCGGAGCGCTTCTGGACCGCTAATGCCATCCAAATGGTAAAGGAGGAAGTATTTTATCAGTTTCGCTTTCGAGTTTCATTTTTCCGCCGCAGGGGGGATTTTTTTCATTTCCTTCGCCGGCGGGGAGACGAGCTCACATGGCTTCAGTTATGGTGTCGCCGACGCTTTGCGCAAGCAGCGAATTTCGACAGATTCCGATGCTATCTGAGCTTGAATCTGTGCATGATGGTAGCAGCACAGACACGGAAGATGACTGATTCGTCAGGCTTTAGTACAAACTGCGAAAGTGCATGAATTCGCCCCGGGACCGTCACCAGGCGTGCGACGATGAGTTTCACTTTCATCTCCGGTCGCTCTATCGCGGAGCGCGCATTGTTGTAAACAGATCCCGCCCTGTTCTAAAGGCCACAGCTCTTATCTGCAGGGTGTCGCGTTCAATCAGGCGAGACCATTTGGCGCCGAATGCACAGAGTCGAGTTTTCTCCGCGAAGACAACCCTGAGTTGCCCTTGGCGTAGCGCTCCGGAGCATCGCGCGGCTGTTCGTTTATATTTATATTTTTGTATGTAACATTTGTACTTACACCGCTCATATTTGCAGTATTATTCTATATGCATTTTATGTACAAAGTGTATATTTCAAATTGTTTTTATGTTTACCGTGTGCAAAGTAGAATTGAGGTTATTATCAATTTCTTTTTTTCTTTTTGGTACTTTTATTGTCTTCATAATTTTTGGATAAAATTCTTAATGCATCTAATGTTCGAAATTATTTCTGTAGGAAAGCCCCATTCCTCCTCTACCATTTCATAGCTTACACTTTAGCATCCATCATTTTCTGTGGCAAGAAAAAAATATTCCAGGACTACCCCAAAACAACCGGCAGGCACTAGTGTTTATTATATAATTGCATGCATGTAAATAACTTTAGTACTTACAGAGCTCATTCTTGCAGTATTACTTTATAAGGCCCGTATGTTTAAATTGTATATTTCACTTTTTTGTGTGTGTGTACCCTGTGCCAAGAGGCATTGATGTTTTCATCATTTTTTTGTTACTTTTGTTTTGTTTTGACAATTTTTTTATAAAATTTGTAATAGATATGTTGTTTGAAATTATTACTGTTAGAAAGCCTTGTTCTACATCATTTCATATCTTACACTTCGAAATAAATCCTTTTCTGTGGCAAGAAAAAAAAACATTTCCTGGAACACCCAAAAACAACCAATTTTTCCGCGGTCACGAAAGTGTTAAACTATTCACGTGCAAGTCAAGTGCCACATATTTGGTTTGAGAGGTTGACTAAACTTGCACTGCAAGATTAAGCAGGAAGATGGAAATGCTACACAGCCTGCTCCATGTTCATGCACTTTCGTATCCCCGTCACTGTTCACTCAAATGTCGTTTTGGCTAAACGAGTGAGCTGGGAATGCAATTTCTGAGCAACAAACACAACATTTTGGGTGGGAAAGGACAAGACAGGTGTGAGACACTTGTACAGCATTTTCGGTCAAATTCCACCCATCACGTGCCAGTAATCAGCCCTCAAAGTGAAGATTCGTTTCCTAGAATGACATTTAAAAAGAATTTTTGCATTTGCCTTTTGCTAATCCACACTACTCTCTACTACTTTTTTTTTTCAGTTTATTGGAAGCAGATCGCTCAAATCACCAATGTTTTGCAGCAATGTGAGCCTGGTTTGGCAACAAAATAATTTGATGTGTAAAACAGTGCGCTTGGTGCCAATATAAGCACCACCAAGTTTTTCAGATTAGTTACCCAAGCGTAGACTAAGGAAGCCCATACCTGCACCAGTTGACATTAAGCACATAGTTGCTACTTCACAGCAGGATGGAAGATTGTACCTTCATTCATGTAACAGCATAACTTTAGATGATACACAAAAGCAACTCTCTGTCATTATACAGCCCCATATTACCATTAAAAGCTGGGTAGATATACAGTCAAACCTCGATGTAAAAAACTTCAATGAAACTGAACCACATAATTTTTTTTAACTTCAAGTGTATGCACAACACGCTATTTATGAACCTCTGTGCAAACTAAGTGCCGTTGCCAAATTTCAGTTTAAGAAGTTTAATGAAGACTTTGAGCACGAAATTCCAGTAGCTAGAAGTAGATGTGACCCGCAAACGCTGAAACGGGGTCTCAATAAAATGCGAATGGCGGCACAGTCCTCCCAATGCCGCGGATGCAGCAAGCCACGCAGTCATGAGCAAGCGTAGTGCCTACGTTTGTGCTTGCAAGCCACGTTTTCGCTTGCGGGAACTGCTTCACACGGTTCCCCCTTAATTTTACCCACGAATTTCAATGTAGCAAAATTTCTATGTAACAAAGTAAATTAACAAATTTTACAGACTTCATTACATTGGGGTTTGACTGCATAAAAAAAAATCACCGTTTCAATTGCCTGTGCTTAACAAGCACCTCTAGTTAAACTCAGTAATATGCCACTATGCACTCCACTATATAACAAGAAATCCCCAAACTTGCTGATCGAAGCAATGTTTATCTGAAGTGAAAGCAAGTATTAACCCAGAAACAGCCTTTAGCAGCTAACAGTCTCTTGCAGCAGTAACAAAAAAGTCAGATAGGCCGATGGCCTGTTGTCAGACCTTTGTTAATGCTACCCCTTCCATCACACAGGAAGGATTAGAAGCTCAAGAACCAAGCAACTTATGGGCTGTTCTAACTTACGCCACGACTCCATGTTTTCATAACCTAAGTGAAAGACATTGAGGATCAGGGGAGAGGAAATGCAGAGGGAAGGGAATACTGCAATGGCACAGTGAGAAGGCAGATATCTACACAGGAGAAAGGTCTTGCAGCCACACTAACCCTGAGGTCCATAGGCCTGCTGAGCCCCTGGCTGAGGAGGCATGTAGCCCACGCCGGGCTGGCCAGGGTGGGCCGGATAGTGCTGCTGATGCTGCATCTGCTGCTGCTGCTGCTGATGCATCTGCTGCTGCTGCTGCTGCAGGTGCTGGAAGTGCTGCTGCTGCTGTTGCTGCTGCTGAAGCTTCTGCTGAGTCGCCGCTGCCGAATCAAGGCTCGAAATGCTGTCCGGGGTGCCAACACGACCGTTCTCGCCTGCAACATCACCAGACAAGCGGCACCCATTAAAAGACCGGAATCTGGCGCTTGGCGCATGCCAAAGCCTATTAAGTCGCAATAATGCACAGTGGAGGGCAACAAGCTTATTCACACCTCCTGGGATTCTTTCAACCACTTTCCCTCCAGAAAAATAAACACAGCAGACCAGTTTTGAATATTAGCTGATTTCATAATGGGCACAACTTTGCACTGGCTTGTCCAGTTCACGAACCACGTTAATACGAGACCCCTGTTGCATCAGATTACAAGAATTACCAACACACTCACTTATTCCTCAGATGATTTGCAAATGACAGAAAAAAAAAAAAAAAAACGCCATTTGCAGTCGGGTGGAAGACCTTTGAATGTGGACCTCTTTAACAGAACTCTGTCTAGTTGTGTTAAACTGGAGGAAGAGGCAAAGACACCAACCAAGGGCGTTATTAAAGCGTTCCCAACGCTTCAGAGCCTACACGGCTGCTTCATCAGGGGTCACTGTGTTCGACCACAAGCAGCAATTATATGAGGCGGCTTCTTTTTTCTGTTCCTCATTTCTTGCCGCTGCGCGTCGGAGGTCGTGGGCTTAAATGGCGGGGAGGGCAACTAGGGATCTAATACAAATTACTCACAAAGAATCCTCCTCGAGTCCTTCTACATACAAGGGACCCGGGGGGGGGGGGGTCTGAATAGATCCCTAGGTTCCCTCCCCACCATTTCCAGCCATGGCCCCCGACGCGCAACGGCATGAAGAACAGATAAAAAAAAAAGCCGCCTCATACAACTGCTGCTTGTGGTTGAACACAGTCACCCCTGAAGAAGCAGCCATGTAGTTCCTGAAACGTTGGGACCGCTTTTAATAAATGCTTAATAGCAGCTCAAACACGAGACAAGAAGAAGAGGGCACAAATGCAGCTCTGTGTTTGTGCACTTTTCTCTTCTGGTCTCTTGATGTTTGCGCTGTTACATATTGTACCAACTCGCCCGATTGCCCGTTTTAGCTTTAATAAACACCCTTGGTTGGCGTCTTTGCCTCTCCCTCAGGAGTAGAAGCAGGACTGAGCATAACCCGCCCCGGTGGCTCAGTGGCTAAGGCGTTGCGCTGCTGAGCACGAGGTCGCGGGTTCGATTCCCGGCCGCGGCTGCCGCTTTTCTGATGGAGGCGAAAGCAAAAACGCCATGTGTGCGAGATTTAGGCGCACGTTAAAGATCCCCAGGTGGTCAAAATTAATCCGGAGCCCTCCACTACGGTGCGCCTCATCGCCTGCGTTGCGTCGGCGCGTTAAAACCCTACAATCAATCAGGACTGAGCATTTTGGAGCCCTTCATGGTGAAGGAGTAGTGTTTCGTAACAGAGTTTAGAACGTTAAAAGAGGAGTTTTGTAGTAGTGTGAACTGCATTTTGGAGCAAGTTTCTAGGGTCAAGCCACCCTGGTAATTGCATTTTTTACTTTTGATGTGCACGAACTGCCATAACATAAGTAGGAGTATGACTAAACCTAGCCAGACTTTTGATACAAAAGATAGGTTGGAGTTCCTTGGAATTACACACATCTCCCTTCATGAAAAATACGGTGGTGATCCCAGTGTGTGTGCGTGTGGTGCATGTTCGGAGGGGTGGGTGAACTGCGGAGCATTCAGGGATTAGCCAGAAAGGAATGCTGCGGATTAAACACGCACATTCACATCACTAAAACATGGCTGGTCTCTGAAATTACCCAGTCATGAATACAAGTGAAACATCCACTTCGCACTTAATGACCCTAGAAGTTTCATAACATAATCTTCATATATTTGTCCACTTCAACCTAATAGCTCCCTCCACCAGCAGCATCCCCAACTAATGTGCAAGGGTGCGGTGAGTGCGTGGCTGAAACGCTGACTTGCACAATTTGAAAGGTGCAGTTTTCTGCAGACAAGAGGTTGCTGCTTACCAATCACTTTGTTAGCAAATTTCGCATTCATGCCAGAGAAAAATGTTACGATGAACATACCTATACAATTCTATCCACGTCATCCCCCCCCCCCCCCCCCCAAACTACAGTGAAAACCTACACACTGCAACGCCCTTTCGTCAGGGCTCTCAGCCAGTGCTGGCTACGAAAGATGAAGAGAATAGAAAATGAGCGGCGTACGCTTGGCGCGCGAGCACTGCACGGGCAGTTCGGTTCTGAAAGCCTGCCACAATGGTACCCTTGCTATGGCGCTGCAACCCTGTGGTTCCCGCCAACATAATTAGAGGCTTCTACTGAGGCTTTAGCGAGTAAACTTGAGCCTTGCATTCTATGCGGAACCAAACAATTTTTGAATGTTCAGACATCGTAAGCAGATGCCCTCCAAATATTAAAAAATCAGGATGAAGGCAATGAATGGCAGGTCAACCACTTGTCCCGTCACATATCCACTTCTCTTCCATTTCCTTTGTATCCTGTTTATGAATGCACTGCAACTTTTTCAGCTGGGTAGTCAGTTCCATTCGGAGAAGTCGGTTCTAAGAAATGAGTGCAGTAACCAAACAAAGCCGTCCCAACCAAAATCACACACTAAATCTTTTGTGTGAAAGTTAGCATTTACATATAGCACAAGCCATACAGGCTTACTTTGCAAGCAACTTAAAGGGACACTAAAGGCCGAAATAAAATTTTGTTTTAACGAAAAGATCCTACGTTTCGTAGCACTCTCAGCTTTTGTTCAACGAGCAACGATGCGTTATTTGCTTTGAAATCAGTAAATAAAGCTGGCATTTCTCTCTCCTGTTTCCCTTTCATTTTTTCGTGACGTAGCCATCGCATCACAAATTAGGAGCGAAGCACCAGTGTAAATGGTTGGTGCTGGGCCCACTCATGTTGGCAACGGTAGCTTTTATGTCTCCGAGTTATGGCTGACCACCGAGAACATTTCTGGCCGAGGAGGCTGGCTTGGACTTGGTCCAACGTAACAAGAAATTCTTTTAAATGCCCGAGCGCCCGGTGTGCCCGCCCACATCAAACGTCCAGACCTCATCAAGCCGCCGCCCTTCAGAAGCGACAAGGGCAGTTTCAAATATCGGGCAAACACGGCTGCCAGGCTAGGCCAACGTATGAACGCTGGGTTAGGCGTCGCTCAGGCAGGCGCCTTCATCTCACATCGCATGGCTATCACGTCCATCTCATATTCTCTTCTCTCACACCAACCTAGCGTGAAATATACACTCGCTTCCTGGCACCCGTCTCGAGCAATCCTGGTAGCCGAGGCCCACTGAGCCCAAACATAACAAGGGTAGAGCTACACGACGCACAATTTACGATTGTTTATCAACAGCTGCTCCCAGTGAATGGAACAGCCCAAGTTCAGAATCGGTCGGACGACTACCTGCAGTAAGTACCTGATCTTTCACAGGCAGTAAGGTTGGAACCAGACGCGGGCACGCTTTACCAATAGCAACATCCCAGCGCGAAGAACGGATTAGAACCTCAGGCAGGTCGCATAACCAACTGCAGTGCATCTTGTTCCTTTTGCCGCTTCCTGCCAGGGTTATTGCTTGCAGAAACTCTGACGTTCACCCTGGTATGTTGTTGACCTTGCTAATTACGCACTAATTCTTTTCCAAAACGAAATTGAAAACATGATGACCAACTCTGAAGTGAGAGGGAAGCAGCCTGTCTCGCAATGTACCGTATTTTCACACATATATAACGCACGAAAATTTTAAGGGTGAAGTGAAGTACGGATTATATGCGCGGTATTTCCTTCTGTGCAGTTTCACGGCAATACCCATTGTGCCGCAAGGCCCCTGCATCAGCAATAGCGATTAGGCCACTCTTTCTCCACTCACACACAGCTCAACAATATAACAACCTGAGATAAAATATTGGGCAGCGCAGCTAGAGTTTTCTGCAAAGGAAAAGCGACATTCATGAGTAAAGAGTGTAAGTGCCAATATCAAAAAACACCATGAACACACCGCTCCATTCTATGATGATGATAGGTATGAGTTGGAATTTTGTTTGAAATGAGGCAATGGCTTTCGCCGCCACGCTGGTCTATTTTAAGATGCTTAATTTAATGCAAACTGTTTCAAACTTTTATCTTTTTGCTGCATAATAATTTTATTCTGCATTCACTTCACACAAGAATGGTAGGTGACGACATCTCTTGATGTTTAATTGGATAGACCATTCAGTACTCTTGATGTTTCATTGAATGGACGTTCAAAACACAAGTCAAGCGTCTTACGCTGAATGGATGGCTAAAGGTCTCAATGGCTAAACACCGACAGGCTGTGACCATAAGCCTGATGTTGCGCTGTTTTGTAAGTGATTGATTGATTGAATGTAGGGTTTAACGCGCCGAGGCAATGCAGCCGATGAGGCGTGCCATGGGCTCTGGATTCTTTTGACCATCTGAGGATCTTTAACAAGCGCCGAAATGTCATACACCCAGGCGTTTTTAATTTTTCCCTCCATCAGAAAAGCGGCCACTGCGGCTGGGAATCGAACCTGCGTCCTTGTGCTCAGCAGCACGCCTTAGCCACTGCGGTGGGATGTTTTGTAAGTGGATCGTCAAGACACGGAAAGAGATTCCAGGTGAGATGGTTTGCAAGACCTTTAACAAATGCTGCATTATAAACAGCACGAACGGAACTGAAGATGGTATTAGGGAACTTTAGTACTCCGTATGCCCGTTTGTTCCGTTCATTCCGTGTGTTCCGGGAGCCAACTGGGCACTTTCGCATTTGTTCCGGTACGGTGGATTAGTTCTGTGGCCTGGCCCTTGCCATGCCCGCGCATTCGTTACAGTGGGGGGTGTCCTCCTCGCCGTGCCGGCGAGCGCAGGCGCAGTCGGGTCCCAGTACTGATGGTAACGCACGGAACAGATGGAGCATACATACAGTGTTCTAAAACTTTCTATTGTGCATGGACAGTGACAACTGCAGCCCAAGTGATAGAGCTAGCGAGGGCAGTGACAATGAGTGAATTTGGCCGAGGCCATGCAGAAAATATATTCCACATTCAAAATATAGGTAAGTTCTTTTTGCATCAACCAATAAGCCATGTTGGTTTACTAGCTTTGGTCCAGCCTTTCCTGTATAAGACATGCGGGCAACACCCAGGATGTTTTCTTTTTCCTTTTTTTTTGCGCACCGAAAGTGGGGGGTGGTGCGGCTTATATGCAGGGGCAGGTTACACACAAAAACGTGGTATAAAGCTGTAGTCTGCATTTTTCAAATTAGACCAACTCACCGAAAGTTTTGACTTACATTATTTTATGTGCTCAAGCACTTAGGAACTGTTCCTTTGAGGAAAACATTTATAGATGCTCCTCCAATGAGCTCTCGGTGTTCACAATTTTTGTGACATCACAAACTGGTACCCACAAGCGTACGGGGCGTTGTCGCCTCTTTTCACGTTTCTGGCATTTTCTGCCCTGATAAACGACTGCCAGTCGTGAGAATGGTGCATTTAGATTCTCAGCACCGTAATCTATCGATACAGGCCAACCTGTTTTTACTCTTTAGTGTCCCTTTAAGGAGACATCAAGGCTAACAAGCTCAGCTACATTACCTGGCCCTAAGCTACTGGCGAGTGGCAATTATCTAGGCCTGCCTACAGGACAGGCATGGACATGTCCGAAGACAACCTCTCTTGAACCTCGATGCTAACACATACCAGTAGACATTACAGGCTCAATCCAAAGGGCACGGCTTGCATGCTGTTGGAAATCACGCTTAAAGGGGCACCATGAAGACAGGATACAACTCTGCTCAATTTGAACAAACTAGCCTCTCGTAACTTACTCAGCTCTATTTCAGCCACGAAAAGGTGTTTGCTTATCCAAAAAAATGGAATGAAATATTAAAAAAAAACTCAAATTTCGGGCTACAGTGACATATTATGGGCAGGAGTGACGTGGTATGGGGCAGTGCTGGAAATGCAGTTACCAGTTAGTTGAGTGCTAATGCGAAATTAACTGCACATTAGCACTCAATTGATACACACAAAGGGAACTAAAGGCCACAACACTACATTCGCCCAGTCATCGCTTAGGTTGGCAGCTGCCAATCACAGAAACTGTGATGTTGTCAAGAAATTGCCGGAAAGTGGCTAGGGAATCACCACTGCTTCAAATGCTTGGTTAGTTAGCATGATTACTTATTTCAAGTTTGTGATTAAATTGATACATTTGGTATCGAAACAAAGCATTTCTTTTTTAACAAACCAAACTTGTATTTCGACTTCATGACCCCTTTAACAAGAAAGAAAATGCGACTAAACCATCGTCGATGCTTGAAATTAAAACGATCATAAGCACATGTCTTGCTTTGCATGCATACCTTTGGGCTTTGCTTGGGCAGGGAGTTCGTCACCAGCCAGCTTGCTTTGAAGCGAGGGGGTCAAACTCTTTCGGTGCCACAGGATTTGCAGGCTTCAGTGGAGGAGCACCTGGGAAGCAAAAATTCAGGTACATTAAATGTGAACAATGTACACGTAAATATTGAGTGAGAAATTTGAGGTGAAATGACTTCGCGACATACAGGAATTTCTTTTTTACTATGCATTACACTCCGCGATAGCAAATAAAATACTCCCCTCAAGTGAGCCTACACTAGCAGCATGAGAGGGATTATACCATAACTTGTAAACAGCTTGCTCCACTTTTTGTTTTAGACAGTAGGCTACCAATAGGGTCTGCTAGGAGAAAGAAGTTGGAAGTTGAGGTGTGAGGTGGTGGGGGCCCCCCATGACTTACCAATAACATCCAATTCTGCGTTGAAAAAAATATACCACCCCAGGCACCCTTCTGACTGGAGGTCAGCTGCCAAAGGTCAAATAGTGACCGCCACTTATCTTGCTTGGGGGCCGTTCTAGCATGCCAGCCCATATTCAAGCTCATTTTGGAATCGACCAACGGCAATGACCAGCACTCGCTCACTATCAACTCAGGGCCGGCTCTGGCAATGACTGCCGCCTGCTCACTATCTCACTCGAGGTCACAGAGCAGGAATAAGATAGGAGGCGAAACTAGGCTTCCTAGCGTGGCCAGATAATGTTACAAGCGCTCGTTATAAGCTTGCGGCATCTGCTGCGGGTGAAGAAACTGCGCAGCCACCGCAATCGGCATTTCACTGCTCAGCCCCGGAAGAAGTGCAGCCGCTATCACTTTGTCCATCAGGTGCCGTACCCTCTCCTTCGCCGTCGCAGCTACAAAGCTTTGCAGTCCGCCTTGGTTTTCACTTGCGACATTATCTGGTTGCTTACCCGCACTTGCCGCAATTGGCCGTTTCGCCTCAAACATTCTTGCTCCGTGCTTGAAGTCCACTCAGGTTGCCCCCCCCCCTGTGCTTTTCAAGGACAATGGCACAGAGGCTATCAAGATGGTTTAGCATTTGCAGAGATCAAATTGCAGTATAATGTGATCCTTTTTGTTTTCACCTGCACCACAACTGCCTCAGCCAGGATAGAACCACGCTGCAAAGGTCATCACACTTTCCCCGCAAATGACCTGTTTGCTTTTTCTACTGCCGACACTCAGCAAAAGAACTGAGCCGTTCTTCTGCACTCTACAAGACAAGATGCAGTGCTGACCAGCCCTTTCCACAGCATTTTTGCACTAACCTGTGTTCTCTTCAGACTTGGATTCGCTCGAGACAAAGTGACGGGGCTCAAATGTGTCCAGCAAGCGGTTGACAACGTTCCTAATTTGCTGCAGCTCCTTCCTGAGGTGCTTAATTTCGTCCGGCTCTAGGGGCACCGGCTGGTGATTCACTGCAAGGGAAAACACATTGTTAGATGACATGCAGAAGTGCTTGAGCGGCCAAACTTACCGAATATGGTCAGCTTAAGTATCCGACTGCACTGGATCGCAAAAGACAAGTCCGAGCTGTCGAAGATGGTAATCATGTCTCCATCTGCGTAAGTCACAAGCAATTAATCAAGGTCGGCGACCCCACATAGCGAGACATAACGGAGACACGCCCATCAACATCGAGCAAACGGAACTGCGACAAATTACCTTCGTCCTTGTATTTCACGGTGACTTCGTCGCTACTTGAAAGCTGGCCTCGAAACACTCGCTGCATCATCAGTATTAACTCGTCGTACGTGATGTCCTCGTTGTGTATGGGAATGCGCCGTATATCGTCGCCCAACTGCGCTTTTATGATTAATTTGCCGCTCAAATCCAATTGAGGAAATGTGTTGGTGCCCTCGTCGCCCGTCGAATTCTGGTAGGAGTTCATCTGCAAAAACAAGGAAACCGAAGTTATCGCAGGGCGTGTATAGATAGCCGCAAAGGGGTAAACATCGAAGTGCGATGACATTTGCTGTAACCAGCAGCCTGGAACGCCTCAGCCCACTACAACGCCAAACCAATTAAAAATGAAACGCTCTGGAGCGCAAATCAAATTTGTACTTATCTGGCACGGAAAAGAGAAAACTGCTGTGCAGTTAGTTTGACGAGTGACGCGACAAGGATGACGTCCTCCGTACTACAGTTGCTCCATATAACCGTATTTAAGGGCCTACAACAAATCTCTGACAGACCGTTTGTCTTTTAGGCGTTAGCATTCTGTTAAACCTTGACTTCTGGATAAAAACTAGGCGGAACTTACCCTGGTGCGTTTGGCAAAACTGTCGGTAGCCTGCTCTTCCCCTCCGACGACACGAGAGCTTTCCGAACGACACCACGACACGACGTATTTGTCAGCTCGCCAGTGTTGCCGGTGCGTAAGCGCGACCTCGTCAAACTGGCGGAGCAACCAAGTTTAACCATGATTATCAACATTTTGGGTTGAATTTGTGTAAATATATGCAACGTTTACTTGGTTTACTACTGCTTGTGTAAAGAAAAATTGCAAGGATGGTGAAATGGCGCCATACAACCATAGAGTACTGCATACAACAGACTGCGTCTGATTCCTACAGAATAATTGATACGGCATTGTCGATAATATCTTTTAATATGCGTTCGAACTATGTGATAGCATTGTTACGAAATCTATTTATTGTAAAGGGAACGAGTCTGCGCGCAGTAACCAAAACCCTAACATGAATTCTGTCACTTGATTAAAGGCCAACTGCACTCAAAACTCAAAATTTCAATTCCTTGAAAGCGTTATTTCCGTATAGTCTGCCTAAAAATACCGCAAGATAGAAAATACGACAGCTGAATTGCGCGTATCCACGGCGCAAACGACCATCAAAAATGGGAAATTTCGAAACCGAAATTGAGATGAGTGCGGCCATTGCGCCCAGGCTGTAGTGACGTTCTAGCCGGTGAGTGAGCGCCCACACACGGCCAGCAGATCGGAGCAAAACTGCGCGCAACGCCTCGCCCTCGCACAAGCCCGCCCAGCCAATACCTTCTAGACTGAATGCCGGAGGACTGCTGACGTCACGGAGTGCTGAGGTCGGGGGGCGGCGGCGGCCGCCGCGGCTGCTGGTGATGGCGGCAGTGTGGCGCGCGGGGAAGTCTCCTTGGTGCTTCACTAGATGGAGCCACAATAACACAATAAATTTTTTTTCAAATTTGTGGTGATATTTCAGCGAGATTAAAAAGCAATTCTCTCTGCGGGTGTATAACCATTGTTCACATGGCAGTGTTATTTTAACAAAATACAGTCATGTAGCCGGCAAACGTTGTAATGAAAGCGCACTATATATTTCTGCGAGAATGAGTAGTGCCGCAGCACTCTCGTGCATCTATCGTCCTCGCGGGCTGGTAGGCGCATCCTGGAATCCATTGGCTGCGGTCTTAACGAGTCTAATGAGCATAAAGTGGCTTTATCGCCCTCGATCAGAAGTACGTTTACAGTACGTCCGCGTCCAAGAAATGTCCATCCGCAATACAATGTAGGGCGCCGCTTAGCTCGGGCCCGCTCTTTATTGACCTCGGTTGCAGAGAGTCCGGAACTCGCAACCTTTGTCGATGCAGCCCAGTACGAGTGCTCTGACTGCTTCGCAGTGGTCTCGGTACGTCAACCATAGTGGCAAACTCCTATGTTTTGCCTCAGTTAAAAATGTATCGGCCACGGTGGCTGAGCAAATCGCCATTGCTATATAGCAATGAAAGACCCATCGCGTCCAGATATCTTTACAGATTCGCGGTCCACAGCTAGGGCTTTCGCCTCGGGCTCGATCTCGCGAGAGGCAGCGGCCATCCTCGGCAGCGAGGGCGCTGCTGGATTTCACACCATAAAATCGTTCCCGGCCCACATGGGGGCCAACGTACATCCCGATGTTCCCAACGCTAATGAGTTTGCCCATGACCGTGCGCGAGGTTTCACTCACCGCGGCGGTCCCGGCGAATTCGTAGGCAGGGTCGCCGGGAGGTACAGGGACTCGCTCCTCACCTTCCACGAGGTCACGACTCATTATCAACTTTCTCGAAGGACTTTTCCGCTTCCTCACCCTCACCTCACTCGACCGCAATCGTCGGCATTCAGGATGCTCCAAACGGGATCTTTCCCTTTGAGGGGAAGGTTTAGCCACTTCTCGCCAAACATAGAACCGCATTGTCCGGACTGCAGGGAGGCGCACTGCTCACTAGCACATATGCTCTGGCAATGTCCTGCGTTACGCGATGCAGAGTTCACCAAAGAAGAGGACTGGGAGGAAGCCCTTAAGAGCGGCCACCTTTCGGTTCAGCTTCGGGCTGTCCAGAGGGCCTGCGAGAGAGCGGAGGGTCACGGCCTTCTGGTCCCTGCGTGGGAGCGGCCCGCGACTGTCACGGACTCCCCTTGATAGGGGCGGTCCAAGGCAGTTCCTCAGGACCTGAATAAAGTTCTTTGTCTGTCTGACTCTGTGCTCGTCAGTTTGTTGCCGGCACATGTGGGTGCAAGTGTGTGGACGTTGTACTTTGGTTGCATAGGCTTCCTCACTGCTGTTTTTTTAACGTGAAGCTTTAGTGTGCTCACTGATGCCAAATGAACTAGAATCCTAGTTCACTCTACTGATGCTGTTGTACGCCAATACGCCCTGCAGGAGAGCCAACTTTCTCTGACTATGACGATGAATGATCGTGAGTGAAGTGAATGAAAAAAATGCTTCCCGTGGCTGGAATCGAACCAGGGTCCCTTGCGTTATGAAGTCGGCGTCTATTCGATTTCTCCATTTCGAAGAATTTGGTGCTGGGCCTGTAGGTATACATACTTTGAAGAACGGTAGAACCCAGCCTTGAAGACACGTACACGAGGAGAGAGCAGGACAGTGTGTGTGTCGTCCCGCTCTCTCCTTGTGTACGCGTCTTCACCGTTCTTTATTTCGATGTGGTCAAAGCAAACGCCAAACAGCGGGTATTGATTCATGCCATACATTCCAACCCCAAACGTTAGGCCTACGGAGTGCACACACGAGAATTGCTGTGGGTATTCTATAAAAGTGGTGCATACCTCCAGAGTAGCACATACTCGCAGTGTGGGACTGGCCAACCAAAGAATCCATCACCTGCAAGTGATGTTTCACCTGTATGAATTTGTACGTTTGCTTACCTTTGTAGAACGAAGTGATGGTTCATTGTTTGCCTTGTGTTGTATGGCTGCCTACTATGTGAAATGTGAGTGATTGTTCAATCTGTTTGCCTGGTGTTATATGCTTATTTTTTCTTTTGTACCCACCTGCTAAAATACCTCCAGGGGATTGCATTACACATAAATATAAATAAATAAATAAATAAATATAACAAATACAAATAAATAAATCACGAGAAAGCTTCACGTTCAATCATTGACGTCGTTAGAAGGCAGGGTGAATGGTGGAGAAACTTTATTTCCAAAAAGGGTCCCGAAGGACACCTGACAGGTGTCAAGGTGTAGAGGGCATCTCTTACGTCGGGACGGGGAGCCCAAGACTCTCCGCTGCTACGCGGGCCTTCTGTACAGCCCAGAGTTGGTTTAAGTTTGCTGCTCCTGAGAGCACTGTCCCACTTGACCTTATCCCCCAAATAGGAGGCTTCCGTAGCACAACCACACAGCATGTGACCCAAGTTCACACGCCCATCACACTTTGAACACGTAGCAGTTTCACCGTAGTCCGGGTCTATGTGGCTCATCCTCTAAGGATTGCGTATGAGTCCGTTTGTAGCATGCGGAGTGGCTGATTGCGCCCTGTTGAGTCCTTTGCTTGGGAGTGCAAATTCACGTCGATTTAAGTAGAAGTGCTTGGTGAGCTCATTGTAGGTCTGAAGTTGATCCTTTAAAGCCCTGTGTGGGGACAGGGGTGGTTGGGAGGGAACGTGGCTGATGAGTCCTCGCGCCGCCTCATGTGTGGATTCATTGAAGTTCCACTGTCCTCCCACAAGGTCGCCCATGTAGGCTGGAAGCTGGCCTATGGAATAAGTACTAATGTATCTATCTTCCAATAACTTGGAGACTTTGGCATCAACCACTCCCCTGGCGAAGGCTCGAGTGGCAGCCCTGGAGTCGCTATAAATTATCTTATGTTGAGGATCAAGCAGAACAAGTGCAACAGACATTTGCTCAGCAACCTCGGATCCGGATTCTTGGTAAACACGGAAAGTGGGTTGCGCATCCGTTCTTGAGCATCAGTGACAGCTATCAAAAAGGCCTGTCTTCCATTTATCTGAGCAGTATCTACAAAAGTCGACTCTGTAGGACTCTCAAGAGCCACAGCTAGAAGTGCCTTGGCGCGAGAACGTCTCCTCCCTTGATTAAAAATAAGGTGGACGTTTCTGGGGCAAGGACGGACCATGATTGAGTCTCTGATATCTCTGCTAAGGTGCCTGACACTCTCCTTATCCTGTTTGGTAAAGATGCCCAGAGTGACCAGAATGTCTCTGCCTGCACTAGTGCCTGACAGTCGAAATACCATGGCAGGGTGAATGATATTTTTAATTGTGAATATAGCCATGCTGTGACGATGGCTGTAACACAAAGCAACACCCTCTTAAATTCGCCATGCCGAACAAGTGCTGCGTCCCTCAGCACTTGTTCGGCATGGTGAATTCAACATTTAAGTGCTGCGTTTTGTCGCTACCAGCCAATTCCCCTCCCCTAGCTCCTCTCCAACCTGGTTTTGTCACGCATGTGCATGGAGATGTGCAGTAGGAGTTTTCAAGCGTACGCTGTGACAGCCGGATTTTCCTTTAACCTATCCATGTAAACTTCGCGTTAAACACACGAATGCCTTCGGCCTTCTGCGTCTAGACAGGTGGGTGCACATGCCCAGATGAGATCTAGAGAGGACCAATAGCGCAGTCGCAATTGCATAATGTACCACAATGTAGCTGCTGCGTTTCGCAGTGTGGAAAACCCGTCTTGACAAGATAAAAATAAACAAACTTTTTCCGAGCTGCTGTAGTCTGAGTGGCCTGTCGCACTGGCCAAATAGCGTAGACTGTGAATGCTTACGCTTGCCGACAAGTAATTTGTGGGTTGCGAGTGGCCCAGCTTGTGTATTTTGACTGTCTTTCTGATGGAAATGACAGTGCATGGTGTTCCTCCCATCCCACCCCATCATCATTGTTTCATTGTGGGTTCTAATATAGAACACTGGACTTCGGTATGGGTTTAGTATAACGTAGAAAGACATAGCGAATACAACTGACTACATTGCTGCAGCACAGAAGAGAACGTGAAGTGGCCGACAGGGCATGGACGTAACTCGATACCGTCGTCTGTTCAAGGTTCACCGCGTGGCCTCGTGTTGGGGGCCGTTCCCAGCGTCGGCTTTCATACACCATGGGTTGAGTCCCGCCGTCTACACACTCGGCTTGACTGCGTGGTGCCGTCTGTTAGTTCCTCATGTAACAATCATACGCTTAATTGACAAGGGGGACAGGTCAAGTGGTGCCTGCTCCAGACAAACAGCTACACCGCACCATCCAGACTGAGCCTGCTCTAAGCGATCTCTACCCCTCATCCACATGCGCCAACTGTCAGCAAGCGTGAGGCAGCATCTACCGTATGGTCCTGGCCTGTCCAAATCATCCGACACAAGACGCAGCACGGTTACAAGACCACCCCAAACCCTGGGAGATGGCTAACAGGGCCTCAGACACGGAGGGTCAGCAAAAGCTGATGACTTTAGCGAACAAGGCCTGCAAGAACCCCAGGATGAACCCCTTAATAAAAGTATATACCTGCTCCTACGGGAACCACTGTCGCCTCACCTTCATTCAAAAATGTGTCGGTGTAATGGGCTAGTCGTGGGAAATCCAGAAAATGATGCGACCACTCCGATTTTTCTTTGTGTACTTCAAGGGGCATACCATTGCGGGTATACGTTGAATGGTGACATGCGGGAGATAATCCCTGGGATAACAGCCAAAGCTTAAAAAATATACAACAAATTTATCAACATGTTTTACAACATGCGTCGATGTCTTCTTTGATATTTTCTTAGGCCATAGTTCTTGAACTGTGACCCATCATGTGTTAGTACTGGGTTGAACGGTTCGGCGAACCAACACTTGGAGTTCTTGCAAAGTGCCTTCTCTGGCAGCAGTATGTAGAAGCGTCCTGAAGCACAGAGAGACAACTGATTCGGTACCATTCGTGCGCCAAATGCACATAAATAGAGGGGCGTAATTTTTGTGCAATAAGTCAGCTGTTTCTGCCAGGTCATCAAAATCACAAGGCCCAGCTAAGTGCTGACTTGGCCAATGTCTTACGTTGTTCGAGAACAAACGGCCGTCATCACAATATCCACCTGCATGCCCCAAAAAGTGCCCCCTACTGCTCGTGGCTGCTACATTAAACTTAAATCTGCCCAGACTCAAACCAAAGCCTTTAGGACAGCTTTCCTCTGTGCTACCAAGGGTGGGTCCAGAAGGTTTTTTTTTTTCTTTTTTTCAAATATGTTTTGTGTTGGTACTAAATCAGAACGTGATAGTACTGCTGCAGGTATCCTGCTCTGCCAAGCATGGTGTTTGTATACGTGTCATATATAGGGTTGTTCGTTTTTGGGTTTTATATTTTTTCAAAATCGGGGGTAAAAATTGGGTGCTAATTTTCCAACTGATATTCGGGGAGAAATCGGGTGTTTTTGTGAAACCATTCCAAAATGTGGGTTTTTCCGGTTAAATCGATAGATGTACTAAGTTTAATTTAATACACTCAGTTTATTCTAGAGGGTATGACGAGCCTTTTGACTCAAATGCATTAAAATTGGTGTTTATTTCATGCTGGTAATCGGGGGGGACTTTGGGGTTTTGCTGAACATATCTCAACTGGGGGGAGGTTCTCTCGACAAAACAGCTTCCATTAGCTAGGCACAACAATGTCAGGGTAGCATTTGCCAGCCATGAGGTTGCGGGTGGTAGAGTCATTCCAATACTCAACGAGTGCTGAAGGTGTGTTTTTGTGCTAGCTTCCAGCAAGTACTGGCTGAGAACGGTGGAATGTCAGAACACAATTGTGCAGATCGCTCCTTTGAAAAGGTCCATTCGGGGGAGAAATCAAATTTAATTCGAATTTCCTGCAACATGTTTGGGTAACGACAACCCTAGACATATAACATGCAACCCGGCCAGGTATGACGTGAATACATTTGTAACATGCTCTGTGTGACGAGTTTTCAGCACCATTTTCTTAGCATATATTACTCTGCAATGGATGGACATATCAAAAACCAGCTGAAGTATGCAAGAAAGAAAATGCTGAAATGTTGTAATGAGCCCTACGAAAAGGTGTTTTCATTCTTGCCTCTGTGGCTGGCATTGTAGAAACTATAGACCTTTCCAACGCTCGCAAAGAGAACTCAGCCACGTGATATTTAAAAATTACCAAGTGCACGCTACCGATTTATGTTGCCACTTTTCTGCATTGTCTGTGCACACATGAAACCCTTTGAAACGGCTGGCCGATAGAAACGATACGGAAAACATATTTCTAGATATTTAGCAACACTCCGAAGAGAAACAAATCCCTTAGGCGTGTTTTTATGTTGTTTGATGTCTACAGCTTTAATAGCTGGCTCTGATATGCCACGCTTACCTAGTCTATGACGTGCTTATTTACCAGATTTGAGAGCTATTCAGGTATTCAAAAAGGGATTTCAGGGTCCCTGTGAAAGTGTGTATGGGAGTGAGGTGGGCAGGGTGAGGGGTTGCTAATTATACAAGTATGGGAAATTAAGTGCAAGACGTCACAGGGGCAGACGAACAAAATCTCAGCAGCTTAGCCTGCATCGCGGCAAACCACATTCTGAAGTGACAACACCCAACGGAACAAGCGGTTAGAAATTATTTTCTATTGTCATATGCACTCTATGATGAATGGATGGATGGCTTTATTGGAAAGAGAAGGCCAAGAGGCCCTGTTGTGGGATATGGGAATAAGGGTAGGGGAAGATGGTTCATATGAAGCTTTTTCACTGCACTTAGAGCGTTCCCCTAAGCACGTAATGTCTGATTACGCCTATATAGATGGTTGAAGTGGCGAAGACACTCTGAGACCACGATGAAAAATTTTATTTGCTGTATCAGAATATGCACAGATGAAGCGCTCCATGACTGTAATGGCAATGGTCCGAACCAAGGTCAGGTGGCAAATGATGGCAGCAAATTAGTGCAGCATGGCAAGAAAATTGTCAAACCCCAAATTGTGGCTGCATCCTACAGTTATTTGTTGTAATCCCCTATTTCACCATTTGGTGAAAGTACAGAGCCTCATGCAGTTTGTTTGTAATGCTCGGAAGAGAATACACGCACACCGCTGTTTGCATATGCCTCATGAACTTACAGCAGTGATGTCACAGTTTTGCGGTGCGGTTTGATGGTATCTGTTGCCACAGTAATAATGCTAACCCACTTCATTGTTTAAAATGACTTCTTATTTGGATTGGCCAAAAAAAATCTCCAGCGTTAATTGTAATCGTGGAAAAACTTGCTCAAAACGAGAAAGACTTCAGCATTTGCCATGCAACACTGGCTCGGAACAAGAAAGACATGTCATAGTGTACACCCCTCCAGGGTGATGTCCAGTGATTATCACTTCCAAAAAAAATGAAGGCAGCTCACACTTATAGCAACAATGATGGAGTAAGGGTCGTTGCGGAAGCGAAGAAGCAAATCGGCTGCAAGCTTATCTGAACCCAAAACTCTGACTGGTTTTGTACATCTTGACCATCCTAATTGAAGTTAGTGGATTGCTTTTCTTTTTTCCAGCGGGTATTCTGTCATACATGCTCATTCATACTGTTACGAATACTCTGTAAATTTGTGTTATATGTCTAATTTATCCCTTGCTCCTCTCCTATGCACGAAGTTTGCAACATGCATCATTTCACTTTTGTACAATCCTGCCTTGGCAGCCAAAAGGCTGCTGGCAGTATTGGCCAAATAAAAAAAAAAAAAAACGTGGCTCACACATTCCAAGCTTCAATGCAATGAATTAAGCAGGTGTTCGCAACTTTCTGCATGTGTAACAAAATGAGACCTTGGCTTTCTGCAACAAGGATGAAAGGGGAGCCATCGCACCTGAAGAAAACAAGCAATTAAAAAGATGACTTGGCCAATTTACCGAAATAAATCTCCAGCGGTAATGATGCCAAAAAAACCCAGCGTGCCAAAACTTGCTTTTTAAAAACCTTAAGACTTCGTTTACCATGCAACACTGGCTCAGAACCGACACGTCATAGCGTACACCCCTCCAGGTGATGTCAATGATTATCACTTCCAAAAAAATGAAGACAGCTCACACTTATGGCGACAATGATGGAGTAAGGGTCCTTGCGGAAGCGACGAAGCAAATCGGCTGCAAGCGTGGACTGAACCCATCGTGATGGTCATGAAGGTTGCTTACAGCTTCGCTACCTTCAAGTCTTAAGCGTTAGTGTGAGCTTCCCTCATTTTTTTCTTTTTTCCAGCGGGTATTCTGTCATACATGCTCATTCATACTGTTACGAATGCCTTGTAATTTGTGTTATATTTCTAATTTATCCCTTGCTCCTCTCCTATGCACGAAGTTTGCAACATGCATCGTTTCACTACTCTGTACAATCCTGCCTTGGCAGCCAAAAGGCTGCTGGCAGCATTGGCCAAATAAAAAAACTATGGCTCACACATTCAGAGCTTTAATGCAATGAATTAATTAAGCAGTGTTCAGAACTTTCTGCATGTGTACAAAAAGACAGACCTCGGCTTTCTGCAACAGGGATGAAAGGAGAGCCATCGCACCTGAAGAAAACAAGCAATTAAAAAAAGAATAGCACCTGTGGCATTTGAACCTGATTCTTGCTAATGCTATCGAGCAATAGAACATCTATGCCACAAGAACAGTATGCCCATGTTTGTTTACACAGGGTACTCTTAGATTTGTTTTAGATGGCGCCACCTATCATGAGACGCTGCAGGATAATGGATAAATGGAATGTGAATGTGCGGCCCAGCGTGGCACTACATTAAGCATTGCAACATTCTTTTCCTTCATAAAAAAATTCTCCCGCACCTCCCCGAAGGGAATCGTGCAGAAATGCGAATGCATTGGGTGCACCGATGAGTGTGTTTCGAGTAATGGCGTAATTAATGACGAGAGTGTGAACGTAATCATTTATTCATCAGCACCCGTTTGTGTTATCGTTGTACCTGACGGCCACAATCACTGCCTTGTGATCGCTAAAGTGCACGGTCAAAGGGTCTTTGAGAAGCATATGCGCGTCACAGTTTCGCGTAAAGACCAGATCAATGCAACTCCCGTGAATGGTAGCGGGGCACGTGTCGAAGCCGGCAGAGAGACAATGCATAGAGTGCCTAGTCTGCATGTACTCGACCAGCCACTCGCCACTCTTCTTGCGCACGTCAACGTTGAAGTGCCAACCAAGACCTCAGCCTGTTGTGTTATCGTTGTACCTGACGGCCACAATCACTGCCTTGTGATCGCTAAGTGCCACGGTCAAAAAGGGTCTTTGAGAGCATACGCGCGTCACAGTTTCGCGTAAAGACCAGATCAATGCAACTCCCGTGAATGGTAGTGGGGCACGTGGTCGAAGCCGGCAGAGAGACAATGCATAGAGTGCCTGGTCGCATGTACTCGACCATCCACTCGCCACTCTTCTTGCGCGCGTCAACGTTGAAGTCGCCAACCAAGACTATGGGGTCAGAGGGTTTGGAGCGCACACGCACACTTTCCATAGCCGCGTCCAGCTGCGCGGCAACGGCGTCTCGAGCGAGGTTGGGCGCGAGGTACACGGTCACCACAAAGACTTCGTCTCCGGTGTAGGCAAGGGTGTACAAGTCCTTGTACGGAGACGCGTCTCGAACGGGAGACGTGGCAACGGCGTGCGATATCAAGTTCCCATACACGTTAGACACGTTAGACACAAGCGCATGCGTTCGGCATTGAGCACGGAGAGATAACACCTGCGGGCGCACGCCGACGGAGCACGACAACCCCCGACTAAGAAATGCATTCGCATTTACGACGACGACGACGACGAAGGCAGAACTACGAGGCGCGCGCTCACGTGCGCTCGCGCTGGAGGAATGCAGGCGCACGCCGCTCGATGGACGCAAGATAACCCCCGACTAATAAATGCATTCGCATTTAAAAACGTTCACTTATCTGTGATGGGTAGGCTCTGAATATGAGCTGAAAATATTTACAGGTTGTCGGTGGAAACAATGCAATAAAAATCAACTATGTGCACAAAAAATATTAAAAAATTTTTGCAGAAGCGGCACATGCAGACGGATTACATACAACAGAGTCTACAAATTGTCGTGAAGGAAGAGGAGATTGTCCATCGCTTCAGGGCAAGTCCGTCATTTTTGCATGGTGAAACCGGCACCGCTGAAATTTTGTTCACTGCTGGCACTCGTGGCGGGAATCGCCAACAATTTTTTTGCGAGGAGGGAGAGTTTCGGGTACTTGATTTGCTCGCTTTTCCAGAATGACAGGAGTTCTGACGGAGAGCACAGTGGCAAAGTCCTTGAGTTTAAGTACTCGTGGAACTCGTATTGGGCATCCACAGTGGACAGAACATCACTCCATTCACTGAATAGTCCTATGGATGGCTTCTTCACTGCAGGCTCAATCAACTGGTTCCATTGGCCCATCCTGTAGCAGTGACAGGAAACGCTTTGTGTGCTGGTATGTTCCCTCACGTTATTCGGTTTCCAGCATTCGTAAGTGTCAGAGTTGAGGGCAAGAAATGTTGCTACGCGATGTTCAAGAGCAATGGTCATCTTTGTCTTCAAGACGTGCCGTGCACGTTCGTTGATTTTTTTCCATTTCAGTTTTCTGATGTACAGCTTGAAGTGGTACCTGAAGATGTTTTGCACGCTTCGCAACATGCAATTAAATCAGCAATGTTGGTCTTTTTTCCTCCTCATGGGCAGATGTGGCTTCTTTGAAGGGCTCCAAAAAGCAACCAGGGCACTAATCGACGTTCTCGAGGGATGCAAGGTTTGACTCAAGCAGTGACTCAATCTCTTCAAGTTGGCACAATACAGATTCTAGCATTGCAGGTTTGGAATTACATCTTGTTGCGACCTCCTGGTAAATGATGCGGCTGAGCTGGCTAGCTAGCCCACTTCGTTTGAATCTTACAAGCGACTTTGCGCCCTGCAAGTTCTCACAAATTGCTGGGGCCTCTACCTTTAGGAACCGAGAAGGCGTTCCGAAGAACTGTGGTCAAGAGATGTGCACTACAGTTTTAGCCTGTTACAAGGCTGCAAAACAAATATTTGCGCCCTAGTCGGCCACAAAGTTGCTTTCAGCAAAGAGTTGGTGTCAAAGCAGAGTTTTGCAAAATGGCACTGCAGCTCCTTCTGGATGTTCTTGCCAGTTTTCCGCTCATTAGGAAAATTGTAAGTAAACAGGACGTGCGAGTGTAGGGACCACTCGTCGGCAATATAGTGCACAGCGTCGAGCAAGTGATTTTCCAAATGTCATCAGTCCACTTGTCTGTTGTAATGGGCACAGCGGCTCTCACTTATTGCCTTCGCTATTTCAGGCATGAGGGTGCTCCAAATCTGCAATGCCATCTCTGCTACCTTCCTGGCAATTGTGGCGTGATGAGGAAATACATCTTCTGCTTTGAGGTTGACACAACACGCCGATACTAATTAGCCACTCTACTACTTTTGCAAACCCAGCGCCACTAGCAATGTCGTAAGGTCGCATATCCTTAGCATAAAGATGCACCTTTGAAAGAGTCCCCTTACTTTCCGCAGCGGCAGGAAGTTCGACTCTTGCCGGCTTCAATAAAGATGTTACGCTTGCGTTTCTAGAACTATGCTTGCATTAGAGTCACTGCAGGTTTGATGAGACGGTCTTTGAAGATCCACACGCAAGGAACGACTCGCACTGCACTCGTCAAAAGGTTTCAAAGTCTCATTTTCCACTACAATAGTAAACTAGTCCCACACTGCTCTTTTTCTGCCGACTTTTTGTGTTGTCTTGTAGCGACCGGTTGAAATACTACCCACCTTCAACACTTCGGAGATTTGCGTGTCCATGGCTGCCGTCAAGCATTCAGTTCGCAAACATCGATGGCGAAGCTCAGACTGAAAAATTACTCGACTGATGAGCTAACGGGAAGATCACTGTGGCTGCAACGTACTCCTGAAGCGTGTTGGGGGGCCTTCAGGGATGTGTTGTGGGAACGAGGCTTTTGAGGGAGCCTTCCAGAGCCCATGCCAATCAGTGTTCCCTGTGAGAAGGCATGCCCTCTCGCGATGCATAGCTCTTTCCAAGCAGAACACAACTGTGCAAAACACCAACAACTTGACCCTGGCAAAGCTAATGTTTTAGGGTGAACTATAGAAAAAACCCAAGGCTGCTCTTCCAAGGCAAACTTCAAAGGCGGCACAGGATGCAGTCCGTGGATACAAAAGGGAAAAGGCATATACTCCCTCGCAGTTTTAACGAAGGCCAGTGTGGCCCCAGCGACCACGAAAAGAACTAATCAAACCGTGCCAAAACAACTGCCAAAACAACTCACTGACAACTGAACCAGCTTTACCAGCTGAAGCAGTCTAAACAAACCAGGCCACTCCAAAGAGAAGTTTGTCACCACCCTACGACAGAGCCTGGCATCTCACAACAGAAAGCATCACCCCAGCACAGACGGGGAAAGTGATGCCTCCAGCTGCACGAGTTGATGAACCCTCTCCCATCTGCTTTGGCCCCCCCTCCCCCAAGGCACAAAAAAAAAAAAAAAAAGCGCACCCGCCAAGTTTGTGAAGGTGGTTGGAAAGCGAAGCTGTCAACTACACCCACAATGATTACCCATGCGAAATCACTTGAATTCACACACGTGGCTCTACAAAGAGTGAAACTAGAGACAAGAGAGGTGCACTTAACCACACCCTTCATTACTTCGAAGAGATATTCTTTGCCAAGGTTAAATCAATGCATGATCCACAAATGGTTGTTGGTTGAGTTGTACTGGTGAAGCACACAAGTAGAAACTTTTTTTTTTATAAAATTAAAGGAAGCTCAAACCTGGTGTTATAAGATTTCACTGCTCTTCTGTCTCTGCCGCTGAAATTGGCGGCAGAGACAGAAGAGCAGTGATGCCATGCATTGGTGTGAGCTTCCTTTAATGTTTACCAACTCCTCATACATCTGCAGAGTGCACACGGCCGCTACACATGCCGTGGGCAGAGCGCACAGCGCGCGAGAGGTTGCGTGACACTATCGCATGGCATTCAGTGAGAACGCAGGGAGTAATCCCGCAGACGTGCTCAGCGAGTGCGTCTGTCTCCTCTCCCGTCTCTGCCTGGGCTTGTAGCTCAATCTAAGACGAGCTCTCGCTCCGTTTCTCCATTCGTTCCAGGTTCGATTCCCGCCAATGCCAGTAACTTCTTTCATTTGTTCGCAGGAGTTTTCTGTTGACACCAACAGTCACAACAGAACCCCTGGTGGGTAGAGGTAAAAGGCTTCACTTTGAAATGGAGTTTCACGTGGCAGCGACAGCCCCTATCGCTACCACATGCTCTTTTAAGAGGGAAAAAATATTGTCTGTGCAGCGTGGGAACGTGAATTCTGAGGGCTGTTCTGGGCCCCTGCACCAATTAGTGCTAGTTTACAGTACTAAAAAAGCAGCGCTTTTTTTCTCCCCTGAAATAAACACTTGTTAAGTGCGCCTAAGTCAGCTCATCACTGACTGCACAGACATAACATGCGTTGCAACCAATCATCACCAGGCTGAACGGTGTGCACGTTTGGCTTCAAGGCAAGGGTCATATTGCTAACACATACTCAGCCATAAAATAAGCATGCTGTTATCTAGAAAGGCCGTAGATTTGATACATTGCCAGGCCTGTTTTCCACTGAAACTGAAATCGCTGTTGTTTTGTAGATGTGTACTTGCCTTGTTTTATTCGTATATGTTCCATTTCCTCAAGAGTACAGGTCTGTCGGACGCCGTCCCTCTTTGACACTCAACACGCGTGCACATTTTCTCATTACCGCTTCCCTACGTTCCATTCTACCGTATACCACTCATCTATGTTGTGATCGCAGTGTTACTGTTTAGGTGGCTATTGCCGCATTTAAACCACCCCACCCCTTTTCCTTTCGTCTCCGTCTGCCAATCACGATGCCAGAGGGCACCGGCCACCTACGACCACCAGCTAAAATCGCCATGTTTTTCTGCCGAAACAAGGAGCAACACCAAAGTTGAATTGTCACCTGTCACAGCCTCACTTTTGTAAGCTCAGGGCAGCAAATGCAACTCTGAATAGGGCACTGCTACAGAAAATAGATGGAGAGGCAGGTTTCTCTAGCAGTGTGCAGTGTTGGAAAATTTGTTTGCGCTAACTTGGAGCTGGAAACTAGCCCCGCAGAGCTGGCGTTCATTGTACTTCCCCAAATGCTGCGTCACTCAGCCACATGCATTGCTCAATTCATCCAAAGACTTGCACTTGCAGATCTTGGACTCACCAGCCCGCCATATGTGCCTCGGGCCTAGATACAAGTCCCGTGGAATGTAAAAGAAGAAACTGGATCTGTGCTTTTCCCGTGCTAGCAACATGTAGGTTCTGTGCTATTATAGAAAACCTGAGTATTGCCTCACTGTACTGGGCCGACCTGGGCTGGGCTGTCCTGACCAACGGATTGACGTTTCGGCCCGAGTCCGGCCCGGGCCCCGAGTGAAAAGATAGTCGCGTGAGCGGCCCGAGCCCGTGCACACCTGCAGTGGCCACTATACCTTGGCCCTGATGCAAACATGATCAGGCACTCAGAAGACAACAAATCAAGCAGGAGAATCTGCACCCACTGTCCACAGCACCCTTCGTGTTTTTCTTCAACACGCTGACAAGTGCACTTGCAGAGCCTAGATTCATGAAGCAATGGTCCTATGCATTTTGAAGTCTGTCGCCCTGGTAACCCTTGTAAATAAGGGAGTTTTACATTTCCTCCCAATATGGCCACACCAGCTTGTCAGCAACGGGTAGCACTTGCACTACTTTCTGGCACTAGCACTGGCAGAACACCATTTAGGCGATTTCCTTGAATTTGTTTTACATGAAAATGGGGCAGAACATCTCATTTTCAAGGCAAGTGTAGCCTTTTAAAGGTCCGCCCCGCTGAAAGGGTTTCAGACTAGAATCTCTGGTCTTTCATCGCTACAAGTATAATGCAAGGGAAAGCTAATGCTTTCCCTCGAAAAAGAACTGTTCTTGATAAAGCCAGGCATGTCGCAGACTCTAGACAGAATTGCCACCAGTGTGGGTGTGATTAATGATTAGGAAGCACCTTACCAGAAGAGCAAGAACAACAACTTTATGACATGGTGCTCGTTAGTCATGACACTGCTACACGAGTTACAGAAGACTGGAGAAGAAAAAAATGAGAATTCTCGCTTTATTGCTATGACAAGTAATGAAATTAAGTACACGGTTATGAAAACACGCAAAACCTTGGGAGAGAGATGTGGACATTCACTCCTGAAATGGGTGCGCTCAGAACCACCAGGACAAGACAGCTTTGTAAGTAGAAGACCACTGCCCATTCACACGCAACTCGAGAGCAGCAGCAGCAGTAGAGTCTGGCCAACCGCACGATGTGTTGTGGCTTCGTGTACAACTTTATTAAGTACACCAGTCTCGACGGAGAGTAATGTCCAATCCACGAAAAGTAAACAGAAAATTTTAGTTAATTAGGGGCATAGCTGCCAGTTAGTGAATGCAGATTGCATGGAACAATCATACATGACAAAAAAAAAGTGAGACTGTTCAAATCTCCAATGTGTAGAGTGGTTCCACTCAAACTGAAAATGTGGAGGAAAAAAAAAGGCGACTTTGGCACTTGCGGTAATTTTCGCACGCGGAAACTGAATGCACGCACACTCCACTTCCGAAACTTGGCACATTCTCTTTCACGCCTCAAAAAACTTAATGAAGATTAAGAAGGAAAAGATACGCTGCTCGAATTAGTTGTACGAGATTCTTTCCCCCATGTCGAAAAAAAAAACTACGTACTAGACGGTAAGGATCTAACGAAAACAAGCCTACAATCTCAAAAACATCGGTGTCCTTTCCAAGTTGCTACCAACTTGAACGAAACAAACGCTCGCACGCACAAATTAAGTAGTGTTGCTGGGAAAATCCAGGAGGAGAAAAAAATGCTGGCAAATGCGTGACCGAATGATACCACCACACACACAACAAATAAGTCAGCCTTGCATCAGAAAAAGCGGAGATCCACAGCATACAAGAATGCTGTGAGAGGCAAGCAGTCGAGTCCCCGTCTCCTGCTCATTGCTGCCTTCGAGTCATTCCACGCCAAAGTTTTTCAAAGTCCAAGACACAGCCTACAAGGCATTTCCCTCACAATGTGAGCAGAAGGGAACATGTAAAGGTATTCCCAGGGCCGGCCAACGAGGTAGAATCTGTCGTTCTCCTTTCCAGGCAAGCAGTCCAAACTAACATGAGAGCTGCCCTAACCTATTGCCTAACGAAACGTGGCAAGGCCGTAGCTGCAGAAGAAACAAACCTGAACAAAACAAGCTGTCGTTTTACTTTAAGATGCCAAGCAATGCCTCGCACTTTGCACCACACATTGTGACCGGTCCAATAAGTAGCTGCAGGACTCGACAAAAAATTTGCTGAGATACATCACGTTTCTGGTCACAACCTTGGAGCCTTAAGCAGCTCGAATGAATTTCCGCACCATCGCACTCCCCGCTCCTGCCTCAAACGCGACAGCAAGGCTTCTGGGGAGGCACACAAACAAGTTGTAGAACGAAAAAAAGAAAAAAAGCAACATAAGGTAAAATTAAAAATGGGCACATTATGTACAGAAATAACTTAAGTAGCTCAATGAAAATATACGGGTGACTCCGCAGGCATCCACACGCCAAGTAGGGCATATTTAACTCTGCGCCGACAGCTCACCCGACGTGGCGGAGAAACAAAAAAGAAGTACGATGAGTAACCTTTGTGTGCCCTCGACAAACACAAGCGAGTAACTGAAGTAACGCTGGGACAATGCTCACACATACACAAAACTGCCACGGGCCAACGAGGGAAATAAAAGATCACCCACTAAGAACCTCGCTAACAGAGATTACTAACTTGTGACCATCATCCACAAAAAAGGCAGGTGCTGTTCATCCAGACGGGATGAATTTGTCAAAGGCAGCTGCTCATTTTAAGGCACTGAGATTCTTCGCAAGTAGAACGGGGGCCTGACAAAGCTATTGCACTAAGGTTTGAATGCTAGCCATGACTGGACAAATGCATCGCACTTCCATCACGCTACAGTCATAAAAGAAACAAAACAAAAGGTGCTCCACTTTTGAAGTCTAAAAAAACTAAACCATTCAAGGGGAAAAAAAACTTTGCCAACCCCTACCATTGCAAGTTATCCTACAGAAGGAGCAATAAAATGCACAATGCCTCTACTGCTTTCTACCAAAGCATCTCGCGTACATCCATCAGAGCTAAAATATCTAACTGAAGCTGCCACAAACACGCACACACACAGAACTAGTGCTTGAAAATGCAAACGTGGGACCACAAAAAGAGAGAGAAAAAAAAAATCATGAATGTGAAAAGGCACATTGTGTGAAAGTTTGAACTTTTCGCGAAACTCGCGCAACACCTGGCAGTTTTGTGGCCACTGCGGCTCATCACATAGAGAGATTGAAGGAGTATTGTGGTGTGTAGGCCAGCTACCTAGACCAAGAAAAAAAAAAAAAAAAAAACGATGGTTGTATGTCTGCACCTGAGCGAACTCAGGAAAAAAAGAATGATAAAGGGCCCAGGTACCCGATATGAAGGCTCCAAAGGCAAGACATCAGCTGAGCCAACATTCCCGAAGGCACTCCCCCCCCACACCTTAAGACAGGAGTTGTGGACTGTGGAAGCAAAAGTGCATGTGTGTCCTAGCGGCTTCCTTCAAGGACAAAGAAAAAAGTGCAAAAGCAAGGGGTGTGCTTCGTCTCATGTGCATCAACCAGCCATTTAAAGCACAACTGGTATCACAGGTACCTGCATTTGTTTCTAAACTTTCCCAAGTACATTCTGCGAGCTACATTTCAGCTGCCAGATTAACAGTTGGTAAGAAAACCGCGGCGAACTGCTACTAATTCAGCTACGAACAGATGCAGGTACAGCACGTACTTGAACTGAACTCAAGCCTAAGTCCAGTTGAATAACGGGGACAATTTTTTCCCCTCCAATAAGCATCGCAATTTGAATGTTCCAACAGCAGCAACATCTGAAGCTACTCTTCCTAAATAGACTGTGGGAGATAAAAGTGAATCAGCATTTTTTAAACAATTGGTGCGCATTTGTTGCGAGCGAGAACAAACCAGTTGTGCCTGCAATGGCTGGTCACACTCACCGAACACAGAATGCAAGAAACAACAAAGCGCTAACACAGGTGCTAGAAGGGATTAAACAAAGATGAACAACGTGCCAAGAAGCGTCATCAACAGAAGGTAGCGCCGGACGTCGGTTTACCACCGCAGCCGCCGTTAGTCCGAGCACAGCCGAGCTTTGTTCCAAGGGTGTCAGTGGGTGGGGGGTTAGTGGTCTTCGTTTTGGCGGACGGAAGTTTGTGGTGGATGGAGTCTGGGTTAACAGAAGAAGAAGAAAAAAAAAAAAGAAAGCAGAGAAAGAGAGAGAGAAAAAAAAAGAAAGAAAAGACTGTTAGTGGTAGTTCTCATATGGCATGTATTAAAATGAAGAGACAAACCACACACGCACATCTCATTAGTTCTAAAATTTGACAGACTTGCTCTAGTCCCTTCTTCGTAAGCTCTCGCAACTTTCAAGGTTATGAGGTCTTTTCACCACTACAGGTTTACGTAAAGGAATATACTACTAAAATGTTAGCCTTGCATTTCTAAAATCTGCTAGCCATCGTAAAACCTTATGCATAGAAAATTTCTGCAGCGCAAAAGTTGAGTAGGCTTTAGATGCTTGCTTCAAGTTCGTAAAGCATGGCAAGATTGTGTTAGAAATTCCTTTCTTTGCAGCGACAAACTTCAAAGTGAACGCTTACAACCCAGGTTGAAGAGCTTAAAGGCTATGCAGTTTAAATTTCGAAGGGCAGATTATGCCTTTACGATTCCAATATCTTGTTCATGACACTCAGTATTGCCGAAATAATGAGTAACCAGTGAGCTACTTTTAACTCCTCCAAGCGATTTGCCCTGCTAGCCTGGTTAGAACATAGCACACCCAGTATATTTTAGCGACAAGCCATCCAAAGCCTGCTCCTAACTTTCTTGCCATGGAAACGCTCTCACACAATGCCAAGATTATGCTGCTATGCCAAATCAGCAGCAACTGTGGTATAAATAAGCAAGAAGAAAGTAAAAAAAAAAAAACAAGCGCCGCAAGTAAGATTCGGAGAAACAGAGGTGACTTTCTCCGAGAAGAAAAGGATTAATACACAAAAAAGAAGTGGTTGCTCTAGTGCATTAGTGCTTGCTGCAACAAGCCAGAATGAGGGTTCAGAAAGTATTATGCGATAATGAGTTAGTGCACCATATTCACTTGTACGATAGAAAGCGCAGCTGTAAAGGAGTGCCTCTAGCGCTCTCAGGCAGTCTCATCAGCCCCCTTACATGTTGTGTGGGGTTGGGAGGTGATAAAAAGCAGTGCGCGCATACTAGAAAACAAAAGGAGGTAAAAAAGTGAAGCACGCGCCTGTAGACAGGTAACAGTGCTCTGGGTGTACCCAGAGCGGGAAAAAATGAAGTCACAAAAGCTTACTTTGCAGCTTTAGAAGTCTATTTTATTCATTTTTTTCAAATATATAATATGTATAATATAATATAAATAATATCTTAACGAACCATATGTACAGTTTTTCGATCAAAAGAAAAAAAAAAAAGACACTGCTCAACACCCGTCAACACCGGTATGGAAGGAGGTTTAAAAAAAAAAAAATTCACAAGATGCCTTGAGCAAGTAGCATACGTCAAGAGCAGCAGAAAAAGTTGAGCAATGCGCACTACTACAAGTGTGTCCACGTCAAACAAAAAAAGAGCAAGGGCCATGAACAGAATTACTAGAAGAAAAAAAAACTACACCACCACTGCCGTCATCGTCCTTCCTAAAAAATGGCACAGCATTTTCAAGGCCCACTTTGTAAGAATAGCAATTGCTTTAAACAGAAAAAGAAAATAGCTAGAATGGGAGAAAAAAAAACCTGCCAAAGAAAACTGCAATGTGACACTATTTGAAGTGCTCCAGACTGCTTCCGAAAAGACAGAACTCAGCCATTAAATGGCAAAAAGAAAAGCTCTCGGATAAAATGTTCCAGCAATAAGCGCTGGCACCGACCATTTGCCCCTACCGTCGGCACGAGTGGTACAACCGCCCCTCATTTTGGCATTAAGGGGGACAGGAGGGGGACGCCAAACGAGAACACTATACAGACGCGACACAGGGCGGAAGCAGACAGAAAAAAAAGTACACAGTAGCAATGTCACCAACCTTGGGAAGGGGTTAGGCCCTTATTATAGAGACCCAATCCGCTGGTAAGGGTGCTCGCGCATCGCCAAATGGCGGCGCTGTTTTGCCGCCGCACCTGAGGAGTGGCAGTCGGGGGGGAAGAGGTTAAGGCACAGCGCACAGCACACCACACTCACCCACCCGGCCCCGAGGAGTACCCACGGGGCACTCGGTGGAGTGTCGCCCAGGAGCGAGATATCAAGCAGTCCACTGCACCAAGCTACGCAAACACACATAACCCTCAATTTCAAACCACCAAAGGCCTAAATGTGTCCCTGAAAGGTTCCTCCTATGGATTTAATCGCAAAGGTCGCGCGAGTATGCGGAAAGGAGTCCACCCGCAACTGGAAGGCCTGTTCGTGCGAGTCTTCTGCCTTGACTAGAACAACTGCAAACGCCATGAGGAGCGCAATAACTGCAGGCCAAACAGCCCCACCAATGCAGCCAAGACCGTCCCCTACCGCCTACAAGATTTCCAAAACCCCCGACCTAATTCAAGAGCTCCTGAGAGACACCCCACTTGTGCCCTCACAAACACGACGAAAGGCAAGGGAAAAAACATCAGCCTCCTCTGTCAAGCGCTCACACTTCACCCGTCATTCCTCACAGGCTCATCATACACTGAACCTACCAGGCAACAATTTTGCAATGCACGCATGTCGATATATATAAAAAAGTTTGTAATATCGCTCACAAATCCGGACTGAAATGCATCCATGAGAGGGGCAGTGCTGAAGGGGAAAAAAAAAAAAGCTTTTGAGATATAATAAATAAGGAAAAAAAGAATTTAAAGTGTGACGGAGGCCTTCCGAGTGCATGCGCGTGTATGTACACATCAATGCTCGTCTATCGCAACAAAAAACAGGATTTCCATTGTCTGTACACCGGCACACGCACTTATGTATAGTATCTACAAAGCCCCGCAAGCAAAGAAAAACTCTGTTTCTTGCTAGCAGTTCGTGGCAATCACCACTCCCAGTGCAGAGAAAGAGGGAGGGGGAACAATATGCAATTCATTCATCCAGGAAAAATGCAAAAGTTGGCAAAACAGACAAACCACTGTTCCTGGTCCCTGCACCTTAAGAACTCGGAAGTATATGTATATAAATATATACACGCGCCCCTGTGGAGATACAGAATCGCCCCCACAACTTTACGCCGCTTAAAACTGGATGCAAGGGACAAGGAGAGAAACAGTAAACATACGCGAGAAATGCCCCTTTATGTGTGCTCGAAACCGGTTGAAAAAAAAAAAAAAAAAAGACACCTAGTTGGAATGTCTGTCCCTGAAGCACCTCTAGATGGCAGGTAAAGCCAACAAGTTCCCGCACGCCCTCCCACACAAGCCTTCAAAGAAAATGGAATGATCCTTCTGGGAGTATCACTTCATTTGGATTTTCCCCAAGTTCTCCCGTACAGCAACGCTGTAGCCCCTTTCCCACATAAGCTATGGTTCGGGACAAATTAAAAAAAGGCGCCAGGTACCCCCCTCCCGAGATGACCATGTGCAAACTTTTCAACGATGCTGCACCAAGACACATAAAAAGCACCGGCATTTGACAGTAACGCTGTCTACAGGCAGTTTTTATACATTAGCCTCTGTTGTGCTGTGAATCATTTTTGCATGGTCGCTTTCAGTTGGCTCCAGCAAGCATTCGCAGATAAAAATTCAGCACCCAAGAAGAAAAAAAAAAAAAGGTTTTTCTTTTTCAAAATTACCTTCAGGCCTCAGAACGGGTAACTAGATTGCAGCATAATCCACAAAAAAGTGTGCGTTCACTTTCGCTACCTAACTGTTTATCCCCATGGGTGGCAGGACAGTAAAGGTTCCGGACCAAGTGAACCCAGCGCCGTCTAAGATCCCGTTAACTCCACTTCAGTACACCCCTATCCGTCCTCTCCAACTCAAGAATCTCAAAACACACATGCTCAAAAAAAGCATAAATAACAACAACAACAGGAAGATAAACCCAAAAGGGGAGAAGCAATAAACAAGGAAGAAGGGGAATCTAATGAAGCAGCCTCTACATATCCCACGAACTAGCAGCAAGCTTTACGCCCGTCCACACATCTGATGTGCAAGGAGACGCCGGCCCGCAACAAGCAGCTTTTTTTTTTTTTTCTCGCAACCTGGCACTCGCCAAAAGGGCGCAAAACGTCAGAGCAAGAGTGCCCCATTATAACACACACACACAGAGACAAAAGAGAAACGTAGGCCGCCACAAATAAGCAACCAGCTGGCGCTCTGGGAGTCCAGACAGTAGACATTCCTCAGCTAGGGACACGGGGGTATATAAAGGGGGGAGGGGAGGAGGAGTAGCCGCACTCATCGTCCAAACAACCCACCGGCCGGGGAGTGGTCTGGGGCATACTCGGCGAGCAGCGGCGAGGTCAGTGCGGCGTACTGGTGGTAGTCGGGGTACGCCGCGTAGAGTAAGCCGGCCTCGGTGGGCGCGATGAGGGGCGGGGGCGGGCCCGAGCCGTTCAGCAAGGGCACTGGGGGGCCCCATGGGGAGACCGCGCGGGGAGAGGATCAGGGGAGCCCCCAGCGGTGCCGAGGGTCCGCGCAGGGGGGAGGCCAGCGCCACAGGCGGCGGGGGGCCACCGGCCGCCATCAGCCGCTGAGCGTCGGCCGCTGACAGGGCCAGACCCATGGCCGTCGGAGCTGCGCACACGGCGGGGGAAAGAGGGAGGGAGAGGAGGAAGGTGTCAACCACGAGGTGCACGGGGCGACCGAGGTTGGCGGGCATTTACCTGCAAGACTGAATGTGGCCTTAGCAAAGGGGCTGTTCTCAAAAGCGAGACCTGGGTGAGAGAGGCACCAGGCCCTTCCTTAGGCACTTGCATAGAGGCTAGGCGGCACTACACAGACACGGCAGGGCACTGGCGCATGCAGCAAGCACTGTCAGGGAGAAGAGAGCACTGGAGAAAAAGCCCCGGGGCTGCGGAACGGCAGGGACCCACTCAATGCGCTTCAAACAATGCAGACACGTACCGTATCTACCCAGACACAAGCAGACACGGACCCTTTTCCAAACCCTGGTTTATTTTGAAAGCACTCAAGGATTCACTGGGGTTGCCAATAACTTCCCTCTGCTCACTTTGAAGAGACTGAACTATGCCACCAAGCATTCAGTATTTTCTGAGCTTGGCAGAAACAGAAAAGCCCGCTGAAATTTGCCAAATATTCGGCATTTATCGGAGTTTATTTTCCCAACTCGGAATATTTGCACTGAATTTTAATTTAAATTTTAAGTCTAATTTTAAAGAAGTGCTCAAACATAAATGCACCCTAAACACAGCAATCAATTTTAACGATAAAGGCCAACCTCCATGCAGGGAAATCCGACGGCGGAGTTCGTGCGGCGGCCACCGAGAATCTACGCGACGCACAGTTTTCGTCGACCCAACCTTCATGCGATGGGAAGCGGTGAACAAGTGGTGAACAAGCGGTGAACGCCAGCGAACAAGCGGTGAACGCCGCAGACCAGCGAGCTGCTTGCATCCAGGTTGCCAGATGGCAAATCCAAAACGAGATGCACGTGAACCTATCCCTACTTTTAAGTTGTCTTAAAAAAAGTGGCTATGGACTAATAAAACTTCATATGAACGACCTAACTAATATTTGTCTATTGTGAGGGTGGTGTTCCTTTGAAATTGGCGTCATAGTTAGCACAAAGACATTACCAACTCCCAACAATGAGTAAAACTGTGTTGGGCGTTTGCTTGTTAGCTTTGCAGCTACTTTTAAGTTTTGTGCTCTGAACTTCACTGCATAGACCATCAATTGTTCCATTTCAGCTACACTTTTACCCATCGCGTTACTGTGGCACTTTTCTGGCAGTTTTCTGGGCGCGGTGTTCACGAGAAAAGAGTCGTAAGAGTCGTACATGAAAAAAAAAAAAAAAAAAAAAAAAAAAAAGACGCGAAAGGAGCGTCTGCTTTTTGGCTACTCAGTGGAAGTAGAAAGGAAGTAGAAAGCTGTGATTGGCTGCAGCTTCAAAATACAGTTTGACGCTTTCGGTCGCGTTCGCCGCAGCGCGTCTGATATCTAGCCCATGCAGATCGCCAGCAAACACGTTTTCACGAGGCCGGCTGTGCAGTGGCTGCCACAGGGCATCGTTCGCCGCATATTCACCGACATTTCGCTGCATGGAGGTCAGCCTTAACAAAATACTTGCAATACAAGACTGCATAAATGTTAGCGCAAAGATGTCCACTCTGAAATGAGGCAATAAATGGCTCCTCTTAAGGCCAGAGGCATCGCAGAGAGGAGTGGGGAGAAAACAAATACAAAATAAGCTAGTGCAGCAATAGAAAAAGCAATGAAATGTTAATAAGTTACTGACTATACAATACAATAAAGGAAACAAGTTAGCGCATTGGTGAAGCTAACCAACGTCAGCTGAAAGCACTTGCAATATGAAAACTGTCGACTATAAAATGTTGGCTCCTAACATGCGTAAAAGCTTTTGTAACAAACACATGCATAGCCAACGTTTAGCACTGCTACCTACCCAGATTAATAGCAAAGACGATTCCCTCCCAACATTAGCACCCAAGAATGGGAAGGGCTCAAAGCGAACGCGCAGTGGGAGAGAACTGACCATTGCAGAGCCTGTAGCCTTCCGCCGTCCCAATAGCCAGCAAACTTGTCATTGAGTTCCCATATGTTGTCACTGTCAACAAGCGCCAGCTTAAACATCGTCTCACAAATCTGATCATCATCATCATCATCCCTCTCGTCTATTTCAGTTGATCTTTAAGGAAAGTCAAACATAGCAACTGGCACCAGCTTTGGATCTAAATGTTTCAAATCTGGGGAGTGGGCCTACGCATTGAAGCTACAACTATGCAATGAGGAGCGACGCAATTAAAACCACCCAAAATCTCGACACCGACATTTTTTTTTCGCCTATGCCCCAAAAATGATCGCCACAGAAATAGGAATAGTGCAGTAGCTTTCTGAATGCCGGTTCTGAAACACGCTCCATTCAAGCCTGCTGTGCTAAATGCTGGAATGCGACTAAGTGCTCCGCGAATTGGCAGAAATTTGCCCAGGTGTGCGCCACGCGTCACTATTACACGCCTCTTCATAGTTTTTCAGACCTGGTTTCTGGATAAACAACAAGTGCCAAAACTTGCAAAAGCAGTGACAAATGCGCTTAACATGCGGTTCACTATTGTGTCTGACACAATGAAATGAGTGCGATATATGCAGTCACTCTGAAGTAAGAGCTCCACAGTACTCGTGCTGCTTGTATGCAGAGTTGCTGTTTGTATGCACACAAGCTCGTATGCTGCTTGTGTGCAGAGTTCACAACTCTGCACACAAGCAGCATACCTGAGCCGAGACTGTGCCTCCGTTTCCCACGGCTCAGCTCACCCGATTACGTATCTGCCCATAGCTGCTGCTGCCTAGCAGAAATTTTACTCGTCTGCACTGCATTTGAATAGATACGGCACATCACACAGCAAGGGCACTGACAGCCTCCAGACTTCTAAGTCGATTGAAAGGGGCCATGCAGACAAAACAAGTTTGGTTCATTCGAAAGATTGCCTCGTTAGAATCATACCGACACCACTTAACGTAATATGCACAGCTGTGCGATTGGCTGAGGCTGGCAAAAAGCAAACCCAAGTTAGGCAGGGCTTATCAGCTTGCAGAACGGGCTATTTTCGCTTAAATGTAATGCATATTCAATTCATAGCAGTAAGAATGGTGGGCTAAACAATGGAAGTTACGAAGTACCGATGCGTACTGCTGCCAGTACTGTGCGCACTATGCATGTTCTCGCTTCACAGCAGTGCGGCGCATTGGGGTTGTCTCACACAACACTGGCAGATTGGCGTAAGCAACTGTCTTATGTGACCCTGTTTGTTCAACATATCCTATGTTTTACGAAACGATTACTACCCGATTGATTGATTTATTGCAAGGTTTCAACGCACAGAGGCCACGCAGGTGATGAAGCGCACCGTAGTGGAGGGCTCCGGATTAATTCCCACCACCTGCGGATCTGTAACGCGTGCCGAAATCTCGAATACACAGGCGTTCTGTGCTTTTCGCCTCCATCAGAAAAGCGGCTGCTGCGGCCAGGAATCAAACCTGCGTCCTCTGGCTCAGCAGCACAACGCCTTAGCCACTGAGCCATCGCAGTGAGAAAATGATTACTAGCTTCCCTAACAAAAACAAGAAAGGTGCTAATACGGTCGAAAACAAAGCAAAGGCGGAGGGTGGTCCTACACAGTATGGTGGCGCCATCTAGGAGGACTGACTGTAAACAAGGCGTTCCACAGTACGCTGCCGGAGTACAGCGCACTTGCAAGTACGCTTGAAGACCCTTCCTTGTTGTGTCATGGCAGACATCACGAAACACACGATTTGGCGAATTAATTACAAATTGTTGTGCACACGAATTAATTCCTCAGTGAATAAAGCACCATTTACTCCTGGAAAAGCACTGAGGGCTCTATAAAACACCAAATCTTTCAAATTGAACAAATTTGCATTTTGTCTGCACGGCCCCGTTAAGGTTTCCAAAACAGACATGCACGCAAATAAGTGAATGCTCAAAGCCATTTCAGAAAGGCAGGCTATCAAAAAGTGCCAGAATATGGCCACACAGTCCGAACGGCTTCAGCGAACAGCAAACTTTCCCCCCAAAGGTGCTCCAACAGCGCGACACAAAAGCCAAGCACAATTTTCTGACAGCCCAAGGTGAATGTCTGAAGAAGCACCACAGTCCGCTCAATAATGCATGCACTGTTCTCGACTTCATACAAGAATGCAAATGCAGCAAAGCCACACACACAACACTCAAAGTGCACAAGAGGCAGGCTAGACGGAAAAAAAGAGTAGAGTGGAGGAGGTAAAAGGCAGGGTTTTCACTCACTGGCTCCCTTGGCACTGCTGTCCCTGTAGGTGCCATTTATGATGGCCAGTTCCATCAGCTGCCTCTTCTTGAGTTCATCTTCTCCCTCCGTCTGGCAAAGGGGAAACGCTCAAAAACACTACTCTCCCGCGAGAGAGAAAAAAGAGAAGCCACCCCTGCACCCCCTTGAGAGGAAGAGGGTGGGGGAAGAGCGCACTAGGCTCGAAGCACTCACAACGGGCACGAGCAGCTTGCGGACCTCGTCCACTGCCTTCTGCAGCTTCACCTCAGCCCTGTTGTTGGAGTCCTCGACGGTGATGAGGACGTGGAGGTCGTCGTTGAGGTGCTCCCAGTTGGGCTTGCCCCTGTTCATGTCCTCCTATGGGGCAGCAAGGGCGCGATTAGACACGTCCCCGTCTACCACAGACCCACTTCCAGTATGAGCCCGCAGGCACTCGATACTTCAATGCCACTGCATCTTGGCAACTTCGTTAGATTATTAAGCCTGCAGAAACAGCCGCTTTGCAGAGGTCCTTAACTGTACACTCCGTCCAGCAACCATCACCGATACCCCTGCCACACGGTAAATTTAATGTCATTCCCATTGAATGTCATTCGTTCGACTTATTGCCATTTCCCTGACGCGCTGCTACACGGCCAAAATTAATGTCATTTGCAAGTGATGGCAGATGCGATATATTTTAGTAAGCACTTCAATATTTGCGAAAACTGAGCGAAAAGAACTTAAGCACCTTTAATGCACTTTTGAATGCACTTTAATAAGCTGGTGCCCACCACGGCGGCTGAGGCTGGGCCAGTAGCGAGACTAGCAGTTTTATTTTTTACAACTCTATTCGGCTTGTTTCGTATGAATAAAGCGACTGAAAATTATACCCATGTAAAAATATAATGCTACTGATGCTTTAGTAATCTGTTTTGGGTGGGCATTCCCATCGAGTCTCTCGTGTCGAGATAATATATTTGCTGGCAGAATGCAGTCAAATTGGTTCCGCTAACTCATTCAGGCCCTAAGGTCATTTTGATCGAATGTCATTACATTTTCTCGTGTGGCAGCAAACAAATGTCATTTTGAAGTAGCGACATTTGGTGGGATGACATTAAATTTGCCACGTGGCAGGGGTATCAATATCAAACCCATCAATGTTCTCGAGTTTACATATAGGCACTACACAAAAGGACCCCTCGCTTATCAGATAAACCCACGCACTTTACTGTGCGGCCGTGGTGACCACTTAGGAGATACAGCTGCAATTGTGCCAGCAGTGTAGGATAACAAAGCAGTCAAGAGAACGCCTTTTATGCTATTGCATCCCATACACCAAACAGCATGCTGCTTGTACAGTGTGTTAATAACAGCGCATGCAGCAGTAGGTTTTGATTTTGCGTGCACAAGCCACAAGTGCCAGTAGCCCCCAGTGTTAGCAGCAGGATTCAAAGTAGTAACGCATGGACACTGCACACAGATTTGTCCACATGTTCCCCAATCTGTCAGGAAGTCCCATGCAAACATCACAGAACACCATCTGTTGTTAGACAGGCTGCAGTGTTAGAGGAAGAGCACCCTGGTATAAGGAACGAGGAATACTCACTTCACCCCTGTACATGAAAGCATGGAAGGAGAGCACACGACCGTTAGCCGCTAGCACAGGCAAAGCTGCCACTTCGCATCACACAATGGCAGAGAGGGTTAGCACAGTATGGTGCAAGCTGGGCAAGACATGAGGACTTACTCAACACTATTTGAAGTTATCAGTCAATCAAGCATTTTTCCGCAATACCTGCAGCGGTACTGCTTAGTATTTCTCGCATACAAACACTGCAGTTAGAGCACATTAGGTTGAGCAAGATATTATGCGGATATCGAAAGGCATGAAGGGGCCAAAATTGTAAACAGAAGTGCTCCATCTACGTATTCAGCGCAATGAGTGAAGCTTAGTATATCCAACACTAAACAAGGGCTTTTCATAACTGGCAGCCTGTCAATGGTCAGGACAGTGGTTTAAGACTGTTGGAAAAAATTAAAAAAAAAAAAGAAACTCATCTGCCCTTCACTGTGTGAAGGATGAGCAGCGAAGATCAAGCAACGATAAGCATTAATCAGGAGCACAGACACGGAAGTGCACGACATACAAAGCACGTCTGCTTGTAATTTGCGATTGAGCATACTTCCTAGTTAACCAGCTGAACGATACTTGCAAGGACTAGAGTTATTCTAGTGGACAAACATGGGGCTGTCCGTTTCAGTTCCACAGAAGCCCACATATTCCCATTACACTGGAATTCCACAATATTTAGAACTTCACTGTGGACTACACAATCAAGAAAAGCAGATGAAACTCGGCACATGAAAGCAGTCTTAGCGGCTCGTTGCCATAATTTTGGGGGGGGATAGTTCAGTAAAACAAGGGTTACAGCATTTCCTGTAACCATACTCCCTATGTAGATGGGTCATGTATTGACAGCTGATGGGATGTTTACAGCTGTAAATGAAACTCCATGTAACGACAGAGTCATGTTAGGGGCCAATCGTTACAGAGTCATGTTAGGGGCCAATTTTAGTACGATTTTTTTCGCGATGCCTACATTAAATTGAGAACCACAGAGCATTCGCGAGAAACTGGAGGTGAACGTTCTTTCATGATGCGAAGCGTAGACACTGCCGAAGGGTAGCTATACGCAGCTGTGCTCTAAAATTGAGGAAAATTGGCCTCTTCTCTCGCAAGTGAAGAGAGACCGAGCGCTTACCTTTTTTTTATCCCTCATGGAGCCTTTGCCCCGGACCATAATCTTGCAGCCAGTCTCCTGTTCAAGCTGCTTTGCAGTCATGCCCCGAGGGCCCAAGATTCTGCCTACAAAATTGTACTGCAAGGAGAGAGAGGGGAGGGAGCAGCCATCCAAATGAAGACCACAGTCATAGCACTAAACTTAGTGTGGAATGCAGAGCACTCTGTAGAGAAACAGTCAAACACAGATATTCAGACTGACTGCTTCCACTGCGCAGTTTTGACATCTTTGAAATTTCTTCCATACATTGTGTATTTCGTACATTGCCTATCAATCATATCAACCTACGTTCCTAGCCCAACAAGTTTGATATGTATGGGTTGAACTGGACAACTACAGTAAGCCTCTGTTCAAATCTGCGTTACCAGTGAAACTACCAGTACAAATGAACAGATCCACTATACTCCGTTCTACAGGTGAGTATTATACATAGCTTGCACATGACACTACAGCCCTTTCTTGTGACCCACTTCCAGCTTTTTTTAAAGTTCCCAGAGATAAAAGCATGAGATAACCGAGCAGCCTTTCGCCGTGTTTGTGGTACACAAACGTGGTAGCTATGGTAACGTCAGTGCAAGCCATCTATCGGCTCAAATTTCATTTGACAGCAGCTCGTATGCAGATACCACAATACTGACTGAAATGCAAGCCAGGCTAGGGCTTCAGTTCCTCAGAATTATGCAAGCGGACATGGCAAATAGCTTCAGACTATGATGTTTCGAAGAGTGAGGAAAGTGCCCAATTTAAGGTGTGACAGAAAGAGAAATGCTGGTAAACCAAAGGCTCAATCCTTGACAATGACCTTGGCACCACAGAATCACTCCCTCTTATGTACTCTTGACAAGCCACTTCAGAAAGCACTTCATATTATCTTATCAGGTCTTATGTATACACTCTGGGACACCTGGTTCTGCTTTCTATCAAGGGTATCTATCTGAAAGCAGGTGAACAAGCTAACAAGATTCCTATTGTAAACAACTTTGGTTCAAACAGATGTTTAGTGGGTGAAGTTTACTACAACAAAACTACTGCGGTACAGAGTACATTGGGTTTGTTTTGTATACCTAAATTGACAGGAAATGTCAAGGAGGTTAGCATTAGAATCACTGTATTGCAGGAAGAACACCGGCACAAGGACCACAGCACAACGAAGCGTGAAAAGTCATGAGGAGGGAAGACAACTCACATCTGGGTGTTCCTTTACAGGCACGTAGACTTTTTCAGACCGGCTTACAGGCGGTCCTATGCCATCGGGAAGCACCAAGGGCTCTTTTTTCATGCCATTTATTTGGAACAGCGATGACCGGACCTTGCTGATCTCTGCATTGAATACAAAGCAATCGGCTTGCAACTGCTAGGAATTACAAATACCCCGCTCAATGCTAATGTACGATTTGTGCAGAATGAATTAACCTGTTGTGTGGGAGTCGAAAGCCCGCCTCCAACTGCATCGGAAATGCTACACTGTTGCCACCTTAACCATTTCGCTGCTCTACCATACACCCCCATTGACTCCCAAGTATGTCCACATGCGAGTGCTATGGCACTGGAACTAATAACTACATAATAGTGCCATTTACGACCACTTGCTTACAGAAATTGACCAATTGTTTTGTGAAATGTACCCTCTTAACCCCCCTTCCCTTCCCCCCCCCGCGAAAAAAAAAAAAAAAAACAGGTAAGGGGAACTGTGATGCAAAATTACATCCAGCAAACACGAAACCGTAAGCTCCAGAACATTTTTTTTTTTTCAAAACGAAAAGTTGTTTAACATAAGCTGCTTATTACAGTGGGCTGTACTGACGCTAATAACAGGAAATATGGCCATTCTCTCGCAATGTGTGTGGCTGCAAGTTTTTATTGCCTGATCAGAATCGGAAGCAAGTTCATGCAAGCATAAATGGCCAGCTTGGGAATAAAAGAAAGGCGCAACGCAAAGTAGATCGCAGTAGTGAAGTTCCAGCCATGACAGACTGGAGGTAAAATTTGCGGGTAGCTAGCCAAAACGCTGAAGATGATCAGAAGTAAAGAAAAAACGACGGTCGCTACGATGGAATAACTGTTCACGACTTCCAGCTTCAATCCAGAGACTTGACGTGTCCGTCGTTCATGCAAGCCCTGTGACGTTGCTTAATGAAGGTAGTGTAGTGCTAATACTATTCCAAGGGGGTTCATTTTGTAATTGCGTTTTAACAGCGGTTATCGAAGCGCTAACGCTAAGTTCCACGCAAATCTGCTAACATAAGGAAGGAAACTCAAACTTGTGGACAATTTTCAGCACAAACTAAAGTGAGAAAGCGCCGACGCAGGTTAGTATCTCAAGCTCGGCAGATTCGATCGAGCAACTAACGAAAAGTAAGCAGCCAGCTACGCCGATAGCTTCCATCCAAACCACACGACCAAAAAAGGCGGCTCTAAACAGTACGCGTAGAAGGAAAAACGCTTTCATTCATTCAGACGTTCATATGCGCAGCGTCCCACGGGGTTTTGCGTCGGGCGAACCCCGGCTGCATCTGCTGCAAGCCTGCGCCTGGACGGTCACGCTTGAAAAGACAAGCACGCGCACCTGTCAGCGGAGTACCTGACTGTCCGCACCATCGGCGCGCCGTCAGACGCGGAAATGGACCCTAGCTTCCGCTCGATCTGTCAGTAGAAGATAAAACGGTGAAGTCGGAATAATGAAAAGAATCCACAAAACCTGCAAGCCGTTCGTATCATCGACGGAAATACTGTCTTTGGATGCTGGGCCGGCGGCTAATTTTAGCCGGCTCCGACGTCGCGATAGGCGTGAAAGCTTACACCAAGCTACTCGAACGGAGCAGAGAACTTGCTGACAAGCCCATTTCCCTAGTTTCAATCCTCCACGGTACAGAAACACGAGACCCTCAAGGCAAACTGACGGCGACGCAACCTGTTCTCGGCGCTTCACAGCACAACCAAAGCCCGTGAAACGGGCTTCTCCGCAACAGGTGCATTCACAATCACATACCCGCTCGGTGCAGCACGAGATGCTTTCTACGCTACTGCAAGAGCCACAGAACAGAGCGACGTCGTTCGCGTCGTATCTGGAGTTCTCTCTTACCTACGAGTCCAACAAAACCGGGAAATCCACAAGGCATCCGACACATTCCGGGATGCGCCCGGCGGGCAGACTACGGTGCAGCAGAGAAATCCAACATGGCGTCACTTGTCAGTAGGCTTACAGGCGTCGGAATGCGCTTCATTTCTGTGTCGGTACGACGAGCACCAGCCTCGCGAAGCAGGGAACTAACCACACAAGGCCGCGGCTACCAGTCGCCGCCACCGAAACCACAGGGGAGCACCAGCGCATAGCAGACCAGCGGCATTGAGTCCGAACTGACAAGGGGCGGAACGGCATTCCTTCACACACCTAGCCGAACAATCTCCACACGACTTCCAGAAATCTTCACTCGACGGCTTCTTCTGGGTGCAGCAGCGGACGTGAACGAATGGGCACGGACTGCGACGCTCGAGCCGTACTCGTCGCCTAAGCCTAAGGCCGGCCGCACACCACGGGACCATGGTCGGTGCAGCGGGCCAAACTCACCTTCGTCCAAAAGCCTCTCCAAGTGGATGAAAACGTTGGGGAACGCTGCAAGTTGCTTCTTGTCCTTGAGCAGCTGTGCGAGGTAGTCGGCTATGCTCTGCGTGTTGTTGTTGGAGTTTTCACCCATGGCGCTGTGTGGCTGGCCGAGGACTGCGAAAGAAGGGTGCTGCGCCGACGAGCCTCCAGCCTTTCTGCCCTGCGCTTAATCTACTAGCCAAACTCGTCGATTGACCTTCCAAGGAACCCAACGCGCAGGCGCGCGGGGGAAGGTCCATTCCGCGCGCGGGGGGAGGCCCCCATCCGAGGAGGAGAGACGCCCCCTTCCTCCTCGCCCTTTTCGGCCCTGGCAGCGCTGCCGGCGGCACGCATGACTCGTCGTGTCTCGCGGCAGCGCCCTTCTTCCTTGGCCCATGCGGCACATGGCTCGAAAATAACGCCCGCCAGCGGCTGCGTCATGCGACTTGAGCACGCGGCAGGGGCCACATCTTCCGTTAACCAGTAATAAGTTCCGGAGTGATTGGAAAAGTTGACAGAGGTTAACTGCGGTACTGCGTCGGGGCCCCGAAGTGGCAGGTTGTCGTGGCTTGCGGAGAAGTCCCCGCAGCCGCGCAATCGTGTTGGTGGTGACGACTTTTCATTCACGGGGGCGAGCCGGCGAGAAAGGAAGACACCGGAGAATGAAAGCGAGCCTTCTAGCGCCTCGGCCAGCACGCATACGTTGGCGCAGCTACTTGGTGCTCGTCCAACGCGCTTTCGCGCAACGCTGTTACGTTCTTTGCGAACAATTGTAGCGCGCGGCAAGGGTCGTAGGTCTTGGCAAGCCGTAGGCACACTCGTCCTTCTCGTAGATACTACCACAGTCCGTCAATGCTTTTCCTCTGATACTACCCTTATCGATGATTTAAATACTGAAAAGTACTCGTACTGGAGCAAAATAAATTTCTCATTGTATATGTAGGGCGGCCACAAATCTTGCCAAGGGGTGGCAAACCGTTGCGGGTACTAAGACACCGGAAAGCTAATTATTGCCTTTGAAACATTGAACAAGTAAAGACAGGCAATGAATTGTGTATGAATAAGCAAGACTTTGCAGATATTTGAGACAAGTATTCAATTAGCCTTCGCACCGTAACGATGTTAGTAATGGTGAAAGTAAGCTCTTCACAGATTCTACCGCGAAGAATGGGGGGCACGTGTTTTTTCTCTCAACAACCTGCAAACGCCCGTCAATGGCCATGAACGTAGTGTTTGGTTGTTAACATAGACACTTATGCGTTAAACACTGTCAAAAATACGTTAGGGAACCCCCGTGGTAGCTTTCGTACGAGGTTGGTTTGTGCTTCGCAATGCTTTTGTGTAGGCGAAAGTGTGGGGCTGCATCTGCGCTAGCGCCACTGAAGAAAACTGTATTTAGTTAGGAAGTTTTGCTTTAATAAACAGCTGTAACAGTGTGCTTATTCTCTTTGTGCAGCCTCTCTTACCACTGGTTTTCACTTTTGAAAACTTAACATAGCGCATGTATATTTTTTACTCCCTTGTATACTCGTATGAGATGGGCTTGGTTTGTCCTGTAGAGAATCCTAAGCGCACAGTGGTTGAAGGAGAACGAAACTTGATGGATGAGTGGGTAGAATGCGAGTTATGGGATGCACATATATTTTTCTTTGCTATGTGCAATTATACTTCATTTGTAATATGTATACGCTTCCAGAAGGTGGCTTATCTGTTCTTTGATAAATGTAGCATTGTCATTACCACTTGCGGAGGTAATTCGGTTTGTGCTCCACAAAAAGTCTGATAAGCGGTGTACTCGTTCAGCGAAGGCAGCGCGCTTTGAGGCGGTGTGGCTTGGCGGTGGAACAACTTGTCCCCAAAAACAACTGAAAACCCTCTGCGCACATGACAGCACACTGAAGGCACCATACTCAGGCGCATACAACACAAAATAGTCCTGCATGGGCGAAAATGCGTATGGCATGTAGCATTGGAGAATGTGCGTACATTAGCTAAAGACGACTACTGACAAAACGTGAAGCGCAGGCAGTGAACGGAGGGGCCTGTATGCTTCACGGGTAGGACAGCACAGTTTCTTACATCCCTTTGCTCAGCGACTGATGTCGCCTCCCGTATTCGAAATGAAAAAAAAAAAAAAAACTTTTACTCATTCACACAGCGAAGCGTCACCGCACCGCAGGAGAGGGCTACGGATTAATTTAGGTTAGTCTTTCACGTGAGCCGGAATCTCCGCACACTGGCCTTTTCCGTACCACCTCCGTCATAAAAATCGATGACCAAATGTACGAACCAAATGTACAGTGAAGCGAAACGACACTGATGGGCCGTCTTCAGGGATGGTATCGAATTCAGACCCGTTGAAAGCAATGCTGCGGTGTCGGTATAAAGTACTCTCACCGAGTGCGTCGAACCATGTTTTCACTTCGTACTTCTTCACATACTCTGCCACACAGGTTGGCTTCGCCATTAATCGGCGCTTCAGGTGCGCATTGATAACAAATTCATTACCAGGGTCAACACGGTGGACGTTTGCTCAAGTAAATTAAATTTTCCCGTGTTCCACTGATCGCGCTTTACTGAGTCTCGATCTCGTTAGTGTTGCTTCTTAGAACCACCTAAGATGGGCGCCCCATAAATTAAGGACTACAACCTACATCACGTGTATTAGACCGATTAGACCTGCGCCATGCAGTGGGCTTAAGAATGATGATGATGATGGTGGTGGCGGTGATGATGATGATGATGATGATGATGACGACGGTGGTGGTGGTGGTGGTGCCAACAGTTTTTCCTTCGTGCTAAAGTGCTTGTTGCAGGACACTTTGAGCAGGAGTATTCCTTTCCAGAGATGGAATCCCCACAAGCCAAATCTTTAAATAAGACAGCAGCAAAACCATTGTTACACCAACAAATCGACGTCAAGGAATTAGCCCGGGTTCGCCAGGACATGCTTTTCTTATAAAAGTGACAAAGAAGCAAAAAAATAAAAATAAAATAACGATAGATCCTGATAACCCTCTCAGAGTACGAAGAGATAGGCTTCGCACGTAAACAAAAATTTACACACCCAGAGAACGCTATCTAAGCCTCTCGCTCAGGCATCAAGTAAAGTAAGCCGCGGCCCTTTTTTAGGACGGTAGAAAAAGACGGGACTAGCATGCGTAATATAGAATCGTGCCAGTGAAGTACATGGTATGCAACTGGTGCTTGTATCGGAAGTTCTGAACACCGCTGGTTTACAGAGCCATGGCGTGACGATGTTCAACCATGGGAAAGATACGGCGCGTTATCTGGCACAGACGCGTGCACTGAGTATGGTTCTCCGCAATACCATACCAAAGAAGAAAAACCCCGCCCAGTGACGGTACAATGCATAACCAAGGCGCTTCGCCGCTTATTATATTGCTGGTTAGACAGATGCCTGACCGAGAACGCCCTTTTCTGCGATAAACCGGGATCATACCGAGCACATCGTCAGTGACGGGCATGTACGGCACGTAAAACCGCGTTTTTTTTTTTTTTTTTTGCTTTCAAGTACGCGAGGGTGGGGGTGTCGGTTTGCGTTCTGGTCGGGTGGTTTAACCTCCGTGACCCTGCCAGGGGTACTAAACCACACCTCCTCTCCCGCGCTCTGCGAGGAATGTGTCGCGGAAGCATGCCCGGCGTTCTCACGAGGAAAAGAAGAACGGACCGAAGAGCAGAGAAGCGAGCAAGAAAAATGTTAGGCAAACGATCAAACATGACCTTTCGAGGCCGAACCGGTTGCCAGACTCCGACATGCGCCGCGGATTACAGCAAGAGGCGAACTAGAACTCAGAAAGGCCTTAAAGCACGTCTCCTCCTCAACTCCACCCCCGACCCTCCCGCAACCTTGCTTCAACCGTTCGAAGATGTGACGTAACCTACACGTGTGCGGCATGCGCCCCCGTTTGCGTCTCTTCTCGGCTAGGACTCCTCCTGTCTTTATTTTCTTTCACTCGCCGTTCGGAGGCTCGTAAGTCAGAAATATCCACACATTTTTCTCTCAGCTTTACGGCCTGCCGAAGGCTGCTACATTGTGCTACGAGTGGAATTGTAAAGTTTGAGCTGGACGGAAGGTCTGTTCGGCCGTAAAAAGATTGCTGGCTGATCTACTAGGCGTGCTCGCATATCCTTGTGTTTCGTTAGACTCAGCGGCTATGGACTAAAGGTAAGTTTGCGTGCCCGCACGAACGAAGAAAGGCGGTGAGGGAGGGGAGAAGCTCCTACGAAGCTGTTAAAAGGACCCTGCAACACTTTTTTTCCCAACTTTTTTTCAAAATCCTAAATGCTTGCAGATCGTAGTAAACCAACACGTCTAGTACTCAGATTAGGGGTCGCAAAGTGCCTCAGCCAAAAATTACTGCTCTATGCCCATCAGATAACTTTGAAAGTTGCTCAAAATATTTTCTCTCTTTCCCGGTCTTGGCGTTCTTAGACTGCTGGAATTACGTCATTACAGCGGTGTAGCGGCTATTGGCCGGTTGTCCTTCAGTTGCAGCAACGAACGCATTCGATAGCCACTTTAGAATGAAAGCCACAAAAGCAAAGCAGGAACGGAAACCCGCCGCGGTGGCTCAGTGGCTAAGGCGTTGCGCTGCTGAGCACGAGGTCGCGGGTTCGATTCCCGGCCGCGGCGGCCGCTTTTCTGATGGAGGCGAAAAGCAAAAACGCCCGTGTGTACGAGATTTCGGCGCACGTTAAAGATACCCAGGTGGTCAAAATTAATCCGGAGCCCTCCACTACGGCGCGCCTCATCGCCTGCGTTGCGTCGGCGCGTTAAACCCTACAATCAATCAAAATCAAAGCAGGAACGGAAGACGCGTCTGGTGCGACGAGCAAATCACGCAGTGCCGCCCTGCGCCGGCCATAACTACAACTTTCGCAGTGCTTCCAGACGCGAAGGAAGTGCTAAAGCGTTTATCGGAAGCGTTGCAGAACCCCTTCAACGCGTTGTACTGGGCTCATTTGTAGCGTTGTAAACACACCCGCTAATTCTTTCACCGATGTTCACGCATCATTTCACAGAAGATTTGCAGCTGCCAAAGTGCAAGTGCATCCGTGTAACCGTGTTCAAGAGCAGAAGATACAATCTGCTCCCAGGCTGCGAACATTAATGTGCGTGCGTGTGTGTACGCTTTGAGTCCTGACAAAGGCTTGCTTGGAACCAGAGCTACGCCCCATTCCGTGATGAAAGTTATAAATTAGGTTCGGCTGCGAGAACTGCCCGCTTCGAGGGCTTCGACCAAGTCAAGGTGCAAATTCGGCGCGCACATCGTGACGATGTTCTCAGAGGAAGGAAGCCAAGCTGCGTCGAGACGAATGGGATGTGCCGGAAGCCCAATAGAGTGAGCCGGGCGGTACCGTGCTCCCCTGTATCCTGTATACGAGAAGCGTGTTGCATTCTGATACATCCTGCCACACACTGCTACACTGCCGACTTTCTATAGACAAAAAAAAACAATAAAAAGAAATCGACAGAGGAGAAAAAGAGGTAGGGGTCGCGCAGCGACGTTTTTTATGTTGGGGAGAGAATTTTTTTTTTGCCTCGAAATGTGTTTTTTTTTCTTTAAAAAAGACTATCCCCTCTGTCTCGCTCTTGAAGTAAACATTTTCGGAATATACAGGGTGTTGCATCGATAAATAAAACACCTAAAAATCTTTTTATGAGCGAACCACGGCTTCGTTCGCGCTCAAACTTCACGCAAAGGTTTCATTTTGTGGTCTATTTTGTTTGACACCGGGAACAACGATGGTACTTGCCTGTTTATTCTGAAAATAAACAAACACGATTTTCGCCTGTGGGAAAATTGCGGCCAATTTGGGCGTGCAAGTTGATCTTGGAACGGCGGCGCCACCTGGGATATGCCAAACGAAACGCGAGATGGCGATTCACGGTAAGAAGGAGTCATATGAGCTAGCAGACATGTATGTATGTATGTATGTATGTATGTATGTATGTATGTATGTATGTATGTATGTATGTATGTATGTATGTATGTATGTATGTATGTATGTATGTATTGACAAACGGAATGGGAAGATCCACCAGCAGGCGTAAATTGTCTCGCCTAGGGGCGGACACAGGAACGCCTGCTCGTGTAGGGGAGGTGGGATACGGAGGAAAGAGTACATAGGAATAAAGGGATAGGAGAGAAGGTCAACATTAACGTATATGCAACACACACGAAAACTCCTTTGGCCGATAGTTTATGATGGCCACGAATACTTACATAAGAGCTCATACGTATCACAGTAAAGTATTCTCGCGGTTCCGATCGCTGTCAATACAAGTCATCTAAGTTTCAGATCGCCTGTCGTCTGCTGTGCCAGGTTACCCCGCTTTCCGAAATAAGGCTCTCGATTCTTTGTTCTCATTTGTTGCCTTGTTCTCGTTTTACTTTTATTATACTGTGCGTGCGTGTCTGAGCTTGTGACATGGCGTCATGAGCTAGATCATGAGCTAGATCACAAAGCAACTAGTACCGTCGTTGTTCCCGGTGTCAAACACCAATGAACCACAAAATGCGACCTTCGCCTGAAGTTCAAGCGCAAATGGAACAGCGGTTCACCCAGAAAAAACTTTTAAAGTGTTTCATCTATCGATGTAACACCCAGTACGTATAACCTGTAGTCAGAACACACAGGTTCTGTAGGGGACACAAATAAATTGTTTTTGATGATGATGGCGATGATAATCAGTCAGAACACAAGATGTTTCCTTGAGACTTTACGAATCCGACACTTTTTATCCCCATGTGGTCACGGTTGCAAGAAAGCCCAAAAACATGGACCTCACGATTAATAAAATACAGATGCAGAAAGTGAGAGAGAAGGAACCGAAAATATTTGGTGACGCAAAGAGGAACACCTTGGGCAGTGCCATGGCTTATCGCAGGGCCTTAATTGATACTCAAATTGATCGAAGGTCAACCAACCCCTCTTTCGCTCCATCAGTCCATCCACCGTATCTTTTCGTTCCGTTCTTTCTACGATGCAGCGCGCAATCAGGCAACCTTACTTCAGCGCAGCGAATAAAGCTGCTCCCTTCCTCGTGTACCCTTTCCACGTTGCTGCGGCAAGCGGCGGAGCGGGGAGTCGGGGCAGCTGTCAGGGAAAAAGAGTTCGACGCAACAGCAGGACCAACTAACGAGTCCTTCGTTAGGGTTTTCCTCGGTGACGAAAGCGGCAACACCGTCATAAGTGGCGCGCGCAGGCTCAGCGAAAGACGCCGGACTGTGACGAAAAACACTGGCTCAGCGATAGTACATGTGAGCAGCAGCACTTCGAGCCCGGCGCGCAGTGGAAAATAAATGCTTCCGCGGGCAGCCTTAACCAACGCATGTGCGCCACGCTTGTATAGGCAAACTCACGCGAACGGAAAGCGCCAAGCAACGCGGGAGGGCCTGGCTTCGAGACGCACGCACAGGCGAAGGCAGGCCCCCAAGCAAAGCTGAAAAACAATCTTCGCACGCGCAAGACCGTGGGCCACGCTTGAAGGGAGGCCCGCAGATGGGAGTGAGTCGCGCAAACGAGGGGAGAGCGCCTCCGCCGCCGCGATTTCGACGCATGGTCGCTCGCTGCCGTTTACACAGCACGCGGAGATGGCGGTCGCCCGAGCGAAGCCTCGACGAATAGGCTTAGCGGCCGACGACTGGCAGCGAATGCTTCAAGAGGGGGAAGGATGGATGACCTTACTGGTCTTGATGACGACGTGTGACGGCCAGGCGATGGCTGTTACGAGGACAGTTGGGGTTAGCGTCGCGGCTCATATTAGGATGAAATTGGGGGTGACTACGTTTTGGGAAATTTAAAAATTTTCAATTACTGGGAAAAAATGCAGGGCCCTCCCACTCTGCGAAGAAGGATGCAAAGCTGTGGTACCGAGCCTCAACGTGAGGGACAATATGCTTTGACCGGGTTGTAGTTCAAGGGGTGCATGAAGCAAAATACGTTTATTTGTAAATTGCGAATGAGCATGCTTCCTGGTTAATTACCTGAGCGAAACTTTGAAGAACTAGAGTTTTATTCTGGTGCACAAACATGGGGCTGTCCGTTTCTTTCCCGTGGAAGCCTATGTATTGACAGCAGACGACAATTTCGCGATATTGACAACTTCACTGTGGACTGTTTCTTGAAAAGCAAATAAAACTCGGCGTAATGTTAGTGTCGCCTTACTGGTTAATTGCCGTACTTTTTTTCGACATAGTTTCAATAAAACAAGAGTTAGAGCCACTTTCTGTAATGATACTCCCTCCAAAGATGGACGTGCTTCACTGCGCAACAATCAATGTGGGAAAGCCATCTTATAAAGACCAAGCTTACAACAGCCTCCCTAAATCCTGCTTCACCTCTAAACAGAAATGCATTGCTGAGAAAAAAAAAAACTTTTTCAGGGGAAATCTAAGCTGTCTTAAACATGAAGGCCCTAAGACTCTTTTTATTTTCATACGCTGAAGGTTCAACAATATCCCCAGTCCTTTTCTCTTCCCTGATTTCTTAATCACCACCACCACCACCACCCAGAATCCTGGAGATTTGAGTGGGCGTCGCAACGTGGCGCTACGCTCGCGTGCGATTCTTGTCTACATCGCTGGGTGGCCGGAGACGATCTGCTGGATCCCATCCATAGACAACTTTGCTGTGAAACTTGACTACACTGGTTGCACAATCTCAGGATGCAACAGAGAGCGCCTGAGAAACCTTTCCGTCACGGTGCACGGGCGTAGGTCGACTTCATGGCCCAAATTTCATGCACAACGTCACCGAATCGGCAGTTTGAACCCCATACACTCCTCGGGGCCTAGGGGCCTTGGGACTGCTCGGGGCTCCTCAGGATGACAGTTGGCGCTTATTTACGTGCACACAATCCTTTTCTGCGCTTGCCGCAGGTGTAGTAGTGGTGGCGTCACATGCTTCGGGGTCGTCCTCTCCGCTGGCTGCCGATGTAGGCTTTATGCTTCCGTTTCTCGGCACGAATAATTTCTAAGACGACTCCGAACTGGCTGAAATTCGGAAACTACAGTATACCTCGTTCCCCCGGTGGTTTCTCACCTTGGGACCTCCTCTTGTATACCTGCATTATGTAATCGCATATCACCGTATTATTGAAATAAACGTTGAAACTTTTGAAACTATTGTTTTTAAAACGAAATCGCTTTACTCGAAGTTTTTCACGCTCCCACCATCAGTGCAGGAAAGCTAATCATCAACGGTTTTAACGAAGAGCTGCTTATAACCAAGTCAGATTCCTGTACACCGAGGACTTCGTTTAAGTTCGTTTACGAGGGTTTACTTCGCAGATTAACACAAAGCTATAAATATAAATGAAGTGAACTTTTACTTCACTGCCTGTTTTTTCGTCAAGCTTAGCCACTCCCCCGTCTGAGTATGCTGTCCTCCGAGTACACTGAGGTGTTCAGAATTTCAGCGCCAATTGAAGTTATAGTTACCTGGATGATGTTTTTAATCCGCTTGGTTAGCTGTTCTATCAATTCGAAAACCTCTATTAGACGTCTGCTTTACACCTGTTTGCAAAAACACTTCGAGCGACGTTCAGCTGTAAGCCAAACGAGCTTCAAGAGTCCTGACGTGGTTGTCCTTGTCTGGAGAATCGACCGACAGGAGAGACACACATCAGTCACGTGTGCTGCGATAGTCACCGGTCGGAAGTTGGCGCTTGTAGACTTCCCGCGCTCAGAGCTTTCCTTGAGCTTATATACCGGGCTCATGCATCAATGTCTTATTCGTGTGTACCAAGCTTTCTTTGTTTGAAATTGGGGCCTCTTCTCTCTGTGATCTTGGCACGCTCCGTCTACGTCGCGCGCTCCAAAAGATCCGCGAACCGCAGGGATCCGGCAATTGAGAATTAGGAGTCATCTAGGCCGGCTGCTGAGGCCAAAACAAGATGGAGGACAAACTGGCACTGACACAGCCGGAATCTAACGCCCAGCTGGGCGTTAGGCTCCTGCACAGCAGGGTACCACAGTGGTACCCTGCTGTGCCAAATACCATTGTGGTACTCCGCTAGCACAGCAGGGTACCACAATGAACAACGCTCCTGCCAGCATGACCAACGCCTCGAATACGGGCGGCACGGTCGCACCAACTGCGACTCTAGCGTATACACTCCAATGCCAGACCAGCGCAGAGTAAGAGGAGGAGGAGCATAAACATGTTTATTTTCGCAAAGTTTCAGCGGAGTCTTCTGCGGGGGTGGAGTCTTCAGTCCAGGAGCCCTTATGCCTTGGCAGCTTCTACAGCCCGCTCCACTAGCCGGAGCTGGACCGGCAGGCTTGCAGACACCTTAGCTGAAGGTTACCTACGTGGTGATGTGATGTTTGTTGTGGTCGACGAGATATACTTAGGGTTGTTCGTTTTTGGGTTTTTTTCGGATTAAACCTACAGACGCACTAAGTAATACAGTCAGTTTTTTTAGACAGTATCACAAGCTTCTTAACTATTAAGCGTTAAAATTGGTGTTTATTTCAAGCTAGTAATCGGGGGGTCATCAGAGTTTTCTAGAAAATGCTCTCCGAAATACGTCATTTGTTTGTAAATGATTCAATAATGATGACAGTAAAGAATGATAACTCCCAAGAAATGAAACATTTTATTCACAAAAAGCTCGTCATCGATTTTTAACTAATCCTTCTCTGCATACATTATCATCTGCTCGCGCAATATGCCTGCCTTCATTCGAGACCTGTATGATCGCTGCACGTATCTCAACTGAGAGAAAGTTCTTTCGACAACACAGCTTCCATTGGACAGGCCTAACAATGTCAGCGCAGCGTTTGCAAGTCTGAGGTAGCGAGTGGTAAAGTCGTGCCAAAAAGCTGTGTTTGTGGCGCTTGCTTCCAGCAAGTCGTCAGCGCACGATTGTGCAGATTGCTACTTTGAAAATGTTCATTCGGAGAGAAATCGGGTTTAACCCGAATAGGGTAAAATCGGGTTTTACCCGAAAACGAACAACCCTAGATATATTAAACGAGAGAAGGGTCCGAGGTAAAAGAGAGCAAATCATGGTGTAGGCGGGGAGCAACGAGACGAATTAAGTAAGCCAGCAGTGACGCGAGCAATCACCATACATTGGAATAAGAGTCGGTTATACGTCTGTATACAGCTGCCCCAAAGAAGCTCGTCGTTCTTGGCGGTCTCTGCCATGCGTACTGGTGCAGGCCGCGTGCGACAAAGGGTAGTGGTTCAGGTTTGTGGCAGCATAAGCATGACCTTTTGTGCCAGCACAAGTTTGCTTCTCGTTACATTAGCTATCCTGGCTACTAGCAACAAGATTACCACGACGAGCGATGAGTGGATCATCGGTGATAAGAAAACTGCTTCAGTCCACGTTCACGCCAGGTCGACTCGGGGCAGTGCGCTAGACTACAAGGCTCTCAAGGCAACGGCAGCTCTGCAGGCGAAGTCTAACCCCAAAAGAAAGCAATTTGATGCGTAAACGAGCATCGCCATCCCGAACGCCACATGTGCAGACCCACACTCGGTCGACGTAGTCCTCCGTAACACCAGCTACGCCGAGCCCCATGACAATTCCAGCATCAAAACAGCGGCGGCGTAGGGAAGAAGCCAGCTTCGTGTGCACATTGACTGTAGGTTAGAATCCAATAGCTCACGATGGCTGCATTTGCCCGCTGGTCGTTGCGCTGCTGCAGTGCCGGCAAGTCATCGCTCGTGTGCCGGTCGCGAGTCACAGCTGTGGTGTTGGAAGGCGAACCACCACTGGCTGTGCTGTCCTCTGGCCTCTTCCTTAGTCTATGAAGAGGCATTTCTTACCCCACCACCTCCTTCCGACCTCAATGTCGCCCTTACTGCGCTGTTGAGGAGGATGTTCATAAGGCATCTACACTAAACCCTCTAACACACGACGATGACGAGGATGCTGATGATGAACTTTCCATAAATATGATAAACCCTCAAAAAGAACGAAAATTACAATGGTTCATAACTTGCCTGTGATTGTGGAAGATATTTTTTTTTATTTATTCAGAATACCTCTAAAGGCCTTCTTGCAGGAGGGTATTACATGGGGGGGGGGGGGGGGGGAGTAACATATAGAATATAACAAATGAGTAACTGACGGTCTCGATTTGACATCAGCCCGTATAAACAATACAGCCGTACAACCAGTACAGCCCGTATTAATCATAAAATTTGTGACGATAGGGCTGCTCACTGGGTGAGGCGTCTTGCTGCTGAATCTGAGGCTTCTGCGCTGCGACGGCGGTACTTCTGACGTAGGCGAGTCAGGCAAACATACACTTACGTTTTGGTTAGTGCATGTTCGATTAATCCGTATATATAGTGAGGTTTGATGAAGTTGACTGCAGCGATTGTGTATATCTATATTTCAGCACTCGATTATCCTGTCGAACACTATCCATCGATCCCTTCTTTATAACCGCATATCGACTGTAGATATATATTGCTACAAATCCCTCGACGCTATGTAAATGTGCGACATTTAATACCCGCACAGCAGTATGAATGCCCGCGCATCCATTATCGAAAACCGTCGCAAATAAGCCATCGATGTGTTTTTGCGCTTAGCTACTCACACGTGTATAACCATACAAAGGTACTTTGTACTCCAGTGCAATCGCAACCCATCAAGGGGACAGGTCGACGAATTTATTTTCCAAGCGTTAGAACTTAAACAACAACAAAACAAAATTCAAGTAGTTCTCAAAAGGGCATTTGAGTTTCTGAGGGCACAACTCAGCAGGAGGGACTAGGCCGAAGTAAGGATTCCGCCTCGAGCTAAACAGACGTCTCCCAAGATGAAGCCAACGAAGGCCCGGACTAAAAATTGCGCCAAGCGTCCAAACGCGTAATCTGGAGAGGAACCACGCTGGCAAGAGAGAGGACGCGCGGCGAGTGCGCGAGGTATTTTTAAAGCTTCTCGCGGGTGGCGCTTGAATGTGCGAGCGTGTCTGTATCACTCACTGGTGTACATAGCGTACGCGCACAGAGACGCCGCCGCTGCCGCCGCGTGGCTTGCATATTCATGACGTCGCTGGGTCTTGCGAAGCTCCTTGGACAGCCGGAGAGCGCAACAAGGACCTCCGCTGCATTGCGGCTGCTTTGTCACTGACGTCAGGACCCGGAATTGCGCGCCGCGTGTGGGCTTGTGTGTGTCCTCGAGGAATCCCTCATCGTTCAGGCTTCCTTCCTTCTCCTGCTCCTCATCTTTATCACGCCCTCTCCCGCAGGCATCTCGTTTCGTAGCCCCGGGCACGACGCGAAAAACCAGTAGTAGTATACTTCCACTGTGGATCACTTTATAGGATGTGGCCTACAAAGCCCACAGCTCCGGGCTTAGGAATACATCGACCCTTTTGCAGCCAGAGTATTGGTTCAGCGCTTTCAACCAAGTTTCAGACAGACAGACAGACAGACAGACAGACAGACAGACAGACAGACAGACAGACAGACAGACAGACAGACAGACAGACGGAAGGACAGAATGACGAGGACAGCGACAGACGACAGACAGCCAGACAGACAGATGGACGAACGGACAGATGGACGATGGACGGACCACAGGACAGACAGACAGACAGACAGACAGACAGACAGACAGACAGACAGACAGACAGACAGACAGACAGACAGACAGACAGACAGACAGACAGAGAAAAAATGCGGGCAGAGAGAGATCCGTCCGAGTATATATCCTCTTACAGGTAAAATCAAGGAGCGCATTATCAAAAAAAAAAGTTGCTCAGAACCGCATGCTCTTTTAAGCACACCTGTATCACGTTGCTAATATAAAGTATCTGCAGCATCTGAACTTCCGCGTATACGTCTTTTTGCAAGCACAGACTTGAAGGAGGAGTTTATTCTTTGTCTCAAAATCATTCCAAGAGACCCTTTGTTATGTGTAAATCTGCCTAAAAACAGCACGGTGCTTTGAGGCACGCAAAGCCGGACGCGTTATCTCTGCCGCGAGTAGCGCACGCGTGCCCGCCGAGCAAAACGAAGAGCCGATTACGTCCCAAAAGGCTCAATCGGACCAGCCGCCGCCGCCAATGCGCTTGAAGTTCAGAGCTTAACGCCTGAGTAACCACTCCCAAGGAAAATGGTCGACAGGAGTACTACCCCCAGAGCTAACTTAGCACGTGCAGCACGTATAGCGCTGGCTACAAAGTAAACCCGCTCGGACAACGAGTGCTCTCCAAACGCAACCGGTAGGATTATCTTCGGGAAACTAAAACGACCAACTACCAACAAAAGGAAACGTGTCGAAGCAGAACGGAGGTTGAAAGCAGGACCTCTTTCTAGGGGTTTGTCCAGATGCGCGGCACCGTTTGGTCGCGCAGCTCCCGGCCAACAGGTAGTCTTTTTTTCTTTCCCCCTCCCTCTCAAGTTCTCTCCCCCCTCCTTTTATATATCTCTCTCTGCAACCGCTCTAGCGGATTTGCATGTGATCTATCTCAGAGCAGTAGCCGGTGTGTCCTACGCGCCCTGTATGTAAAGCTTGCGCGCGGCTTCAATTGCCGCCGACCGTGCCCATACCGATCATTCCGGAGGCAACTGCGTGTACCGTTTCTATCGGCCCATGGAAGGACATGACCGCGCACGAAGGAATGCCGATTGAGGACGTTTGATGACCAACCGACGTTGGTTGGTTGGTTGGTCGGAGCCATAACAAGAATGGCGCGTACCCACTCTGGGGGATTGGCCAAGTCGGATTGTGGTTTCATTGTTGAAGAAGCTAACGAATTCAAACTATAAAGAAAAATAGAAGTGGGATAATAGTGGGTAAAGTGATGCTAACAATTTGAGAATAAAAAAAACAAGAAATTCAATACTGCTGTAACAACAGGTATTTTAATAAACGATTAAAAATTGGTTGATGCGATTGACTAACAAGGCAAGCGACCTGATTCGTCAATAAAAGAGTGAAGAGCGCGACAAACATCCCCGTTGCACCAGCCAAGCCCGACTTCCCCAAATGACAATAAATTAGGCACCGACAAGGTGAGACCCAGGCGCCCGAGGGGAACCTCCAGGTAACAATTTCGGAGGGAGGAGAACCGCCGGGAAGTCAACAGGAAATGTTCAATTGTTTCCTCCTCTTGACAGACGCCGCACATGGCTGACGGCGCTATGCGTGCGTGGTATGGATAAGGATTCAAATTAGGCGTCGAAGTCGGCATTTTTTGTCTAATTCTCTTTCTTCTTCCTCCTCTTCGTCGCCTTCATCCTCTTATTTGCTTTGCTACGGGGCATATCTTAGACATAAAATGCCTTAGCGGTACCAAACCCATCTTGAAACTTTGTGTGTGGATGGGCGTAGCACGTGGTGTAAAATGCGAATACACTGGTAAGGTGTTTTTTAATGACATTTCTGTCCCCTTTGAAACGTGTTTTACACAATCAAGATTATACGATAATTGGATTGAAATCACGCCTTTCTCCTCTGTAGGGGCAAAAAATGTTAGGAATTTTTTTTTTCTCGTGACTTTCAACTGCATGATCTCCTGTGAGAATAGTATGATCCTAAATAACTCTCAAGATCCCGAGGCAAGAATGCACGTGCCCTGAACATGCCACCTACATCGAGCACATCAACCGAGACTGAACCTGAGATGGTTACTCCTCCTCTCCTCTTGAGATTACTAACTACAACCACTCCGGTCTAGAGTAGCAAGGCCATGTCATCGGCTCCGTGACGCAAGCGCCGGACGCCACCTGACGCCGACACTTTCGCTCAATGCGCCATTCAAAAAAAGGTCTACAAGAAGGCTTTATCACAAGAAAAGGGAAATTGACAGGCGAGAGAGAGAGAAAAAAAACGTCTTAATGAGCTCGATAGTGGAAGTGGAACTTTAGTCCGGGAATCGACGTGTTGCCCTAGCCGTTCGCCAGCGTCATAATTGCGTTTGGTGCTTTGGGTCTGCGCTGGCAGCGCGGTTGTGGTTGTGCGTAAGAATTGCGCGTTGAAATGAATTTGGGTATCCCGGAAAAGTACAGCCTTTTACCTGATTGATTGTAGGGTTTAACGCGCCGACGCAACGCAGGCGATGAGGCGCGCCGTAGTGGAGGGCTCCGGATGAATTTTGACCACCCGGGGATCTTTAACGTGCGCCGAAATCTCGTACACACGGGCGTTTTCGCTTTTCGCCTCCACCAGAAAAGCGGCCGCCGCGGCCGGGAGTCGAACCCGCGACCTCGTGCTCAGCAGCCCAACGCCTTAGCCACTGAGCCACCGCGGCGGGTTACAGCCTTTCACCAAGAACAGCAAATGCAGCTTACGGGAAAGGGAAATAGTTAATGTGAGAAGTGGAAATGTCCATGAATTTTCTTCGTGCGAAGTGTATACGGCCCCGTGGGGCCGTACATTTTTGCGAGGCGAGTGCCGCGGCGTCGAAAGCAACGCCCCTGAACACACTGTGACACTCTACACTGCATGCGTCACACTGTCGCGCGCATACGCTACACGTACAGAAATCCGGCGTTGTGCGCGACAGGCGGAAAACGACGTTAAAGCAACATTTGCAGAAGACAAAGGACACGAGCAGTGGCGCGCGAAGCAAGCAGCTAAGGTAAAAAAAAAATGAACAAGACCGGAGAGAATGGCGGACGCCGGAGCTCCCTCCTCGAGAGAATGGCGTCCATGTGTAGTAGTGCACTACACACAAGCTTTGGCCGCCGTTCCATGTGTTTCTAAAACGGGCGGCCGTTGAACTGGAGAAGCGCAGCTTACGTACGTCGCCACCTCCTAGATCACCTCCAAGGATGCAGAAGACGCGAAGGTTCTCAAGTTCGCCCCCTGCGCCAGGGGGCAATGCTCGATGCGAAGACCGCACGGGGGTGCACCTTGAAGGTTCTCCGTCTTGTTTGTTTGTTGCGGACTCGCAAATCAGGGAACACGGGGAGTGGCTTCACGGGGAAGCCGGCCTCGCGGACTCGTGGCTCGCGGCTCCGCGCCACCACCGGCCGTCTCAACACGCTCCCGTACACTTTCGAGACGCTCCATTACTGAGCAACACGTTCGTGCCGTATGAGCCTGCGCCGCGGACACGCAGGGCAGCAACAAAAGAAGAAATAAGGGAGGTCCGAGCATCATTACGGCGCAGCCCCGCGCGTGTGCGGAGATGTGGGCTTTGGGGGCTGCCGCCGCCCGTGAATGGCTCTCGTGAGAGATTCTCTTTCTTTTTGCCGTGTTTTATGCATCTTCGCGTTTCCCCCCTCCCTTCCCCCCCCCCCCCAAAAAAAAAGTGTTCATAAATAACTAAAAATCCCAGACTCCTCCTCACAGCCGACTCGCATCTTTTGAGTGCATAACGGGCGTTACGGAAGAGCCGGACCGGATGCCGCGTACATTTTCCGATGCTTCGGCGCCGCCGGCGTACATTCTGCGCTCGTTCATGGTCTTTCTGCGGCTCCTTTGCGCGTCAGCCTTCGCCCTCTATTTTGCTACAGAAATGTAGGCGGAAATAGAGGGATTGAGAATGGAATCGAGGCACCTACGAGGTTATAGCGTGTTCACCCGCATTGCAAGCAACCTCGCGGCCACTTTGCGCGCACGAAAGGCGTGACCGGGATGGGGATATTTACTGTATACTCCGCTTGTCGTCTCCTTACACCACCCCTTCTTATTTTTCGTTCTCTTCGTTCGCTCGTTTGAGTGGTGTCGTATGCGCCTGCTTCGCTTACGTGCGTTCGAGGTTAGCCCTTCCAGTGAAGCGCGCCGATGCGCCTCGTACGTCCCTCCTTTGACAGTGCGGTGCGCTGAGTGGGGCGCGCAGTTCGCCGGCGGATTCTTCCGGAATCGGGTTCACGCCCCACCAACGCGTATATACGCTGCACATCTTCCTTCTATTTCCTCCGTCGGGCGCTCGCAAACGGACCGTGGAATTGTGGAATTATGTGCGCTGCTCGAAGGCCCCGCCGCGCGCATATACGCCGAAGCGCAAAAGAGAAAGAAAAATCCCGTACGGCGACACTGCAGCAGCTTGCGCGCGGGTCAACCCGAATAGCGTAACGCGAGAAGTATGACTTGATGGAAGGTTCAGGATCTGGAAGAAGCTAGGAAAGGGGCGGCGTATATACCATTTCTGTCGTATACACCGCGCGAGGCTCGATTTGCAGGTAGTGCTTCAAGAGTCCACACAGCTCACGGCAGCGACCCGAAACCTAAGAGATATGTACATTTTGCCTTCGAGCCATGCAGCGACCTAAGTCGTATTGAGATGCGTGCGCGAGTGTTCTTGTTTTTAGCGCCCTCTTTACCTTTATCTGTTCTTTTTTACCCCCACTGTGTACTGTGTCAGCTGTGCAAGCGCAAATAGGGAGTTACTAACGGGGCGTTCGACAAGCGGGCCTGAAACACGCTCGTTGGTTCAGGATTTTCGTTCCCGCTGCGGTTGTACCGCACAAGGGTAACGCAAACACTGAGCTCACTCAACCAGTAGCGGTACTGAAAGACACCACGAAGGAGGTAACAGAACACCGAAGAAGGCACATGACTAGGGTTGGCTACGTATGATAACACAAAGAAAGGTGTTTTTTTTTCTTGTGTGATTTTTGTTAATGAGTTTCATCAACGTGACCACGAAAAGAAAATACGAGTTCAGTTCATTCGAAAGATTTTTATTGCAAACCTTCTTCTAAAGGGTGTTTGGGGGCAGACTGGTCTTAATGCTTTTTTTTATTTACGAACCAATTTTAATAAAACCTGCACAGAATTATGGAGTTTTTTGTGCTGATTTCAAATCTGCAGTTAGATTTTTGCAAGCTGATTATTTTTTAGGTAATTAATGATTAATTGCCATTATTTTGGGTCATAATTACAAAATAACCACTCCCCACAGAATGGTGATTCCCCCGTGGCTAGGCAGACAAATGACTAAAGAATACAACGTTAAAAGAATTTTTTTTTTCATTTAGCTATTTTGGGCCATTTTACAACACACTGAACAAATGGCTCATGGGTGGTATCAATTGAACACAATAATAATTTTCCAAAGCCTACTTTTGAAAAATATGTTTCCAACATGGTATTCTCCACATATTTAGGCATTAAAAGCAAAAAGAAATACAGTTGCACCTGATTTGGGTGCTGAGATATCCGAGGGCGAAATGCCAGCATTAGCGTTGCAAGAAAAGTGCCGTTTCACCATCGAACCCTGCGCGAACTGAGCTGCAGAGTGCACTTTAAAATGCTATCTGCAATAAAGTATGGTGCCTTATGATGAGGAAATTTGCAGGCTGATAGAAAAATGGCCGTGGACGCCGCAAATGCCATTTTCCAGCAAACGATTTTAACACGAAAGTGCTTTATTCCTGGTTACACGAAGATTTCCCTGACGTCATATCCGTCACGGAATTGACGCCAGTACAGTAGAACGCAGCAGGCGGTCTGTAAAGGGTGCACCCCTGCACACAGAGTCTTCTTGCGGGGAAGCAGCCTCTAGTACTAAAGAGTACGTTATAATTTGGGTTGTTCGTTTTCTGGTTTTGTATTTTAACACGAAATTGTTTTGTGCCGCGACACACCAAGATTTTACTGACGTCATATCCGCCACAAAAATGACGCCAGTGCACCTTTGCCGAAACGACCGACGTCGCTCGGCAAGCACAGCCACAAGACAGCTGCCGATCCGCACATCATGCCCAGCTGCAGATTTTCTGCACATTTCACTTTCGTGTTTTACCTATTCCTATGATATAGGAATCAACCGCAGCTTTTTTTACCGTTTTCCGGCCCCAAAGACCCATCTGCCCTCTTAAAAGATGTAGTACATTTTACTTTCCTGTACAGGACAAGGGTGAAAAGTGTCCAAAAGGCAGAGTAAGCCGTACTCATCTTTAACCACGCTTTAACCTTAGCTGTTCTCCCCTCTACCTTAATGTATCCTCGATTCCCCTCAGCCAAACCCAACTAACATAAGATTAAGTCGAAAGCATTCGACTGCAGTCACTCACAGGCCGCTGGTCTGAACGCAACCTCAGAGCACCCGGCAAGAGTTGAGATTGGCGTCGATCTCGCAACGTTCCCAAGCTCATGAGCATGCGCTCAAGCGAAATTTTGTGGCGCCTCTAAATGTGGCACGTTAAAGACTCGATAATGGAACACCCTTCCAGCGTAATGACAGAGCTAAGCCGCGAAACGCGGGTTTAACTCGATTACGCGTTGTATATACGTGCCCGCTGCAGTCATGCCTGAATCGCTACTTCCTCGCCGCAGGCTTCGGTCTGCGCAATGCGTTCGCCGTCGCCACGTGCTGTGCTTCGGAAATTAGCGTATACGCGGTGCCCTGTGCTACGTCCGGTATGTCGATCTCCGCAAACGGGCGATCAAACGCAACGACAGAAAAAAAAGGAACGAACACATAATAAGAAATAAAACAGAATCAAGAAGTAGCCGCGAGCCTGGAGTGGGGAGTCGTGGAAATGGCCCCTTCCGCGGCCGCAAAACGCCGACGTTATCGGCACAGCGTAGTTCTTCCGAGCGTGCCCAAATGCGATTGGACCACACGTGTTTCTAATCGCACGCCATCTACGCACCGCAGTGTATGAGGCGTGGAATGCCGGCGTGCAGCAGCGGGCCGTCAGCACCAATCGACTTAATCGCGGGCTCGTCGAAAGAAGTGAAGTCGCTCTGGTGAGGACGCCCGTACGAAGTATACGAGAAAAGGGCTGCGCCGCTTCACACTTGGCCGCGCTTCACAAGTTGTGTGCAGCGCGCAGCGAATGACGTGGCCTTGATTCCTCCAGTCAACAAAAGGCGGGATTTTTGAGTGGGGACTCGGGTGTGGCACAAGTGCTGAGCCTGCTCTTCTCTCAGCTCTGCTATTTCGTTAACGCCATGACTGGATCAGATGTTTTCCTAAGGCATGACAGAAGTATTGATTCAAGTTCAGTAACAGTAACCAACAGTGGCGCCTGTTTGTGACTTATTTTCTATTCTAAAACAATTAACGCCAGCTAAAAAACTGGAAGCGAGCCTTTCGTTGAACTTTTCAGAAATCGAACAAAGCTGCGAGATTGTGAGGCCGTAGGGAGGCTCGAAAAATGAGGAAAATATGACTTAATGTCCTTCAGGCTCAGCGCCTTACATTTCATCATCATCGTAGTCATCTTCATCATCGTCGTCATCATCATCATCATCACCAGCCTATCTACGCCCACTGCAGGGAAAGGCCTCTCCCATTAGTATTAACCCTCGAACGTCTTGGAAGGCGCTGTGCTGCTACAATCCCGAGTACACCGGTTCTTTTGCTGGCCGCTGAGGGTGCACGTCCCGTATGGCAGTGAATTCGAAAATTCAAAACCAAGTCGGAGTTTTAAACCCCGAAGGAACGCCCGGCCTAGGAGAAAACTATGCCTAAGCATAACCAATACACCCATCACAAACTCCGGATTCGAACCCAGAACCTCGCACTCAGCAACAAGCCCCTCGACCAAACGACAGGTTAAGGGAGGTGTAGCGATAGACCATTTGGCTTCAGAGATGGCCCACCGGATATCCCACAGTAAGCTCGGACTTGTAGTGCATGGAATCAATGAGACGAGCATTGGTAACATCTGAGAACCCGAGAGAGGCCGGGGCGCATCGAACGTGTTCGCGCGTGCGCGCGCGCCGGCACGTCTGAAGCTGCGCGTCCTCGCATCCGTAATGACACGGCGGGAGCCGCGCCGATAAGCCATCGATAAGCGCCCTGCTGCTCTATTATTATGTGGCCGTTGCTCGCATACACGCTCGCCTTTGAGCACCAGAATGGCCGCGGCCAGCCACTGGGCTCCTCTCGCCACCGCCGCGTTGGGCGCCAAACGTGTCGGCTGGCGTTCAAGGCGTCGGCAGGAGAAAAAAAAGATTGCCACCGGAACGCTCGTGAAATTCCGCGCCGCGTGCGGTGCTCGGAGCGCGTTCCGCTCGTTCACACATCACGCACACGTGATCTGAGGAGCCGCTTGCAGTGCCCGAACCGCAAGATATATGGGCCGCTTAGCGGTCATTTTTACGCCTCGCGTATGAAACCGCATTGATTGCGCCGCTCTTCGCTGGCGTTAAAGTGGCTCTGTGAAACTTGCCTGCTAACTCCTACAACGTTGTGGCTCGTTTTGCATGCGTTACTTCCAGCTCCCATCAGTCTCACTTGGCGTGAAACAATTCGTCAACGTGTTTTCGCTCATATGAGGTATATTCTCGTCTAAACGAGACAGAAAACCGCCTAGCGAAACTGAACCGGTTTCGCTAAAAGTTTCGTTGTTGCTTCAGTGTCAGTGCAGATCGCCTAACCATAAAAAAGTGACAGGTTTCTCTATCACGCATCGGGTAAGCTCTTCCCGCGGAAAAACTCGCCCTTTGTGGATTCTTCGTTTAGTCTTTCATAGTGTTTCAGCAGAGCCACGTGTTCTTGCACAGTCGTCCACTGTTTGACTGGAGCAACAATTTACCCACATATCGTCTCGTCCTGCTTGGTGCAACTTAATTTGGTTTCAACCGTTGCACTTCGTTTAAGTTTAAGGGGCACTTAAGTTCTCCACATACATTTGAACAGTTTTTCGTAGGAATTTCGGATATATTCCACGCTAAATTCAAACCTGATGTACCAGCTAAGCCTGTGGACGACTGTAGTGCATGTCCGGTCGTCAGGTGAGACTGACCCTCGTGCACAACCGCTACCCGGTTAGCTCAGCCGGCCCATACGACTTGCTCAATCTATCCCCATTAGAACCCGTCACCCACAGGCAGCCGACGCGTTCTGCAGCGCCCGGCTGACTAATGAATCCCGCCCGCACGCAGGACGTCGCCAGTGGGGCGGCAGCCACCGCGATCAGGGAACCCGTGAAACCGGTGCCCATTTCTCCCGGATGAAAACTCCGTACATGTGCGTGTGCGTCTGGTGTAATTCCTCGAGGCGGTACGAGCCAGGTGCAGCCCCACACATGGCGTAGCCCGGGCTCTTGTAAAGCTTCTACGCTCACGACGGTGAGCTCCCACGTGCGACGAAAGCGCGATGCCACCGTAGACGGGGGCGAGTAAGAACAAAGAGAGATCCCTCCTCCGCGTCCGTGCGATGCGGTCCGCCCGCACCGAAGAAACGCGGCTCGACCCACGAGCGCGCGCGTGCCGTCATGGCCGCCCGAGTCGTGCGTGGACGTGCGACACGGCGCTTTCATCTTCTTCGGCCCGCTCTTCCCATGTAGGGACCTGTGAGAGTTGAAGTGGGCGCCTGGGGGCGGGTCGCATGATCCCGACGCTGCAGGTGCGGGGTCTAAGACGTGTCCCCAGAGGCACTGCAGCCCCTATTGGACGCTTCCCACGCTACTGTGAGTGTGTGCGCCGGCTGATTATGGGAAGAGGCGACGACGTTATGGGGCGGTGGACGTAATATCTACGCACTGCTCAGCATGAACTCAGAAGGTCGGGGGGTGGGGGGTACGTGGTAACGCATAACGAAAAAACGAGCGAACCTTTGAAGCGAGCAGCAGGCACTTCGCATAACATGCTTAATAACTCGTTAAGTTTCAGGAAGTCTAATTCTATCTACCAAAAAGAAACTCGATGAAGCTACACGATTCGGTAACAAGATCGAAAGCCGGACATTATATTTAATGCAGGAGTTTCCACCAGAGTACGCTTGCCACATTTTGGCAAGTATACACTTGCTTGCCCTGTGATCGTAAATTGTTTGAATGAACTTGTTACTATACACACACACACACACATACACACACACACACACACACATATATTATATATATATATATATATATATATATATATATATATATATATATATATATATATATATATATATATATATTTATGTATATGTGACGTCCCGCAGATGGAAGGTGCAGTGGAGTTGGCCTTGGAATGAGAGATTAGCCACCAAGAGACGGTGTGGTGCGATAGTGGTGGACGAAAAAGAAGAAGTTGCCAATAAAGGTGTTTGTTCGACGAATGCCATGTCTCCTGCGTTACACTAGCCAACAGGATTTACCGTGCAACCCCGCATCATGACAACATCCAAGAAAGCCATCATCATCCCCAAGTACTCGGGAGCAAGCGACGATGATCCCATTGACAAGTGGCTCCGACTGTTCGAGATGAAGACCGCGGCCGCTGCATGGACCGAGCGAGACAAGCTGTGCCATTTCTCCGATTACCTCGAAGGTGAGGTCTTCCGCTGGTACCTTACCGAGGTGTCTGACACTGGCGCAACTTGGAAGGACATCGTTGCATGCATGACCCGACGCTTCGCAAGCGCCATCGCGGATCCATTCCGTCAGCTTCATTCATTGCCGTCTGAAATCGGGCCAGAGCCCTCAAAGAGCTATTACGACGAAAAAATGTGTCTGGGACGCCTTGCTGACCTAAAGGATGCTCACCTTATATCAGGGCTCATGAACGGCCTCCCTGCTGAAATGGAAATAGCTCTTTCTGCGGCTTACTTCATCCACCCCAGCAGCGTGGCTTTCAGCTGCGCTTAGAGCAGAGGCTGCTATGCACCGAGCTAAGTCGCAGCGCGTTACACCAGGTCGACACGCACAGATCAATGCACCGAGCGGCAATTCCCATCAGCGTCCGCCTAATACGCCGGTTCGAGCACCCATGTCCGAATGCAGGCATTGCGCCATGGCTGGCTTGCCACGACAGATGCACTGGCACAATGAATGCCCACGACGCGCAAGCATTTCCGCCCTCGCTACCAACCAGGGAAACGAGGAGGGCGACCCAAAGCTATGTTAATTCACTTTGATGCACTCATTATACGGGAGCCCAGTCAGCGCTACTCTTGATAACAGAACCACAATTCCCTGCATCAGCGAAGCATTGCTGACAACCCTTTGCCTGCAAATAATGAGAGATTCATGCATCACTGTAGAACAAGTAACATCATCTACGAAAACTTTGGGTCGCGTCAATCTAAAAATACAAATCGGAAAAATCACAAAGGAAATAGAAGCGCACGCTCTGCAAGGAATGAAGAGCAATCTACTTCTTGGCTTGGACAGCACCTGTCTCTTCAACTTGTTTCGAGATCTCGACACCCTGACCCTACGCCAAGGAAATTATGTCTTCCACTCTCAACACCCACAAGTCCGCTACGCGGCTGACAAAAACGCTTGTTTACAGGAAGTTCAAGCTGCCGATTTGGGCCACCTAAATGAAACTCAGAGGTCTGCACTTAAGTAGCTTCTCCACAAGTACGAGGACATTTTTTCAAAATCGCAAACTGACATTGGATGTATCGCTACTGAAATGCATCACATTCCTGTTACCAACAACGTCCCCATCCGCAGGGCCCCCTATCGATGCTCAGAAGCCGATACCGTCGAAATGGACAGACAAGTCAACGACCTTCTCGCGCAAGGCGTAATACGGCTGTCTACGTCTTCGTACGCTGGTCCGGTACCTCTGGCCGAAAAGAAAGGAAAAGGGCGAACACGTTTTTGCATAGACTACCGCAAGCTTAACGCGGTGACGGTGCCCGACTACCATCCTATCCCTCGCATTGAGGACGTTCTTGACTCTCTTGGGAAATCGACGTTCTTCTCAACGTTAGACATAACTTGGGGTTACTGGCACGTCAAGATGCACCCAGAAGACATCCTTAAAACAGCCTTTGTCACACACGAATGGCTTGTAATGCCTTTTGGTCTGCGGAACGCTCCAGCCACTTTCGAGCGGGCTGTCAAGTCCATCTTGGCAAAACATCGATTAACGCACGTGACGAACTATTTCGATGATATTGTGGTGTATTCGGACACGTTTTCTGACCATCTGAAGCATCTCGACGCCATCCTCAACGCTTTCAAAAGCGAATGTGTTAGGCTGAAGCTGAAGAAATGTCAGTTCGCCCAGACATCCATTGAGTACCTGGGACACAGGGTCTCAAATGGCACAGTCAGCCCAAAACAGAGCAACGTGGAGGCGATTCTGCGGTTTCCCAGGCCCTCACGCTCAAAAGAGCTACAGCGTTTTCTTGGCACCGTCAATGTCTACCGTCGGTACATCGCCCAGTTCAGTGAAATTGCTCACCCATTGACACGCCTTCTCAGCAAAGATGCCAGTTGGAAATGGGACCTTCACTGCGAGCTGGCCTTCACAAAGCTTAAAAAATGTGTAACAGAAGAGCCGATCCTCGCGATTTAAGGTGCCTCCAGACCTTGTGTGCTCTACTGTGATGCGTCCAGCAACGGTATCGGTGCCGCCTTGAAGCAAGCCGATGATGATTAGAATCCATAACAGAAAGGCTGGCTCCGGTGTCAACTAAAGCTTGCACGCTAATACCTTCCACTTCAACAGATAATACATTTGAAGGGCGCTCTGGAGGAGTTTCAATCAGTCCGAACGATGCAGTTTCCCCTCCATAAACTGCAGCGCCTAGTTTTCCGGTTGGAGGTCGGGGTCACGAGAGACGGGGTGAATGAGTGACACGATACGACGGTAAGGCGAGGGTGAACGACGCCTCGAGTCACGGCCACTGCGCGAATGGTCGAATGAGTCCTGAGGAGACAAAGAACGTTGTCCAGGAGAGTGGGAAGGTCCCTCGAGGCGCGTAGTTAAAGCGGACATCACGTTCGTAAGGAGCGTAACCTCGTCGTTCATCTTGCAGGTGGCGTCGGCAGAAGCGCGCGATGTGGCCTCTTATGCCGCAGTAGAAGCCGACAGGGCCTTCGTTGGAACGAACGTCGAGACGTGGCCGCCAGTTCGGATACGCAGTCTGAACGGGACGTCGGGGCGAGACGGCTGCTAACTGGCCGAGCATGGGCGGCGGTGACGAAAGTTAAACCGGCGCAACTGGTGGTCGTTGCGGTGCGTCCGCATAAGAAGAGCCGATGCGAGCAACTGGGTGACCGTTGCGAGGACTGCCAGTCATTGACGCCAACTCTTCTTTGATGACTTCTCGCAAGTCAGTTGCTGGCTGGGAGCAGCGGTCACCGTGAGCGCAGGAGCTTAGGTAGCCTTGCTGCTGGAGCTCCTCGCGGATGATGCAACGTATTAAAGTTCGCAACTCTGGTTCTGGCGGAAGACGAGCGAGTCCCGTACTCGGCTGTAGGCGAATCGCGTGAAGCTGGTCAAAGCGCTGACATGTGGCCCTTATGTCATCGACGCTGGATGGATTTCGCAGCGCTAGGGCAGTGAAGGCAAACTCGGTGATTCCCTTGAGGACATGCTTGACTTTGTCCGCTTCTGGCATACCCGGGCTAACCCGACGGCAAAGAGCGAGGACATCGTCGATATACGACGCCTACGTCTCATCGGGATGCTGCATGCGTGTTTCAAGTTTCTTCTTTGCTACATCCGAGCGAGCGGAATAAACGCCGAAAATCTTGCGAAGCTTTTCGGTGAAGGTAGCCCAATCAGTCAGCCTTTCCTTGTTATTTAAATACCATGTTTCGGTTACTTGAAACGGGTAGAACCCGACATTTTGAAGCTTGAAACCGTCGTCCCAGCTGTTAAACTGACTGACCCTGTTGTACTGTTCCAGCCAGTCCTCGACATCTTCGCCACGAAGGCCACGGAAAGACGGGGGGTCGCCCTGGCGGCAGGTCACCAGGAATGGTGACGAGGCAGAAGCGGGTGCATTCGGCGCGCTTTCTCGCTCCATCGGAGGGATTCGCGCCGACAAAAGGCGGCCGGAACGCAGCTCCAGGGGTGCAGCCGGACTAGGTAGAGGTCGGGATCAAGCGCAACCTCTACCACTTGTAAGCAGACAGGACGCTTCTCTCAGAGAGAAAGCAGAGCGAACGGTTCCGTCCTTTACTGTCCAGATCGCGATTCCACAACCAAGAGACTTGTGATGATGATTATGTACAGATGATGATTGTAATGGTTATGGACAGGCGAGAGGTTGACCACACCGATGGACGGTGGACGGGCACAGTGTGGGCAGTTCACAGGTGCACAAGTAAGCGCTCACAATATATATATATATATATATATATATATATATATATATATATATATATATATATATATATATATATATATATATATATATATATACATACATTCATACATATGGGCTAAATGATTGCCGTACAGGATAGGTGGCTTAAACTATGCCTTGGCCTTCGTGGAGCGAGCTAGAAGGGGGACGGAGACGCGTAAATAGAAAACTGAATAAATTAAGTAATAACAGAGGAATATTAACGTTTTAGCGACTTTCTGGACAAGAATATTGCGCAACTACCATCTAAACTCACCTTAAAATGTCAACTATAACTCGTTTGCCTCAAGCTTATGGGAATCGGGTAAATTATTTTCTTAACGTTTGCAGTCGCTCATGGCTGTATTGCACGCCTACAAGTGCGGCAGAAGTTCGTCACATTTACTTCATAGGAATTTCTTAAAATTTGAGATCGTATTACATCCCACGTAAGCAGGATTAGCCGCCAGCACTTTATTCGCATCGATTCGCATCGTGTGCAAGCAGCAGCAGTGTGGAACGATTGGCTGGGGCGTGTCAGACACGCCGCACATAGCGATGATGAACAGTCATGCAAAGCAGTCCGCTTGGCGGCCACCACACGAGTGGAGTGTTTTGTCACACTACTCTCTCCGTCGGTCTACTACGCCACAGCGAGCGTTTCACGAGACGGGTTTGACGTCAGGCCCGCTACAGCAACCTTCTGAAGCTAACTGGCCGCAAAGTAAAAGCAGCATTCATGAACTTCAGAGACCAGTGACGTGCTAGTAATAGTATAGTGCTCAAAACGAGACGGGTTCACCGCGGCTGGCCTTCGCCGTTGCTTCCCTCGCCAGCCCCCTCACCCTTTCCGCTCTTTGTGAACGCGAAGGGTGAAAAACGAGTGAGTTGGGCCATCTATCTTTGCCCGATTTGCAGCGTTTCCAAAGAGCGCGACGGAAACGTCTGCCGAGAACAAAGCCGTGAGCTAGGCGTCACCAATGCAGCCAACGGGCAAACCACTCAGTCTCGAATAAATGAAACCTTGTTAGTAACGCAAGTCGTCCCGCCAGTCCAAAAAGAGATCCCCGCTCTGTTTCGAAAGAAAGACGGCTGCTGGAACACCGGGCACGTGGAACCAAGTGTGCATGTTCTCATACTGAGAGAGGGAGATTGGGAAAGAGTGGCACAGATGAACAATGGTTCCGTGTGTTCCAGGGCAGTTTTGGCTGCCGGGTCAGAGACGAGCCGGGCGTGGCGGCGCACCGGGTCCAATTAAGATGGGCCAAACAGCCAGAAAGCCGAGGCAAGCAGCAGCAGCAGCAGCAGCGCGTGCGTGTGCGGGCCCCTGGAAAGGTGCCTCCGAACGGCCGCTGGGAGCAAGAGGCCGCCGCATTCCATCGCTGACAGCGCGGCAACAGCCCTGCGAGAGCCGTCCCCTCCCCGCGCACGTTCCCTCCGCCGCGCTCCTTCGTGGTCCTCGTCGTCTCCTGGCGAGGGCACCGTGCCACCACCACCGCCACCACAACCACCACCGACGTCGCCGACGAATGACACAGCCGCGCTGCTTTGTCTCGAGCTGCACCCGTCACAGGGCTTCGTCTTCCGCTGGCGAAGGTTTCAGAAATACGGGTAACAGTATCGCTGGCCTTCTGCCCCCGCAGCCTGAGCTGGCCTCTTTTTTTCTTCTTCTTGAACCCCGTCTTCTTCTACTGAAAGCGGTCCAAGAACGCCGGGCCCAGAACAGAACTCGCGCTGCGACTATTCTTAAAGGCCGGGCACAGTGCATCCGGCGACGCCCGGTGGTTCACCGCGGCTCGTTCGCCGCTTTATTATTTCGTCTTGCGCTGCCACGCAGCTGTCGCCTTCTGCTGCCACTCGACGAGGCTGTCACGCCGAGGCGCACGCGGCTGCTTATTCTAGTGCCGAACGACCCTTTGCTGCTACTGTTTTCGTGTCCAGCTCTGTTACAAAACCAGGCGGCTTGGCGCGGACCAGACGGTTTGAGGGGAAATCGTGGGCGTGCAAGTGGAACGGCCTCGCAGCCTTGAACGTTCCTCTCCCAGGGCGCCTATGAGCGTGCGCGAACAGCTGATCGCACTTGCATCTGACACAGTTCCGAGCTTGGCGTCTCCGCGGTTGGAATTTCGGTGGGTTGATACAGTATACTTGGAGGGCCCTGCGGCCAAGCAGCGGCCTATAACGTCACACGTGCACACTTACGCAAAGGCGTACGAGGATCTCTACTCCCTTCTTCACCCCCTGCAGTCAATATCTATATTGAGATGCATCTCTTTCCCACCGCTGTCTTACCTCCGTCTTCTTTGTCTTGCCGTTCCACGAGTTTTATCTATAGCGCGTCTGCGACCTCGTTTACACAACGGCGCACGTGCGCGTGTCGTCGTGGCGGGAACTTTACTCAGCACTCCGTTATTTTTAAGGAGGCCCGCTCACACCTTTCCCGGCCGCGCGTCCCCCACCTTGCTGTGTGGGCGTTAGGTGTGCATGTCTGGCACCGCACTGCTACGAGCGCTTACGTGCTTGGCCGCCGCGACAGCAGCCAAAAAACATTGACGAGGATCAGTCTTCGTCAGTCTTTTCGTCGCGTCGTTCTCGAGTTCGCCGGCTGTTCGAGCCGTCTGGCATTCCGCGCACCTTACCTCGAAAAAGAGAGGTGCGGGTGCCCCACGGTTCTTGTTTATCGCATTTTTTCCCCTCCCCTAGAAAAGGTGCCGCCATTTTGTCTCTGCGCACGCCGGTGAAGCATCACGTCGAACAGGCCCCTAAACCCTCGCCCAGGACGTAGTTCACTGCCTCACCCGCCGCAGTGGCTCAGTGGTTTAGAGGCGTTGCGCTGCTGAGCCCAAGGACGTGGGTTCGATCCCTGCGACGGTGACTGCTTTTCAGATGGAGGCGCAGAGCTAAAGCGCCCGTGTGTCAATATTTCAGCGCACGTTAAAGATCCCCAGGTGGTCAAAAATAATCCGGAGTCCTCCTATACGGCGCGCCTCATCGCTCCGGCCTGTTGAACACCAAAATTTTGATTTTTTTTTTGTAGTTCGCTGCATTTTCTCCTTAAATCCTTTCTACTCTTCGGGGCCCCGAAAGCGTCATTTTCTTAAATTGCACCTCAGCCGTCTTGCAGCTAGTTTCACATAAGGCTATTAAAAGGTTTGATAGCCACTGCAAATTGTAAAGTGATAAAATTGTATATCCATGTCTGAGTCAAACCAATCGCATGCGATACCGCCTTTGGCTGTCGACAGCCCGGGTTTCGCAGCGTTTCCATGCTCAAACGAATGGAGAATGCTTCGAGACCATTTCTGATCGGTCTCCATTAAGGGACCCTTTGGTTCTGAAGTAGCAGCGGCATTCCGACAGAGGCTCAATCGAAGAAAAAAACTCTTCTGCAGGTTTGTGCTCGCCGGACCAAGTTTGGCCGCATACTCTATGCACTGCGCTCAAAGAAACGTGCTTTTGCAATTACAACCACTTTACAACACTGTAATACTTCGTTCACTTAAGATCGCGCTTGACGCCCGGTTTATTCGTCTGCCTCAGACGCACTATAGACATGTACACTGCTGAGCGAAAGTGACGACGTTGTTTTAAAGGATGAAAAACTTACGAAAAGCGCAACCAATTCTGCCCCGTGACATCTCTTCACTGTAAAATGAACAGTAATGAAAACCAAGGAACTGAAGGAAAAGTTTCATTTATGGGTACTGCCATGACCATTCGCAGCGTACATATACGTATATGATACCTCAAGCAGATGTCTGGGTGGCCCAAAACCAGTGCATTTGCGGAGCTACTTCAATATTTCGTTATTGAACGACTTTTGATGGCTGGCTTATTGTTGCCGATAAGAAGCAGCTAGCCCTGCTGCTTATAAATTTCTAGAAGGGCGTACCGATCAGCGTCGAAATGTTGGCTGATGCAGTGAATTGGAAAGACTTAGTTCGGGCCCCATTGACACAGCAACCCCAGCAAGCGTTCATCGCACTGAAATCAGCTGCCGGCTGAAGCTAACATGAGGGTTAAAGATGTCGTGGGACTAGACACCACCTCGTCTGCTCATCTGGGGCCCAATGCTGAAGTATACAACCTTTACACGGGTAGTCACGGACTATTTATTCTTCCACAGCTGTTAAATGCAAAGCCTCTTAGTCTCAGTGGTCCACAGGCAATGCAAGCAGTGCTTCGCCCCGAGTTCCACGCGGCTGACTACGGCCACCACCCTCCGTGACCAGTTCCTCCTCCTGGTAACCCACATCAAGGAGGAGCTGGATCTATGCCACCCAGTATTTGTGCGGGCTCGTCGCGCGCTCAGTGTGAGTTCTCTATCCGCCACTCTCGGTGACGCAACCGCCAACGGTGCTTGGCCTCTTATTCGGAGGGCGTTGGTGAAAACATGGATCACGCGCTAAACTTCGCTCCTCTCGCCACAATCTGTGTGCCAACTGCGGTTTATCCCGCCCTGACGTAAGACGGCGGCGCGAGGGCCCACGCTTTATATAGCACCCGGACCTAGAACGCTGGAGAGCGGCGTCAAAGGGGCGTGGATGAAGATGGGGAGGGGGAAGAGTGGGAGCGGAGCGCAGGAGAGCAGGTTTTTCAAAGACAAATTCGAATGCTCTCTGGCTATTTCGCTGCCGGCGCGCGCGGGGTGCTGTCAGTTCGTCACGCAATGAATTAGCATATTTTGGGTGACTTCTTCAGGCAGTTCGCGCCGCTCCTGTTTCCTCCTCTGCTCTTGAAACTCTTCCCGCCCAGTTCATCATTTTGCTTGCTTTCTCGCTCAGGTGCAATGATCACCCCTCTTTCGCGACCCGTATTCCTTACCACGCCAGGCTGTGGAGTGAGTCAGTTGGCTTCAGTTAAAAATAACCTTACACGCGACAGCGCTTTCCGCCAGTTTTGCGTTTTACATTAGTACTTCTGCAGTGCTTCAAACATTGCGAGCAGGGGATAGGAAAGAGTTACACAACGGAATTAACTCGTTATGGCACACGCAATTTAGAACTGAAGCTAAAATTCTGAAAGATGCACAAATTATGCAGAAAGCTGCGTGTAAAGTAATCGCACAGCACGGCGACGTTAAAGAGACCCTGCAACACTTTTGATGAACGCTTTCACTCTTTCCTTCGCGTCTGGAAGCACTGCGAAAGCTATAGTTATCGCCAGCACGGAGAGGCACTGCGTGATTTGCTCGTCGCAACTGATACGCCTTCTGTTTATACTTTGTTGTTATGGCTTTATTTTTAAATTGCTATCGAAAAGCGTCCATTGCTGCAACGGAAGGAAAACCGGCCAACAGCCGTTACATGGCCTGCCTTAATGACGTAATTAGAGCGGTCGAAGAATTTCAAGACCGGGAAAGAGAGAAAATTCTTTCGGGCGCGTTTCCAAGTTATCTGACGCGCATAGAGCAGTAATTTTTTGGCTGTTGTACTTTGCGACCCCTTAATTTAAGTACTAGGTGTGTTGAGTGACTACGTTCTGCAAACATTTAAGATTTAAAAAAAAAAGGTTGAAAAAGTGTTGCAGGGTTCCTTTAAGTTTCATGTGCGTAGATAAGCACGTGCAATCTTTCCTGAACGAAAAATGAAGTGGTAGAGCGCCACCCGGGGTCCTCTTTGTTTCAGTATTTCTACGTCATGCTCTGTGCGCCATCCACTGACAACAAATTCAGAACGGGATTTTACAGGTCGAAAAAACACCTGGGCCTCAATGGGTGGCAACGCATCTATTCAGATCAGCGGGAGTTCTTCGACGTGCGTTGATACGTCCTACACACGTACACATTTTATGTTCCGCCTCCCTCGTAAAACAAATCTGGTGAAGCTTGCACTAGTAGTACAATTAGCTAGAGAAACAGCGGAGCTTGGGGTCGACCATAGCTTCTTCCCGTTTTGGTAAGTTTTGCTAGGTTTTGCTGAGATTTGTTACGTTTTGCGATGTTCTTGCTAGGGTATAGGCTGAGTGTTGAGAGGTGAGGCCAAGTTAAGCTGGGTTTTACCAGGCCGTTCCGGTGGGGACCACACACTGAAAGATGATCCCAGGGGAGAAGAATTAAACTAGGTCGACCCAAAGCTCTGCTGTTTTTCCAGCATTGCACCACTGGTTGAAGCTGCGCCACTTTTTTTTTTTTCGCGTTTTAGTAGTCCAAGAAAGTCTATTACTTTTAATGTAGTAAGGGGCGCGCATGCGTATATGCCCCTTGTGCTCACTCTAGAGCAGGCGCGAAGGCTTCACAGTTATAATACACTATCTGCGGTGGTGCACCCCTTACAGGCTGCACAGTTTTTTCCAGGTACTTTTTTGCTAACGCCACCGGACCAAGCTCAAGCTTAACAGCTCCGCTGTTAAAATAGATCCGAACTGTGACCTAGTACTCAACAGCACACTGTATCATAAGTTCCTGCGTCTAATAAGCGAGTATCTACGAATAATCCCGGATTTTCTAACGTTATTCCTCCCTGCTGCCTTATAAACGTTGACATCTCGAACCCTCGCATCCTTCCTCACTCCCGAAGAAGTATTGTTCGGCTGCCATCAAGCATCCACAGGGAATCGGCAGGCGTCATCATGCCGGTAAACAATGAGCATGCACGTATACAGTCAAACCCGACTATTACGAACCCGGATAGAGCGAAGTATGTTATATATCGAACAAAAATGAATCAGTTATGGAAATACACGCGAAACATATTCCTTATAACGAAGTTCACATCTGATATATCGAGACTCGGCGTGCCTAGAATGGACGCCAAAATGCACTGCCTCGGAGCGGCGATTGAGATGTTGATTGGCCGCGACCACTGAGCAAAGGCCGCGACTGAGACATTGCGCCTCGTATGGAGCGGCATGACGCCCGACACTTTCCGTAACTGTTTCCGACGTGCGGAACTCACGACGGAACCTGCCCAGTCAGTGAGGAGTCCGGACCGAGACGGCAGCTCGCCAACCTTCGCGATGCAGTGCCGAAAGGAGTGTCCTTCGAAGATTTCCTGAGTGTCGACGACGACGTTGCCGTAACTGTAAGCCCCTCGGACGCGGACACCGTCAGCAGCACCGTCGTAATGCCGATGAAAAGCACCGAACAGGCAGAGGATGTCGCGAGTTAAAGCCGTAAGACGCTTAATAAAGTGCTCTCGGCAGTCGATGTCCTCCGCCAATATTTCTTCGATATTGAAGGAGACGGACTTGAACTGGTGCAAACAATGTCTCGTGTAAAGAATGCTGTGCTGGTTGACGCTGCCAAAACGAAAGGGAAAACAAAAATCGCCGCTTTTTTTTTTAGAAATAGGCAGTTAAGGCGGAAAGTAGCTTTATTATTTGTGACATTATTATTTTTATTATTATTATTTATTATTATTTTGTGACATGGCGCGTCCCCTAAACTATTTAAATTTCTAGTTCACTTAATTCTAGTTCAATGTACCAGCAAACGAAATGTTGTTTTCGAGGCTGCACTGCCGCTTTACAACAGAAGCAAATAAATAAAAAAACACCGTATCCTTGACTCGCTGTCTATTAAGTGTTTATGGCTACTAGTGTCTCATGCAGCGCGCAGAAAGTATATCATAAAAAGAGGAGCAGTCACTGCTGCGTTAATTTGACCACGTGGTAATTTGATTATTCTGTGTTTTGACAACTAGGCACTGGGCGAATATAATTAAGTGATTTTATTTCAGTTCTCTCAAATCTATTTCGCAAATGCAGTTTAAAAGGGAATTAAAATATACCTCCTCCGAAATAGCAGGCACTGTTATAAGAAACGAAAACACTGTCTTGATGGCTATTCTTTACGACTGCATGCTTAAAAATGTCATCGTTGTTTCACATCTTTATTCACCTATTTTTCTCCTGTAGGAGGGCTGTGAAAATAAAAAAAAAACAGTAAGAAGACGTGATTTGCTGCCGACTATTAAAAAATTGAAGTAGCCGGAAATACGTCATATACGAAATTTTTTTAGTGCTGGTGAAATCTGGTGAAATTTTGGCAGGAAGCTGGCGTCGAAGCCTTTTTTCAATCTGGTAACGCTGCTGCCGTCTATATACCCGATTCCGCCCCCGAGCGACAACACCGCGGCGCTCGGAGGGCGAACAGGCGCACAGAGAAGCGGAGTCAGAGCAAGGCTGCGGCGAGTTCCGGACAATTAGAGACCACCCTCGCGTCTGCTGGCGCCCGGGGCCAGTGCCGAGTAGAGAAGCCTTAAGCAATATCAACCATACAAATGCCACCCCATTGGTGTCAGTGGCCCCGTTTAAATGACGTGGCACGCGGCAACCGAAACAGACCAATCGCTCGATGCGCATGGCACGTGGCGCGAACGGGGAGGTGGCATGCGCGCATATCTGAGAGTGTTGGCGCGATCCGAATTGAGGGAGGCGGCCACGCGCGACGCAAAATGCAGTCCCGCGATTGGTTGATAGCGTTTGCGCTGCAGCCTGTCGCGTGTGGCGCTCCTTTAACAGCTCGAAGATCTCAGCCAGAGGCATTAAAGAGGGGAGTGGGTATTAAAAGTATATAAACATAGGAATAGAGTGCATGTGTTGCAAAAAGTCCTGATTATACAATCTTAGCTAATGCTCGATGAAGCAAGTAATTATCGCGGATAGAAACAACATCGGAGGGAAGGCGATTCCATTGGTGGGGTGTTTTCAGCTTTTGTAGAAAAGTCTGTGCAAAGTATCTTGTCAAGAATTATTCAACACGGTCTTTGTGATTATGGTTGATAAGATATGGCCCGCACTGAGGCCAGCAAATCAGTTCATCAGGCACTGTAGCATGGTAATAGCATAGTTTATGAAACGAAGGTGATGAATTTTTCATCAATGGCACGTCAATACTAGCTTCCATTGACGTCACACTTGCAGTACTGGTACATTTAGAAAGAATAAAGCTATATGAGTTATTTACACGCCACAGTCCTGACATAAAAGAATGCGAAACATCATTCGTTTCACCACAGCGCCAGTGTCTAGGTCGTTGCCCCCCCACCACCATCACCATACCCCCACCATGATTTCGCACCGTACAGGTAAATCACGAGGCTAGTCTCATACTGTTATTGGCCCAGAAAGGCGTTGAAACAAAAAAAAAAAGAGCTGTGGTTGATTCCTTTGTCATAGGAATCGGTAAAACACGAAAGTGGAAATGTGCAGCGAAATCTGCAGCTGAGTATCATTTGCGGGTGGGCGGCTGTCTTGTGGGTGTGCTCGGTGAGCGACGTCATGCTGGCAGGTCGCTTCGGCAAAGGTGTACTCGCATCATTTCCGTGACGGATATGGCGTCAGTGAAGTCTTGGTGTATCCCGGCATAAAACTCTTTCGTGTTAAAATATAAAAACCTAAAACGAACAACCCTAAGTATAACGTACTCTTTAGTACTAAAGGTTGCTTCCCCGCTAAAAGACGCTGTGTGCCGGGGTGCACCCTCTACAGGCCGCTTGCCTCGTTGTACTGGCGTCATTTCCGTGACGGATATGACGTCAGTCAAATCGTGGTGTGTTTAGGAATAAAACAATTTCGTGTTAAAATTAAAGCAGTTACGTAAGACAAGTGTCAGCGGTTCCAGGAGTTTCGAATGGTTCTGCTAATGTAAACCTCTCGTTCAAGTATACTCTTCATTTTTGGCCCGAAGGCTGAATCGAGGGACAAGCGGGTATCTTTTCGATGCCTCTGTTTCGGTGCGCGACGCCGCGTGACTACGGTGGCAAGATAGCGGGACCACGGATACTATTATTAACAAAAACAACGCGTAGATCTTGGGTTTGGAAAAAAATTAATTTAGAAAAAAAGGTAAGCAATGAAAAAAAAAAAGCTACGAGAGACATCTGCTGGGACTCTAACCCAAGTACTCTACATCGAGGCCACAGAGCCCGAACGGCGGTATCGTATTAGAAAGCGCTCAAAAGAATAGCGTGTGCAGCGAAATCACACATGTCACATGGCTGCTCTGTGCAGCGAAGCATTTCGAAACACGCGACCGGCGGACGAGCTGCGACGACAAGCCGGGCCCCTAACGTGCTCTGCACTTTTTATATTCTGTCCTTATCAATTTTCATGAATAACCAAAGGCTGGTCACTCCCCTCAAATCTCCGTTGTTTAGCTGCTTGACAGGCAGCGGCCGCACTGAATTGCGATACACACCCCTTAAAAGAAATCCTGTAAGCTTCCCAGATGCCTACAAACGAGCTCGCGCGTATTCATGCATACACGTTGTGAAAGCCAGCGGGGAGAGCCGCCTGCCGACGGGTGGTTTGTACACGAGCGGAAATGGTAATTATCCCCCCAAAAGAACACGCAATCAGACAACACCACGTTTCCGACTCTTGCATCTGGACACGGAGCGTAATTATGCACGGTACAAATAGGGCTGCTGTACCCGACACCCTACCGTAACTTCTTAAAGTAGGATTCGGTCCTAGTTTTTTTTCTCTCTTTCTTCTCATTCCCCTTCACTTTTCAAGAAAACCGCCCAAGCAAACCAACCTCCTCCATTTTTATTTTCCTGATCACCGCCACGACTCACTTGTAGCTGCCCTCCTCCGTTCACTTAAGCCTCTTAAGTATGATTGGATTTGTCAATCTCGCGGCTTCGAAGCCGCTTCCTGTTGTATTGGGGTCGACTCAACGGGCGGCGGTTTTTCAGGCGGCCACGGGACAACACGAGTGCGTACTTTTCTCTTTCTAGGTTTCCCTCGCCATCTTTATTACCCGCCGCTGTGGCTCAGTGGCTAAGGCGTTGTGCTGCTGAGCAAGAGGACGCGGGTTCGATTCCCAACCGCGGCGGCCGCCTTTCTGATGGAGGCGAAAAGTGAAAACACCCTTGTGTTCGATATTTCGGCGCACGTTAAGGATTCTCATTGCGCCTCGTCGCTTGTGTAGCCTCGACGAATTAAACCTGATAGTCAATCAGTCGACCTCCATCTTTATTTCCTTCTCCCCAGTCCTGGAGCGGCAGTTCATTCGTTACTCTTTTTCTTGGGCGAAGGGGCTGTACAGTTATTGTTTGGGCAGCGTGTAAGGTCTTCGATCAGCGTTGCAACAATGCGACCAGGTGGTCTTCCACACCAGCCTCTAATGACCTCGCAGTGCTGCGATTCTGCAGCACTTCTTGTTTTTACAGGATAAATATAAATGTGCCGAACTTTTACAGTGATGCCTCGAAAACCTCAACTATGGTGTCTTCGCCGCTCATGGTCCTAACCTTAATTCTTGCAGAACCATGAGCCTACAAACCACTATCTTCTCAGCAGAAGCCTATGGCATTTTAATCACCGTTCAGCACATTCTTAAAAAACAAATTCCCAAGTCAGTCATCTTTGCAGACTCTTTGAGCGTTGTGCATGCATTGTCGTCACACAGACCCAGAAAAAAACCACATTGTCAATCTAGTTTTTAATGCCATCATGTCTGTGTATGCTAATAATTTTCAACTAATCCTGTGCTGGGTTCCAGGCCACTCTGGAATCGCGGGGAATAAGACCGCGGATCGAATGGCCGTCGCTGCTGCAGTTACAAACACAGTGGACATAACCCTACACCGACCGCAAGCCACACATAAGACAACACCTTCGCAAAACATGGCAAGCCAACTGGCCGATACACAGACAGGCAACAAGTTACACATAATAAAAACACACATAGGACGATACACTACTGACTCACACAATAGATTCACCGAAGTTGCCCTAGCTAAGATCGCGGATAGGCCACACACACGCGACACACTCCCATCTGCTCACTGGATCTCCAAGACCCTTGTGTAGCAGGTGTGGGGAGGGCCTATCCGTAATTCACGTGCTAATGACATGCAAAGCACTCCACACAACAAGACGCAAACATTTCCCACAACTATTCAGACAACACATCCCACTCATTTTTTTACACCTCATTTCTCATCACGCGTAGTTTTTGCACCTAATTTCATGCCACGCACTATCACACCCTGGCCTTTTACACCAGCCATCCTCAATGTCTTTTACTGATTTTAATTTTGTTTTTGCTGAGCGATTTTAGAGTTTGCGTCTTCACCCGTCATACATAACCATTGCTTTGGCGTTCTTTGCCCTAGTTGGTCTTGCGCCATAAACATCCAACCATCATCATTAGTTCCTATTTCTCTCCGTGTGTCTTTCCACACGGTCTTCCTGTCATACGTATTCTAACGTTGTTCAAAAGGCTCACAGATCGTTTACAAAAAAAAAAAAAAAACACGCACACAGATAAGGCAAGTGTGATTATTGAATATGTGACTCAATGAAAGCTATTGATGAAATACCCTTAAGTGCGTGAGCGCAGTTTACGCCATTGCTTCCCAGTGCCTCCTCTGTCGTTTTCGTATCTATTGCTCGTATTCACTGGCGAGGCACGCCCGCAGGCAACCATGTGAGTGCGCCGTCACTGGTTACGTCGGGCTCCGCGGGATGGCGGTACTTGTCCATGCTAAGCACATGCTGTGTTGCACGTTCCAAACTCTACCCCACCGAATTCAAAGTAATGCTTCGACTTTAATGTGAGTACGATTAATAGCACCTCTGTTGACACCACCGTTGAGAACAGGGTTGAAACAGCAGACGACGCACGCCCGGTGTTTTTTTTTCTTCAGCGTGCGGGCGCAGTGGCACAAGCCGCCCCATGTCCGCGGCGCTTCGGCGATGTCCGTGGCCGTTTCCTAGTGTGTCCAAGCGAAGAAATTGTCAGCTAAACTTTTCAATGAATAACACCTATACCGAGGCACATCAGTCTGGGAAATTTTGCACAGGCGCTGCTCGTGCGCTTTGCGTGATTATATTCGGGGTTAGATGCCGGGCAGTCGCAAACTAACAGCGTATGTTGCTTATACCGGCGAACGGCGTATGTTGTTTACACCGATTAATTTACCTCTAAAATACCTACACAGCATTCTCAAAGTAGCTCAATGCCTGATGCTGCCTTGCCCTCTTCAAATTCCTGCCCAAAACTGGACAACACTGTAGTTCTTTGCTTGCTTGCAGCATCGAAGCGGGAAATTCGGATGACACACTTCCCAGCTCAAGGAAACAGAAAAAAAGCAATGATGACGAGTGTAGTCTGCAATGGTGACCTTTAGCTGCCACAGTTGGGTCGAGCAGCTCTATGCCCGGGCAAAGGATGCGCCGAGTGTGACGAGGCCCAGAGCCGTCATCCCGTGAGACGAGTCTCGAGTTTCGTAGCGAGACAAGTCAAGGACGCTCGCTCGCGCAACGCGGCTGAGTGCGTGCCTCTTCCGCGCCGTTGTAGCCGCTGGACTGTTCGTTGCCGAGACCGGATCGCTTTGCATACATTCATTCGAGTCACCCTTTCCCGCCTCATTCTTTCTTCGGCCAAGCGGGCGGCCCCAAGGGTGCGCAATTACGTACCTCACTGTTTGTTCAGCTGCTGTACGCGTAACGCGATCTAACCCAGCTTAGTTCGACGAAATCGCGTTAAAACTTGGGCGACAACGTCAAGCTGGTGCCGAAACGTAGCTTGTTAGCCTAATCTTTTGCGGCTAGCCGCTTCCGTGTGGCAGCTGTCTTGCATGCCGCAGCTGGCAGGTCGGAATGATGTTTGTTTTGGCTCTTTTGACAGGCAGGATTGATGGCTGTTTCTTTAAATACGAGGGGCTGCTTTGCAGAAAGAGACGCGGCTGTCTTATTTTCAAGGCTATTTGGCCCTGCCCGGGCGCAAAAAAAAAAAAAAAAAAGCTGTAGGACGCATTTTAGCATGTCGTTATTGGGAAGTCTTTAGCGATTGCTAGAATTATCAAGTTCATAATCGTTTAGCGTGAACACATCAATTTTGTCGTTCAATGCAGTGAAGCTGTCAATGCGCATAATGTAAAGTAGTTTGGAAACCATCGAACTCCCTTGCGAGAACAAAAGGATGCCAATGCCGTTGGTGTCAACAGAAAACTCCCGCGAACCAATAAAAGAAGTTACTGGCACCGCCAGGAATCGAACCTCGAATGAATAGAGGAACGGAGCGAGAGCCTGTTGTCTTACTGCTTGAGCTACGAGCCCACGCGGAGACGGGGGACACAGACGGTGCTCTCACCGAGCACATCTGCGGGTTTACCCCCTGCGTTCTGGCTGAATACCACGTGATAGCGTCACGCGAACTTTCGCGCCGCTGTGCTCCCCGCCCATGGCACGTGTAGAGGCCGTGTGCGCGCTTGCGCATGCGCTAGGAGTTATTAAAAATTCAAGGAAGCTCACACCAACGCATCGAATCTCACTTCGTCTCCGTCTCTGCCGCCGATCTCGTAGCCTCTGTCGGCAGCGGCAGAGACGGAGAAGTGAGATCGTCTAACACCTGGTTTGAGCTTCCTTTCATTTTATATAAAAAAAGAGTTTCCACTGAAGCACTTAACCAATACAACACAACCAACCACCAATCGTAGATCATGCGTTGATTTAACATTAGCAAAGTATATCTCTTTGAAGTAATAAAGAGTGTGGTTAAGTGCATTTCATTTGTCGGTGGTTTCGCTCTTTGTAGAGTCACGTGTGTAAATTCAAGTGACGTCGCATGGATAATCGTTGTGGGCGTCGTTTACAGCTTTGCTTTCCAACCACCTTCGCAGGGTGGATCGGCGCGCAGTTTTTCGTAATTTCGCGGCATTTAAAAAAGAGCGCGGAGCGTGTACCGTTCGTATACAATGACACCGACGCAGCCAGCGCGGAAGCTTCCTCCGTGTACGTAGTAGGCGTGGAAATAACGCGGAAGCGAGCGAACGCGAGGAGCATGCTCGTTCACGTACGTGCGCCGGCATGCTACGGGCACGGCAGCAGCTGGCCATTAAAAAGTGGGCAGCGACAATTATCCCATCGCTGGCACGCGCTCGCCTACATGCGCGGAGGAAAGAGAGTGCCGGCCTGTTACGTACAGAGCGGGGACGCGACATGTGGCGGCGTACACGCAATAATATAATAACGCCGACGCGGCAGCGCGCCAGAGGAGCTCGTGGGTGGCGCTTCACCTTGACGCCGCGGCGCTTCGACGACGCTGCGCGCGTCGGCCTCCTACGACCGGGGCCCACGAAGTGCGCCGCGTGTGGGACACCGCGCGAACAGAAATGGAGGCGAGCCGTTGCGCGGGAAACCGAGTTGCGCGCTGGCGTTAACCGGCAGGCGAGTCCTGTTGCACGTGCCGGGTTACTCGTCCGAAAGCGTCACCTGGCGTCTGCTCAGTTGTCTGCTTGAACGTAAACGGTGGGTCTGGTGTTATGGCTGTGAAGATGCACATGTCGGCCGGTGGGAACGAGCCTTGTTATGTCTCCACGGAGCTAAAGACAGAGGAAGTAATCCTCGACACAAGAGCGTTAGAAGGCGAAAATGGCGCCCATAGTTCATTTCACACGCTGCGTGCAGCAGGGCGGGTGCCCAATGAGCGCTTCAAACTCGCCGTGACATTGTATACATAGCTTGCACTGACGTCACGATAGCTGCCATGTTGGTGAACTGTGTGTACAGCGAAATGTAGTGAACTTATCTTGTGCTCTTATCTCGAGCAGTGCTAGGGAAGCTGCGAGAAGTGAGCAAGAACGGGAGGTGGTGACGTCACGTGCAAGCTATGTATACGTTGCCGGGCATTGAGGCCTTCTTGGAAGGACAGTTCTGTGTACCCCACGCTGGGCAGGCGGAATTCCTGCTAGGCCCCGGACGCCAGTTGTTGCTACAGCTGTAACTACAACGAGCTCAAAAGATTTTGTAATCATAGATGCATATCAGTGGACGCGTTTCTCGGTATTTCTCGGAGGGTAACAAGGTTATAGGGAGAGATATAACTTCGGTTAACGCCCTTCCCTTTGCCTTAACGACTCCACAGCTCGGGGATTTCAACCTTCAGGCTGTAGCGAACTTTTTCATGTCCCCGTTCGATATATTCTGACCGCGTCATATCAAAATGGCTGCGTTGCGGTTGTTGTCGGAAGCGTGCACTGAGAAACGTAGCAAATGCGCGGCCTTCCCACAGCCATTTCTCTAGACGCGTGCACCGGAATCGTGCTGCGTATATATGTATATGTTACAGCTATTACGAACATAACGCGATCATTTCCTCGACCTGGCAGTAGCAGCTCTATGGAAGTGGCAGCGCCACAACCCGTCAGTTCGGGATCCAAGATCCGGCTTTTACGATTCCCGCGCTCAATTCCGTAGTAAATCTCCAGCGCGAACGTGGCTAAACTACGCATCGGTGTCGACTAGTAGTGTTCGGGCCGACCTTCCTCGTGGCGGCAGGTGATTGATATGCGAGCCCCTTGCAGCGGCAGCAGCGACTCGTGAGTGAGCTCCGGCGAGGTCTCCGTGGTGCGGTCGTGCCGTGCGTGGCTTGGCGATTGGCGGAAGGCCACCGCCTCTGCTTGCGGCGTAGCGGCGGGAGCGGCGGCAGCCTTTCCCGTCGTTCCGCGCTGGCCTACGCCGTCGTTCCGGCATCGCCGGCAGAGAAGTCCTTGTGCCGGGAAGACGCCTCCGCAGTGGAGAAGAAGTGAAGGGCGCACGCGTTCGCCTCGCGTGAAAGCGAAAGCTGCCGGCGCTCTGCTCACGCGGCCGGACCTCCTCCGCCGCCATCTGGGACGCGTTCGGACTCGTAACGTCAAAGTTGGGCGCCATGTTGCAAGCGCTGTGACGATGTCAGCGTTGTAGACAAACTACTGATTTGTTCGAATTGAAAGAATTAGACTTTGGTAACTCACTCAGCTGCATTTCAGCCATGAAACACGTTCTTTTAAAGAAATTCGAAACAAACATTGAAAAACTTTCAAACTTGGCATCACAGTGACATAATCTGGATAATTTAACAAAACTATCTGGGGGGCTACTTGGTTCATGATTCCTAAATATGTTTAAGCGCAACATAACCCAGACGACACACAAGAAGAAAGAGACAGGGCAGTGCTATGTCGAGACAGCGGTTGTCCTGTCTCGTCTATCTTGTGTACCGTCTTGGTTATTTGGCGCTTAAACATATTTAAGAGACATACCCTGGTATTCTGAGTGCTTCCTCCACTTGAGCCTCCATTGGAGGAGATCCTTGAATAGTTTTTCCTCACGCATAAGCATGGAGAAATCCTCCCCTCACCCGAGTGGAGGGAGCAAATGGAGTATAGATCTATAATAGATCTATAGATCTACTAGATCTCTAATAGATCTATAATAGATCTATAATAGATCTATAATAGATCTATAGATCTATACTGAGTCCCTCGAGGGACTCAGAATACGGTCATTATGGGCAGGGGTAACGTGCTACAGGTCAGCACTAAAACATTTTTATCAGTGTTTTGAACTCTACGTCCTCATTCAAGTGATGCGATCAAGCTGGACTATACAGAGGCCCCTTGCAAATGCCCAGTCACATGTTTCTCGTGGGTGGATCAGGTCGGTGGCCCCCGATCACCCAAGCAAGAAGAATCCCGCTGTGGCTCAGTGGCTATGACGTTGTGCTGCTGAGCACGAGGTCGCGGGTTTGATTCCCGGCCGCGGCGGCCGCTTTTCTAATGGAGGCGAAAAGCAAAAGCGCCCGTGTGTACGAGATTTCGGCGCACGTTAAAGATCCCCAGGTGGTCAAATTAATCCGGAGCCCTCCACTACGGCGCGCCTCATCGCCTGCGTTGCGTCGCCGCGTTAAACCCTACATCAATCAATCACAGACGAATCGCCGGAGAGTGTCTGGGGAGTCGACACTGCTTCATATATTTTCTTTATTATCTTGATTATTTGTTTTAAAGGGACCCTGCAAGCACTTTCGGTAAACGCTTTCGCTCTTTTCTTCGCGTCTGGAAGCAGTGCGAAAGCTACAGTTATCGCCAGCATGGAGCGGCACTGAGTGATTTGCTCGTCGCAGCAGATGCGCCTTCCCTTGTTGCTTTGCTTATGTAGCTTTCATTTTAAATTGGCTGTCGAAAAGCGTTCATTGCTGCAACTGAAGGAAAACCGGCCGACAGCCGCTACATGGCCTTAACGACGTAATTCGAGTGGTCGAAGAACGTCAAGAGCGGAAAGAGAGAGAAAAATCTTTTGAGCGAATCTCCAAGTTGGGCATAGAGGGCATAGAGCAGTATTTTGGCACAGAGCAGTAATTTTGGCCGACGTACTTAGCGACCCCCTAATCTAAGTACTGGGTGTGTTGGGTGACTACGTTCTGCAAGCATTTAAGATCTCAAAAAAAAGTTGAGAAAAGTGTTGCAGGGTCCCTTAAACTTCGCGATAAAAGTGGTATCATTAACAGGGGCAATGCGGTCTTTTAATAAACCAACTTTTGTATTTTGTTTTCATGGCCCATTTAAAGGCGTTGGAGTGAACGGTTCGGTCTATCAGCCTGAGGCCTAAAGGAGGTCTCGAGAACCGGGCGAAGAACTACGTGGTTATGCTGATTGGTGATGGCGCCATCTGACACGGGCGTCATGATTTCTCTATTTGTATTCAGGGGTTGGAAGCGTGGCAGATGGAAGTGACTTGTAGTCGTCGCTGGATTGAGATGATGACGTACGGGAAGCAGCCGTCAACTCTGCGTTTCGTTATGTAGGTCATAGTGCAATGCGCAGAAACATCGTGACTATATCGTGAGCACCAGGCGACGGGTGCACTAGAAAGATGCAGCTGCTCTATGACGCTACACGAGCGAGCTGCGGAGATAGCCTAGGGTAATGTATCGCGCCCTGTGTTTTACGGCATGTGCGCATCCTGTTGTGAAATACAGAGAGATGTGCTTGAAGTTAGGATCGACGCACGTTTTCTTTGCCTTTTCTCTCATCTATTGTTTTGTTTTCACTGTAGCTAACCATTTATCGTGGCTGACTTGTACCCTTTGTTTTTCTTCTTGACTCAACCAAATGATCGGGTAGCCTTGTCCCGTGCACGCGAGCTAATTCACACTGCCTGCAGTCTAGACGTCCTCGTGTAGCCTTTCTATGCCTTTCTGGCCTTTCTACACTCTAAACGGAAATACTCCGGATAGGAAGTAAATGGCTTGTCCTCTAACGCACTCCGTATACGAAGTTGTATTTACTCCCCTAAGAGAAAGCATTTCATACTAGGAAGAGAGATTTTTCAGGCATTTAGCGGAGTATTTTTCTGCCCGGAATAACTCCGCTGGGGAGGGCAGATTTTGGGGGCATTTTGGGGAGTATTTTATGCTGTCCATTACTTCGCTAAGGAGAGGAGTTTTTCTGGAATTTAGCGGAGTCTTTCATGCCATTCAGAACACCTATGGATGAGGGCATGTTTAAGCATCCGGCATGTTTAAGACTATCTAGCCTTTTCCCAGTGTGCTCACTGTTCGGTGCCAGTCCGCGAGCCCATGTCTCTGGTGTCTTCGAACATGCGAGCCCTTGTAACCGGGAATCGAAATTCCGCTTGAAGCCTACTGCGTATGTAACTGATGTAGGGGATAGGGTTTCAGCTCCTTGATACAGGGCGCAATGTCGCGCCAGGATCCAAAGTACTGTCCGCGCGGGCATCTCCGAAGCGGAGTATACGTGGAAAAGCTCCATCTGCCCAGACGAGCCCAGCCGTGCGTAAGTCGTGACTCATACCGGCGAGGCATGGTGCGCACTTTCCCGGCGGCAGGTGACGGGCTCGGCGACGCCGCCTTGTGCAAGCGCGTCTACCAGCCACGCGTCTGCGGCACGCCTACACACGACGAGAACGAGGTATCTATCGACTGCGAAACCGCCAGCCACTCCTGCTGGCCTGCGAAGAAGCAGTTCGTACAGCTCATGCACTAGGAAGAAAAATAACAAAAAAGCATCCGTGTCAATTTTAGCAAACGAACACTGCAAATGCCACTTGTGTATTGATTTTGTGCCTCAGATTTGTTTAATGTTTTCTTTTTGCTCAACAATCTTGACAACTATGAACATTGCCACCAGATTTAAATGTTTAGAAGAGAGAGAGAGAGAGAGAGAGAGAGAGAGAGAGAGAGAGAGGAGAGAGAGAGAGAGAGAGAGAGAGAGAGAGAGAAAACTTTATTTGAAAATAGGGAGAAGGGAATGTGGAAGGAGTTATGGGTGAAATTTAATTTCAAGGACTCCAGTAGCAAAGGCTCCCACCTTGGCTCTCTCTAGCAGCTAAGGCACGCTGCGTCGAAAGCTCCGAGCTGGACAGTGCTAAATCCCAGGACTCTCTAGACGTTTGGTAGGTGTTATGTTGCCAAATTATAAAGCAGTTCCAGACCGTGTGGAATAAGTCTGCTCTTAATTTGTATTTGTGGCATTCTTCGTTATATCTCTCTGGGAACATCAGGGACAGTCTGGATTGGTGTGGGAAAAAGTGCATGGTTGTGGCTATACAAACGTCTTGTTCAGCATCTGTTTGGACAACTTTGGTAGGGCGGCTGAATCGAGGGACAGCCAGAGACACAGATCAAAATTTCCGCGTTCAGGTAGCGCAAGAAAGACTACCGTATGTAAAAAGAAAGAATTGATTTCCACAAAACTGAAGAATCACGCCAAAATGCTTCGAGCGTTGTTAGGCGCATGGTCTTCGGGACAACATCGGAAGAGGTTTTAATGGCACTTAATCTCATCCCCCTCTGACAGTAACTCTGAGTGAGCGGTAGGCGCTCCTGCAACTGGGTAAATGTCAAGACCGACAGCCTGCAGTCGAGAACAATCTGTCTTGGTTTTCACCTAACCTCACAAAACCGCTACCGCTCACTGACTATCCAGAACCCCTGTTCGGTTAGAAGGGGGCGGGGGTGAGTTGAACTGCGATAAAAACCTCTTCTATGAAGTTCTGCTTGAAAAAATTCATTTTAAAATGCGCGGGCTGATTGTGACAACAATTAGATGTATAACGAATGGTTTTTATCCGGATTCTTAAACCCGTAGAAGCGAGCGGCGACATCACGAGACCACTGCGTTTAGGCCATTGCTGCTGACAAACAACGCATGCCAGAAAAAAATAGACCCGAGCAAGGTCTCGCGTATTTTTGTTAGAATACTCGGAGTGGTACAGGAAGCAATTTGGAGTAGGATGAGGAGACGCAAACAAAAGTTAGTTGGCAACCACCGAAGTAAGACTTCTGTAGGAGGATGAGGTAAGAATCCTGGCGGCAATTACTGAGAAAGAGGGGTGTAGGCCAGGAAGCTATTAGCTACCGAGACGGCACCGGGTAAATGGGGCGCAGTGCAGAGGAGGGCTTTGGCTGAATTTAGACCGCGTGTTGTTTTCCAACGTGCGCCAAGACCACGGTGGGCCGGAGGATTGCATTATTCTGCCTCCGCTATACCGAGAATCCGTACCCCGATTTCGTGTCCTGCTGCTGATGTGCCTCAACCAGTGGACTGCCCTGTCGGCTGTTGATTGTTTGCTCGGGATACAAAAAGTTCAGAGAAGGTGCAGAAACTGATGCTGCTATGACGATGAGTTCCGGCAGCATAATTTTCTTTTAGAAGACTAACCCTTATACTTTCGCTGATGGTTGCCTGGTGTAGCCTTGATGCACCACCTCACTGAAAAAAAAAAAAACTGGTTGATCCTCTGTCATAGGAATCAGTAAATCACGAAAGTGGAAATGTGGAGCGAAATCTGCAGCTGAAGCATGATTTGCGAGTCGGCTGCTTGTCTTCTGGGTGTGCTTGGCGAGCGACGTCCTGCTGGCGGGTCACTTCGGCAAAGGTGTACTGGTGTCATTTCCATGGACGGATATGACGCCAGTGAAATCTTGGTGTATCCCGGCATAAAACATTGTCGTGTTAAAATATAGAACCCGGAAAACGAACAACCCTAAGTATAACGGACTCTTTAGTACTAAAGGTTGCTTCCCCACAGGAAGACCCTGTGTGCAGGGGTGCACCTCTTTACAGGCCGCTTGCTTCGTTGTACTGGCGTCATTTCCCTGACTGATATGAAATCAGCAAAATCTTCGTTTATCCCAGAATAAAACACTTTCTTGTTGAAAAAATGATATAGAGTTGCTGTAAAGCTTCATTGCGGGGACACATCATCGCCAAACAGAAGATGAGGGAGCAGGGAGGGGGGGGGGAGGGGGGGGGGGTCTGCTTTGCTGAATCAGCCACGACAGGAGCTATTGTCGATCGCGTAAATGAGCTCGTACTGAAAGTTGCATGGCGATCAGTCGACGTCAGTGCTGTGCAGGGAAGCTAGCACGCAAGGCTCATCTTCGACATCACTTGTCTCAACGCCCAACAAAACAACGTACTTCAAGCGGATTGATCAGGTGACGAGGACAGCAGGCTCATCAGAAGTTCACGCGCACCCGATTCACGAATTTGCATTAGGATGTGACGTCAACGTACCCAGTGCACGATCTATACGTACCCGCTCAAGGGAGATTGGCCGTGAACGATGTCAGCCACCGTGAGGAGCTGCGGCCCATTCACAACTTCCAATTTGGCTGCAACATCACCATACCAACTCCCAATTCTAACATACCCACTCAGGAGAATTGGTCAGTAACGGTGGCAGCTGCCGGGAGAGGCTTATGGCCGGTTCACCAATTCCCACTGGCATTGGTTTCAGCATACCTTCTTATTTCATTGATTATGGGGTTTAACGCGCCGGCGCTACACAGGCGGTGAGGCGCGCCGTAGTGGAGGGCTCCGGGTTAATTTTGTCCACCTGATAATCCTTAACGTGCGCCGAATTCTCGAACACACGGGCGTTTTCTCTTTTCGCCTCCATCAGAAAAGCGGCCGCCGCGGGCGGGAATCAAACCCGTGTCCTTGGGCTCAGCAGAACGTTAGCAGCCCAACGCCTTATAGCCACTGAGCCACCACGGCGAATCAGCATACCTACTCATAGATGTGCTTTCACAAGTGATGCTCACTCATTCCGACATCATATTTTAAGACGAGGAAACTGTGAAATATGTAATGTCGACAGTATCTTCGGTGTTATCATTTTTGTGAAACATTTCTTATCTCCGACATAAAAGTGATTGGCAGTGCCTAAGAAGTTTCTCGTCATCATATATGCACACATCTATAATGATACGATGCCTAGGAAAAAACCTAAGTAATAATTCTAGCAAGCTGTGTTTACGGGTAACTGCATGCCATGGTGGCAGTTTTGCTGATGGACCGAGAAATGAGAACGTCCGTGCGTCGACTCAGTGTGCTAAGGAGTTGCGCTCGACACAGGACGGGGTCGTTTCCGCCGGCGCGCTTTATATCGAGGCGAAAAAAAACGCCCGTGTGTACAAATTCGGGCACAAGCCGGTGTCAAATTAAATCCGAGCCTCCATACGCGCGCCTATTCGTCTGCGTTGCGTCGGCGCGTTAAACCCTACAATCAATCAATCAAGTCCGTGCGTTGAACTTGGTCTAAATGAATTTGTAGCCCTCCACTCCGGCGCGCCTCACAGCCCAAGTGTTGCTTCGGCGCGCAAAATTCTGATTCGAACTTTTAGTATCATATAAGATACAAAATTCAAAATAATTCCCACGCGGGGCTGACAAACGACCACCAGCTAGGAGAAGCGTTGGAATGAACAATGTCCCAGATTAGGCCCGCCGGCAGAGGGCCGTCTATTTCTTCCCATTCTTGCTCAATGTCCTCCCTTCAGAAATTAAGTTTGGAGATAAGCGCCACGACTGCCTTTTTGTCTCGTCCTGTTTTGCGACTACGGAATGAGATAAATCACTCGGAGGACCTTACAGAGACGCTTCCTGATGGCAGCTCTCGAATAGGAGCGGCAGGGGCCGGCTCTCTTTCTATACGCTGTCCGAAATGAGCACCTTGCGTCATGCGCGGGCACGCAATGAAGCTCCGCCGAGATAGGAGGCTCTCTAATTTTTCACCGGCTCTTCTGTATAGCATTTCGGCGTTGGCGCGGTGCCAAATGACTGAAACAGTTAATCACATAAAAGTAATGATTGTGAGCATTAAGACAAGGAAGCGACTGGGACGGCGAACTTCGCCGCTGAGGCGTCCCCCTCCCGCTGGCACATTTCCCGCATTTTTGTGCGCCCGCGTTAATAGGGTGTGCCCATCGGCAGGCTCATTTTTAGTTCGTAGCACTGGAATGCCCACGTCCAGGTAGAAGGTTACTCAGTCGGAATTCTGGAGGGATTCGTCAGAGCTGATCTGTTTCTCGCAGTTAATTTGCGCGTACGCCAGAAAGTGTCTGTACTGTTCTTCCGTCCGGCCTCTTTGTGGGGTGTGTTATTGCGCTACACAGCAATGCGGTGAAGCGTCACTGATGCGAGGAACAATCTCTCAAGGCATGGAGGGAAAAAATGCCAAAGAAGGCTTGACGTGATTCAAACAGCGGCCGCAAGCGAACCAACTCTTAAAGGGACCCTGCAACACTTTTTTCAAGCTTTTTCCGAAATCCTAAATGCTTACTGAACGTAGTCAACCAACACATCCAGTGCTTACATTACGGGGTCGCAAAGTACTTCAGCCAAAATTTACTGTTTATGCCAATCAGATAACTCAGAAACTCGCTCAAAAGATTTTTTCTCTCTTTTTTGGCCTTGGTGTTCTTCGAACGCTGGAATTACGTAATTACAGCGGTGTAACGGCTATTGACCGGATTTCCTTCAGTTGCAGCAATGGACGCATTCGATAGCCACTTCATAAAGAAAGCCACAAAAGCAAAGCGGAAACTGAAGGCGTATCTGCTGCGACGAGCAAATCACGCTGTGCCACTCAGTGCTGGAGATAGCTGTACAGCATTCACAGTGCTTCCAGACGCGAAGGAAAAAAGTCTGCAACACTTCCGATAAACGCTTTCACTATTTCTTTCACGTCTGGAAGCATTGCCAAAGATATAGTTATCAACAGCACGGAGCGGCACTGCGTGTTTTTCTCGTCAATGCAAAACTATCCAACCTCCGTTTCTGCTTTGCTTTGTGGAAGCTTTTTTCTAGAGCGGCTATCGATAGAGTTCATTTCTGCAACTGAAGAATAGCCGGCAAATAGCCGCTACATTGCTGTAATGACGTAAATCGCGCGTTCAAAGAACGCCAAGACTCGGGAAATAGAGAATAGAATGGAATGAATGATTTTATTATAGGAGGAGGCCAATAGGCCCTGTTGGGGGACATGGGAAAAAGGGTAGCGGAAGATGGTTCATATAAAGTATTCACTGCACTGTGACGGTTCACTTAGCACGATATGCACAGTTGAAGTTGTGGTGACGACACTCTAATACGACCATTATCGGGGTCCGCGGCGGCCGCTTTTCTGATGGAGGCGAAAAGCAAAAACGCCCGTGTGTACGAGATTTCGCCGCACGTTAAAGATCCCCAGGTGGTCAAAATTAATCCGGAGCCCTCCACTACGGCTCGTCTATCGCCTGCGTTGCGTCGGCGTGTTAAACCCTACAATCAATCAACCATTATCGGGGTATCCAATACAATAAGAGCCGTTCTGAGAGTATACTCCGAGAATTGGCCGCTGCCTTCCCCAGTAAAAAGCGCAGAAATGGGTTCGTTGCTTTCTATAGCACCGACCCATTCGTCTCAACCCGCGGGACGCAACGTCCACAACCCACTACCTTGATAGAGGCGTTCCTCAAGGCTCGATTCTTGGACCTATACTATTCAACCTGGCTATGAACCGCGTTGCTCGCACACTAGAAACAGACTCTGCGAAATAGAGAAAAATCTTTTGAACAGGTTTCTAAGTTACCTGATGGGCATAGAGCCGTAATTTTTTGGATGATGCCCTTCGAGACCGCTTATTATAACTACTGGATGTGTTTGTAGACTACGTTCTGAAAGCATTTAAGATTTAGAAATAAGTTTAAAAAAGTGTTGCAGGGTCCCTTTAAGGGACACTGAACATGCTTCAGCGATGAGAAACCGCTTGGTAAGTTTATAGTTCACACTGTCAATCCTATGATGCGAATGTTTTCAGTCAATGTGCACGACATTCTTTTATTCACGAAAAAAAAGTTTAACAGTGCCGCTACTGTTGTTCCATTCCGTAGCCAACTTGGCCATGTCTCTTGTTTGGACGCACCGGCGCAGGAGCTCAGTTACCAGATTTCGCGCACGTTTGTCCTGCACTAACCATGTAGCCACAAGCACAGACTTGATATCCAGCTTGAAGTAGGTGAACGTGAACGCGGTAACCAACATGTCGTGACATGAGTGCCGACAAATGCAAAGCGTACTTTAACAAAGCTAATATTTCAGGTACAATAGGTATTCAATGCTGACTACTATAGAGTTGTTACATTGCTGTCTACTCAAAATCTTATAGGAAAATGTGTTTTTGTACTAAGCATCTGTAGGAAATACCACCTCCACTAGAAAAAAACGAACACGTGGCTGTGTTTTGCAGCCCATTGCTGCTTATCAGCTGGGCGACGCAGGTTTGGACGTTCATATTTCGGAATTATTTTTATTTATTTTTGTCGTCTACCCCTATAAATGCTGCCGGCAGGGTACTATATATTATAGTTGCGCTTGCCATGCAGTGCAGTAGGATCTATATAGCGGAAATAGCGTCTGTATCCGCGCATTAAATACAGTATAAAATGTCTTCGTAACAACAAAACAGTTCAATGCCAGCGTATGGACAACCCTACTAAACCACTGTGGAGGTCTGGCAGCCTCGGACAACGATAATTCCTCGACCACTGGCGCCTCGAGCATTGCAAGTGCCGCGCCCTTGGAAAAATGCGTGCGCAAAAAAAAAAGGAGAATAAAAAGCACAACGAGTTTCACGTCTCATAACCTCATTGCGCACGAGAACGATTGCAATTAACTCCGTTAGATGCGCGGCTAATAAATGAGTCCCTTGCGCAAATCGAGCGCATGCGCGTTTGGGGCGCGCTGATTGCGCAGTTAGAGGGACCAGAAGGACAAAAAACAAGAATGAAGTCAACAGGCTCCTACTAGATATGACATATGGTCTCCGGAGCACCGAATGGCGCCTCAGATGCAGGCCGAAACTTGCATTCCTTCGAGCACAGCGCCCCTGTGCAGAGCCTCTCGCATGTGCAGCGCATGATGTATACACACCCTGTGCATATACGGCCGCATGGGCGTTCGCATATCCACCGCCGCTGCACAGAGGAGGTTTGCCCAGTGGAGATTCGCCGCGCACGTTCAATTTACCGAGTCGTGAGGCCACCCCCGATAAGGACGGCGCCATTCATTTAGCAGCGTGGCTATATGCGTGCCTGTGTGCGAGAGTGCGTGCGGCGGTGCGTGTAGTGTATACACACACTGCGGAGGCCAACTCGCACGCCCGTTGCCGCCACCGGATTAGCCTTTTATGGCCGCGCGAAATTTGATTCATTTCAGGGGACACGCGAAGCCCTTTTGATCTGGCGCTCACGCCAAGTTCACTTTAATGGGCGCGTAACGCGTTCGGCGGGAGAAGTTGCGCGCCGAGGTCGCGCTGCGGGCGGCGGCGGCGTTTTTAACTGGGCCCCCCGCTCTATCCGGCCTATAAGGATGTGCGCGCGAGTATATACGGGCTGCAAATTCGGGCGTGCTTGGGCGTGGGATACCGCACGTTCTCGGGGGAGGCTGATGGTGCAAATATTACTGCGAACGCATTAAATGGCCATTGAGCGAGAAACCCCGCGTCTGTAACGGCTCCTAAACACACATCGGCTGCGACGCATCATAGCGCATGCGCAAGAAAAAAGACTAAAAGAAGAGCAGCGCCTCTGTTGGTGGTGATCGCGGGTATGCGCCGGCCTGACCCCATTGGCTGCAAAAGCAACACAAATAAAATGAGCGCGGTGTTCGATTGGCCAGCCAGCGGTATAGTCCCTGGAACTTTGGCTAGTCTGACGTCCGAGGCCTTTAACGAGATACTTTTGGCGATGAAAGTCTCGGACAGACAGCACACCGATCGACTGCAGCGCCCTTTCAGTAAACTGGCCATTTTTGCTACTGAGAAATTTTTCTAAAAAACAAAATATTTGTTTTGATACTTTCTTCTCGTAGTTTTATTTCTTTGCGTCCTGTGAGGACTGAATAAATTTATTGAGGATTTTTTAAAGCTGTGAGCAGTTCTGTTGACGCCTCTGATCGTCTGCTCAACGCGGAGTGCAAACGCGGAGTGTTACTGGAGTTGCGAAACTCCCCATAGGCCCCATGTATCAAAAGCCGGTCGGCGCAGCTGATTGCTGATTGCTTATCAGCTGATTGCTTCAGCTGGCGCAGCTGATTGCTTCTGACGCGAAGCTATCGTGAAACCGACAGCCCGATGTTTGTACCCGAGGGTTAAAACTCTAGTCCTCGCAAGTTTGTTAAGCTAATTCACCGAGAACTAGGCTTAATCGAAAATTCATTCCAAACCCGCGTGTTTTGTTTCTTGCGCTCATTTGGACTGGGCCCCGATCAATCGTGTTTACATCACGCAGCGCACTTCGTCCAATCATTTTTACACTATAAATTTGGGGGACACTTTTTTAACTTTCTCATGTTGTAAAGTTTACAGTAATTTGCACAACTTTCATTTGTTAGCGCGCGGCTGCGTCTGGTAAAGCGCAATTCGTTTCCTTCTCATTTGTAGCAGTGAGGTTAGACTAGAATAGCATTTGCAAACATTTAAGACCAGGGAAAGCCAGAACGCTGGGTAACTTTGCGACAGATTTTTTTTCCTATGCCATGGAGCGGCAAGCCTTGTTTATTAACATTTCTCAATCTGTTTTCACATTCTATTCTTCCTTTCCCTTTCCCTCTCTCTCCCCCAGCTCATGGGGACGCAGCCATGCCTGAGAGCTCAGCGGGAGCGGGTTAGGAGAAAGAGCTCGCAGCAAGAGCGGGCCCCGCCGACCGACGGTGTGTTCTCGAGATTGGGCGTCCATTAATAACGGCCCGCGGAGCATCCGGACGCGGAAGGTGCTCACAGCTTTCGTTAATCTCCTCCACTCGCAACCGAAAGAAGAGCTGCTCCCGCTCGGCCCGCTCTGTCGATGCCGCCGTGTAAGGGACGCTCTCTGCTCCGGTCGCCGATGCTGCCGGAATGCCAGGAATTTCCCTTTCGGCGACTCGCGCACGGTCGACCCGAATGAGGAGGAGCCGTACTGAGAAAGCAGCTGCTGAGGGGCAAACGCGGCGTCTCGGGGCCCGGAGTGCGCCCCGAAAGCTACGAAGAGAGGGAGGGAGGGACGAGAGAAGAGCGGTCACAACGGGGACAACAAGATGTTGCGAATAACAATGCTCGAGGTAGAGGTCGGCGCGCAAACAAGACGTCACTGCGCTGTTTGACAATCGGCGAAACAGGTCCGTACGGCGCGCAGTTTTCGGTGGGAATGTGGTTTCACGTTGCCGAGTTCATGCGCGCGCATGGTGGAGGCAGTGTTGAAACTGAATTTGAATTGAGGTTCATTTCTCGAACCATCTTTGCTGAGAGAAACTTGGCGGCGCTAAAAAGCGTTCTCTACAAAGCAGTCTAAGGCGGGGCCTTGCAAATTCCCCAAGATGACATTCATGACTGAAGTGCGCAAGGACGTGCCACCGACTAAACCCTTTTTTTAATCCCCCCCCCCCCGCCCTTGCCTACGAGCCTCTTCATTGAATAAAGACAATCAGTCAAACAATCATTCCTGGAAATTTCATTGGGAGGCAGGATCTGCGGTTGCCTTGTGAACGATCGTGCGAATGAAGGCAGCTAAGGGGAAAAGAACTCCTGTAAATGCTTTATCCGTCCATATTGCTGTTACTAGAACACACAGCAAACATTACCTTCGAATAAAAAACAGGACACAAGAAAATGCTGGCAAGCAATCAGTGAAGAGCTGGATGAACGGACTTTAATTTCAACCTGCTTAGAGATATATGCGGTTTGTAAACAAAAATGGAAAAGGGAGTTAGGAATGGCGGCAGCAAAATAAAAAAAAAGAGCAGCAAGCAAAATACAAGTTATAAAACACGGCGCGAAAACCTGATGATAAGCAGACCTTCCCGTTCGTCGCCCTGTTCAAGGGAACTGGGAGACCGGAGTTAATCCGCGCCAGTCTGCTACATTCAATTTTCGCTACGCCAAAAGTGAGAAAGACGTCGTCCAAAGCTGCTGCTGCGCATTCCGTGCTCATATGTAAAGCGTAATTGGAAGCAAGATAAATTGCTTCGATGAGTTATAGCCTCGATAGCAATGCAGTTCATTCTGGGATGCTGTGCCGAATAACTTTCCTGCAGTGACACACATAAAGTTGCCAGGGGTTTCGCCGCGATTTTTTGATGTCACAGGGGTTGACGAAAGCGGTAATTAATGCGTGAAGGCTTGTGACACATTACAGAAAAAAATATCCCTTACATAAAAAAGAGTAATCGTTATCCTGTCTAATGCCTTGTAACCCAACGTGACTGCTCGAAACATGTCGTTCACTTCTTGACAACGTGATGATTCGCCTTGATCTCACCGCTGGAAAGCAGAAACTATAAAAGCAAGACGGAGCCTTCTCGATTAATCACTCACCACGCAGTTAGGACCTGTTTAATTAATAGTAAGTGCCTTTGAGGTCACGTCAATGACGCTGGACGCCTTATTTAACTGCCTCCCGCACTTTGTTTAATATGTCCGGCCAATTTTCATTGCGCTGTATTTTTTTTACATTTTCTGCTCTTGTACTGTTTAGTAATGAAAACCATTAGTTAACCCTGCAGGTCAAAAACCTGGCGTCGTGGCCGACAGATGGTTCAGAAATCTTCCGATGGCGCAAGGAATAAAAAAATCAGTGCTTTTCCACCCTGTGAAGAAGGATTACTAGCGAAGCTGGGTGCGGTGCAAGGAGAGCATGAAACAAAACAGGTTTGTTTGTAATTTCCGATTGGGCATACTTACTAACACACCACCCCAAACCCCTCGCTTACGGAGGACAGCAGATAGGTTGTATCCGGCCGTGAGACGTCCAAAAACTCCCCCCTGCAGAACGGGTATGTCAATGGTTAGCGCGTGAAGCCTGCCTGCGTGTGCACGCTCCCCCTCCCCCTCCCCTCTCCCCCTCCCCTCTCCCTCTCCCTCTCCCTCTCCTCCCCCCCCAAAGTGCTCGCATCGAGATGGCAGGGGGGAGGTAGATGCCACGCGTAACGTGCAGCATAGAGTTTCATACTAATATATACTAGAGGGAAATCCGTCGCTGCTGTCGCGGGCCGCCGTGGGCGGCGTCATTGACGCTAGCGATGTTCCTTGCCTACTTGGCTTAGCTGGCCATATGGCTTCTTTTTTGCCTCGAAGCCAAAATCAACAAAAGAGGGGTAACATTTTTTCTTGTTCATCGTGCAATGAAGCTTCTACACAATCACTGACAATTAATCTTTTCGTAGGCTAAATTTTATAATAAAAAACAAATTTTATGAACCTTCTGCAGCAATATTGTTGCTTGTTTTGCAGCCAAATCCAACTTTTCAGCCTGTTCATGAGCCATGCCCAGGACAAGTGGAACGTGGCTGCCCGGTACTTGACCGAACGCTCGCCGAAGCGCTGCTCCCCTAGATAGTGACGCCAGATTTCCCTCTAGTATATATTGCTATGAAACTCTATGGCGAGCAGTATGCACGACTCGGGAAAGCGGCGGTGGCGGTGGAAAGGAGTATAAAGTGGGGCTGTTACTAACCATACTTCCTGAGTAGATAGCCATGCTTCACTGCATAACTCACAATGAGAGAAAGCCAACGTACGAAGACCCAGCTTGCACCTGCGTGATATATCTGCTTACAGTCGGCTTCACCTCTGGACATAAATGCGTTGTAGGAAAGACGTCTTTCACAGGCAATATTATATCAATATGCGGACGCCCTAAGAACTTTCAAATGACATGAAATCAAATGAAACTTTATTTCTCTCTTGCTGAGGTACAGTAGAGAGAGGACGCATGGGAAAAAAGCTGCAAACAACGCAGCTTGAAGATCCCGTACGCCCAACCCAACAGCATGGTTTATATACATTTCACTTCACTCATTGGCCAAACCACTATTGTAACATCTACGTGATATGCCAGTCGTTCAGAAGGATAAAAGTAAGTCACGAAACACACTTCCACGAGAACAAACAAACAAACACAGGCACAAAAAGCACAGCAAAGGGCATATAAGGCACAGCATAACATACAAGAGCACATCATAAAACACAGCGCAAGGGGTTTGGTGTCCGTACAAATGGCTACTTGACAAACTAGAAATTCATTTATTATTAATGAATTTTTCCATACGCTGAACCCAAGTCCTCAAGTTTTCGTTGGCCACGCCGAGTTGTCGTTCCACACGGGCACGAGAGCTGTGGGGATTAGACGTACAGCTTCGCTGCAAAAAACGGGTAAAGCAATGCTTGGAGTGACACCAAATTTCTCAGGGAAGCTCCTATAAACAAATTGAAGCATTTCAGTTTGAAAGAAAACTGGTTATTAAATGCGGTCTGGGAATCGAATCCCGGGCTTCCGGAATGCGAGAAGTACACGCATCCTTAACATCACCGTGGATCCATAGCTCCAGTTGAATGAAGTTGAGAGTCAATCAGCCGTCGGCATGGCTGCCACCATAACATGCCAATTTTGATTATTTAGAATTCGCACCCAATTTAAATGGAAATGAACTTGTTGAGGAGACTGTTGTGCGGGCTGCGCATGTGGGTATGACTGGGCGGGACGTGTATGGCTACTGAGTCTAACCTCGCGCGTACTGTGCACGGGTAGCTTAACACATTTCGGGAAAAGGCTTCGGCAGCACGACCGAGCTTTCGCAAATTTAAAGCGAAGCGTTCTGTGCCTCACTGATGGCGTCCGATGTCGCGCTAGCGTGCACTGCAGGAAAGCCAACTTTACACAATGCGTTTTACAGGACGATGATGATGAGAAGCGAAGGCACATCAAGCGGCTCGAGAAAAAGCACTTCCCGGGGTCGGAATCGAATGTGTGTTCTTGGGTTATGAAGCCGACGTTATCAAATTGCGCCATTCTGACGCGGTCGAAGTAGTTGAAGCTTTTTCTCTCTCACTGATAGCTTTCGATGTCACTACATAACACGTTGCAGTAAAGCCCACCTTACACAACAGTGGTGTCCGTCGTAACCCATCAATCATATCACACGCAAGTAGAAAGCTGCGTGTTTCAGTCATCTTTGCCGTTAGGCAAAGAGGCGTTTGATTTGATTTCTTTTTTGTCTTTGTTCTTATCTTCAACGTTCTAATTTTTGGTAGAAAGTTGATGCTCCTGCGTCAGGAATAGATGTACGGGTAGACGAAATGCGTGATTTATGAGCAGGGAATTTCGTTTCTCTGCTTGCATGAACTCACGCGCACACACGACACACGCACACGTACACACGCACGCACGCACGCACGTAATTGAGTACCTCAACTTGCAGGCTCCATAGTTGTAGTACTGTTAATCCATACATTACATACGCAGTCAATTTGTTAGGATAGAGGACAGAACCACACAATTAGAACGCAGCTGTGATAGAAACACACGAAGCAAGGGAAGGAACCCAAGTGGCCAAACTAATGATGCCTTCACCGCTAAATAAAACCTACAACAGCCGAGATACATTGTATTCGCTTCACTTTGAGCTGTTTATAAGCTTTCGCATTTTCGAGCTGTCACCAGGAACTATAGAGGGATTGTCTAGAAAGTAGGACTGTGGGCGTTATATTAATGATGCGGCCTTTTCCGAGTCTGGCCGTCCGAGGAGCGCCAGAAATATCTAGCCGCGTCCCCACTTTTCAGAAACGTTCACAGAGAAGCGCACTGTTCTGTTTACAAGACAGCGGCGCGTGTCTGTCCTTCGCTTCTAATTAGCTAGGCTCCGACGGTTCTTGCTTAGCGAGGTCTCACGCTCCCGGGCCAGTAGCTGGTTGTGCGCGCAGCCACTAATGTACCCACCAACTGCGCCGAGCAGAACAGAGAAAAAAACGGAGAGAGAGAGAGAGAGAGAGAGAGAGAGAGAGAGAGAGAGAGAGAGAGAGAGAGAGAGAGAGAGAGAGAGAGAGAGAGAGAGAGAGAGGAGAGAGAGAGAGAGAGAGAGAGAGAGAGAGACGATGTCATCTCTCTCGCATCGCCATCAAATTGAAGAACGGCGCAGCAGTCGAGTCGTGCCTGTTCACCGTGGAACCCATTTGGACACGTCCCAACATGATGCCTGCCCCTTAAAGCGGGGAACGCAGCCCTGTTGTGCCTTCCGTGTATTTCTTTCATAAATATATGCTGCAGCTGCGGAAGGAATAATGATGACTGCCACTGCAAACTCCGGCTGCTAGAATTGCAGTCATGAGAGGGACAGCGGGGCCTCTAGTGGAAAGCACGGTTTATGAGGCTTACTCAATTTAAACGACTCCCGCCAGACCCCGCGCCATTTCCGGACAGGTTTAACTTCCGGTTTTTGAAAGCCCTCAACGCAGCAGTACATTATTGTATACACTCTTACGATGAAGGGAGTGATATGTAAACGTCTCATAGAACAGTTACGGCAGGCGCTCGCATATAATTGATTTTGCAGCGCCTCGAACATTGCACAGTGCTAAGGCATTGCTGCGGCTATAGCGGTTACGACATAAGAAAGTCATCGCAACCGGGTCCCCGTCTTCGTATTTTTCAGGGACCTTGACCTGCGCCATCACTTCCACCATTCCCGCCCTCGCTATTCCTCTCCATTTCCACCAGGGAATTTACGCCCTCGTCAAACAATAAAGCCATCTTCTCTGTTTCGGCGCCGACGCTACGGTCAGATTTCTGCCGAGCAGAGAACCACTCCTGTGTGCGAACATCACATCACGATGTAGACATGAAGGTCAGTCGTTACTTTTTCTCAAATGAACCCTTCTCGAATGCAGAAGAGAAGGGAGTCAAGTAGCATCTTCCTGTACATTCGAGAAGCCGGGATGCAGACCCCTCTTCATCGGGACACTTACTCCCCCTCCCCCTCCCGCCTCCATCCTCAAAACCCCCTCGCTCATCTCCCTCTCCGGTGATGACCAAGGTCAAGGCAAGGATTGTAATTAGGCTTAATAAATACATTTTTTATAACAATACCAACAACAAGCCACACTTGCAATCAAGCATGGTCGCGTTGTGTGAGGCACTTCTTTGGGCTGGGAGATAACACTCGACGCGTCGAGTGTTCTATGGAAGCTCTAATACAGCCACACACACCGGGGAAACGGCACTTCAGTGCTTAGTTACTTTTCGTCAGTAGGGGGGCTCCGAAATCACCCGCCCAACCAACTTTCCCACAGGCTTCGTCTTCGCAAGAGTCTCGTTGTACCACACCGCTAGGTGCCTTCGTAGCGCCCCTATTGTTCTTTAGCAGGGCTTCTCGCCTTTCACGCCTCAAGCGGGCTTCCTTCCGGAGAGGGTAGAGCAGCGTTCGACTCGGCGCCCCTGCGTGTGTTTTCTCCGAGGTGCCAGCTTCGCTGCATTGGCAATTTTCGCCGCGATGGGAGAACGACGCCCTTTGTGTCTTTTTCTCGCGTCCCACGAGGAAGCCGCGTTGGCTGCGCACTCGGGCGGACGGGCGTATTTATACGTTTCCGGCGCCGGCCGGGGCGGAGGGCCTTCTTCCATGTCGGGCCGGGGAGGGGGGGCTTTCCTCGGCGGAAAGTGGCCTAATAGCAACAGCAAGACACCGGGCGAACGGCTGCCGAGTTCACTCACTCGCCGTGCTGCCGTGCCGTTCAGAAGAAGCGCCCAAAGGCCCGGATTAGGCCCGCCGCCCCGAAATAGCTGCAAAAGGGTGACGACGGTGGCGCGCACCAGCGTGCACAACACCGGCGCGCGATGCTGCTTATTGCGTCACACCCGGAAGTGGTGGCGGTGGTGCCCGTCCAGCCCTGTACGGGCCTCGTACGGCCCTTCTTTGGCGTGAATCGCAGCGTCGTGAAGGTTTGAGGAAGGGCGCTCTTGTTTCTTTTCCTTTAAGAGGGGGTGGGGGCAAAGAATGACGGGAATATCTGGCTCTGACTGTATATTCATGCTGGTGTTGGCAATGGCTGATTGGTAAAACATGTTCGGATAAAATAATGAAAACCACGTACCGATCGGCCCTTACCCTCATTCATATTCACTTGCAAGTGTACTTCCTGTCGTCACGTACGCATTTTTTGTTGCTTTGGCGTTCTCTCCTTCCTCGGCACAATTTCCTCCGCCATTTTTTATTCAACTTTCTTTTTATAATTTTGAATCTTGGATTTAATTGCACGTGCCGTTTTTTTTCTTCTATAATTAATTTTTGTCTCGCTGTCACTCTTGTCTCCAAAATCTCCCACATTCACCCCCCTTCATTGTAATTATCCCCATCTGGTGTAGCGAAAGGGCAGCGCACGACCGGAGCGGTTGGAGGTCAATAGGAGAGGACTTCGTCCTGCAGTAGACTTGAGTAGGCAAGTGTAGCAAGCCCTACCGCGAGAAGGGATGACCTCTCCAGTTACCATGATTGATTGATTGATTGATTTCTAGTGTTGTCCCCTTTGAAACGGTGTGATGACGTGCCATCTTACCAAGAAAAAGTTACATATCCATGTTTTATACTCTTCGTTTAATACTAGCACAGCTAGGGGGCAAGCACAAAATACTTTTTTTATATTGGAGTTGGTACCTGTCCAAGGCATTATTCCCCTCTCGGCTTTTAGTCTGCCAGCATTTCAATTTTCTTTTAGCCGTCCTGACAGCCTTGAAATTAACTCCGTTTGCTCTACCCTTAAATCCTAGGGCTTCCGGAAGCCGAATAATTCCACCTTGAAGATTTGGGTGGATACACTCACACTCTAAAACAATGTGCCGCATAGTTTTCGTTTCTTTTCCGCAGACCACGCCTACCTCATCATTTTCTGTATGCTTTCCCACAAAGCTCTTAGTTCTCAAGCAACCTGCTCTAGCCTCAAAGCAAAGCACTGCCCTGGGAATTATCGTAGAAATTCTCCGTTCTGATGCCAAATTTCTCTGCCCTGTGCATCTCTAACGACGATTTAGCTTCCATTTTTTCTATTCATTTATTCACCACTAAAGAGCTCTCTCTCCCCCTCTCTCTCCCAACCCCGTCCTCATTCATACTGAAGCGGACTGCTAAACGTTTTTCGCACCTGGCACTCAATTGAAGCTCAATGTGTGCGCGGAGAACATTGTGAGTTGCAATCACACGTGCGAGACAAGTTAAAGGCTCGCTCACACTCACATTTACGAATAGGCGTGAATGTGATGGAGTGCACTAATCTTCGGCGCCGGCTAAGCGTAGCGAACGGCAACTGCAAAGCGATTGCGCGTACGCAGAACACTGAGAAAGCGCCACATGATCGGGCAGCGTACAGTGGACTGTAGTGTAGCGGCTCTGTTCAGGTGGCACGGAAAGGAGAAGTATCGTTTGGCGCCCTCGCGTTATGCGAAATGTAAGAGCCTTGGCAGCTCTAACTGCGCGAGTATTAGGGGTGAAGCCGCTTAGGTGCTGGGGCTGTTGGCGTCTCCTGCCATCGTCGTAATCGTCGTCTCTTGTAGTAACGGTACTAAAGCACCGGGAAACTCGTTTACGTTTCACGCTAGAACGTAACGCGTACTAAAAAAAAAAAAAAAAACAAGAACGGGACACTCGTTTACGCCTCGCGCTGGAGCGCCTCGTAACAAGTACTAAAAAAAAAAAAAAAACACCGGGACACTCGTTTACGCTCCGCGCTGGAGCGCTTCGTAAGCGTACTAAAAATTACACCATCTTGCCGTAGGGAACCCCTGAGTAGTATGCGAAGCAGCCATGGGGTCGTTTCCTCGTCGTTTCCGTTGTCGTTCAGCTTCGCGTGCCTTCGTTGTATCAGTAGCTTCTTGACGTAGTTTGAATGAGTGAAGGACATAAGGCGCGTTCTTAGCACATGCTCCCGTCTGGGTTTGTAGCGCAGTGGGAAGAGCACCACGTACCTCCCGTTGCGGCCAGAGAGTCGTGGGATCGAAACCGGGCGCCGCCTAACTATTTCTTTTTATAGTTGACTGCGCTGACGTCAGCCCGAACGCTGACGAGGCTGAAGAGACACGCATGCGCAGTAGAGTGCGGACGGCGGACAACGACAACGAGGAAGGGAGGAACACAGCCCCGAGCATGAGATGCTTCTCATCTAAAAAACACCGGCACACTCGTGTACGCCTCTCGCTAGAGAGCTTCGTGCTTCAAAGACAAGAGACATTTACAGCAAAGCTTTATACCTCTACCCCCAACGGTTTTGTTGTCAAAAACGCCAAGGCGCCAAGAATACACTTATACACTGCATGCTTCGCCCCTCCCCAGGTTCCACGCTACTGGAGATGTTTAAAGAAGGGCCCCTCAAGTTTATATATAGTAGTAATTTCGTAGCCCAGTACAACACACGTAATCCCGACTAGCTAGTGTCACCCAGTGGGGTATGAATGGGAACTAAGGGCATTCCGCCCCTCTTCATCTTCTCCCAAGTTCTACCTGAGTACCATGTATGGGAAGTACTTCAGCACTATCGGTAACTGGTCGTCGGTGTTGCTTTTATGGGCGAAGCACCGTAGGACCTCGCCTTGTCCTGGGCTTGGCGTCCGTGTACACAGTGTTGCGCATGCGCGAGGAGCATTGGATTGGATTGGATTGAATTGGATTAAATTGAATTGTATCGGGTTGGATTGGATTGGAATTGCATATACTGTACACACGCGTTGTCACTCATTTACATGCGCGAGTGGGCAATGCCACGGGTGATTTACTGTAAGAACGATCCCTAGTGCTTCGCCCACTCGTCATGATTCACTTCGTGGAGATGCGTGAATTTTTTCCCGCAAATGCGGAATCAGTGATCGCAGTGGTGGTGCAAATGGCACCTTCCGGGCTGACGGTCAGCGGCCTTCCGCACGGCGGCCGCACGCTACGGGACGCGCGTTGGTCGGCCCCGCAGGCCTCATGTGCGATCCCTCCCGCGGCGCGGGCCTCCGGCCGCCGCCGCTGCTGGCTCTTCTTTTTCGCTCTGTACACAACAGCAGCGGCGGCGTCAGCGTTTCGGCTGGCCTGCGTTTTGGAGCCACTGGACCATGCAGCGCGCTCTTTGTGCGACCGCTTTGTTTCGGCTCGCTTTCGCGCTTCCATAAAAGCGAGCCGCGGCGCTGGCGCGACCATTAACCTTAAAACCCGCCGCCGAAACGAACGAGGATCCTGGTGGCGGTGTCGGTGGATTCGGCTCGCGTGTGCCTGGTGTACGGGGCGAACGGAAACGCGCCTCTTCAGGAGCGAGCAGCGTCGACTGCAGCGTGTGACCCGCCCCGCGCGCGCGGAGGTCAACGAGGACAACCAGCGCGCGTTAAGACGACGAGCAGCGCCAGTTCTTGTCACTGTCACTCGACGAGCCGGCGGCGAGGGCGACGTAAACAGAGGCGACGCGCTGTGTGCTTACTTGTTCGCCTTTTCTTGAACCCGATCCGGCTAATAGCCGCTCATGCCCTGGCTTTGTCGGGATGTAACGACCACCCGCCCGGTCGTTGTCTGATATTGTGTCGTTTGCGCTAGTGGTGAGCTTCTTGCTTTGTTTTCTTGTTTTTTTGTAGTGGTTGGAAGAGGCTTATTGAATCTCCGGCGCCGTCACGGAAGCCGGCGCTCGTAAGCGTCCGTGCAAATTGTTTTCTTCTCCGGGCCGGGGGAGGAGTCGGTTAAATGAAGCATGCTGCGGGCCCATCCCGCAGATATACGAGCGGTGCGTGCGCGCTGGGCACTGGAGAACGAATTGGCGGACGCTATGAAGATTAGCGCATTGCGTGAGAGCCGGAGAGGAGGGAGGGTCCGCAACGACCTGGACGCTGCGTGAAGGGGCTGTGCAATGTGTTTCACCATTCTCTTTAGGATAAGTGGGGCCCTCTAAAAACGCGCCCATTCCGCGGCTATTTTTTTGCACCTTCTGTACTCTGGTTTTGTTGTTGCGGTGGTGATAAACGCTGCTTGTGTTGGGAAGGAAAATCCTGTCGAGAAACGAGTCGAGTTAGGGTAGCTACCGAAGACTTGCGAATCATGCGTTTCCCTCGGTCTGACCTGAGGGTTAGCCCGCTACAACGCGTATGAACGTGGTGTTACGCAGTATACGTGCATCGATTACTGACACAAAAATCTTTATACAATCTCCGTTTCTTTGTTTATTATTCGTTCCTCGTTGTGACGTTGCCGCGAGGTACACCCAATTTATCCTGTTGTGATCTACATCAATCACAGACTGCCCCCTTTAGGAAGTAGTACTGGTTTGACAAGGGCCGAAGGCCACTTGGTCCAGAAATGTTCGCCTCCAACAGCACCAGGTTTTCCTTCGGATTACGATATTTTGGTCAAAAAGAGTAGTCTTGTTATGGCCCTGTAGTCATAAGTGACTTGGTTAGCATGAAACGAAGAAGCCACAGTGATAGACTTTTAGCTGCATGTAGGTTTTTGTAGGCTTCCAACTTCAGGAGCGCTAAATAATGAACAACGTGACGCAGTCTATTCTATCTCAACCCAAATGGGAACAGCACAGTAGAGAGTGGCTGCCTACCACAATCCAGTTGAAGGAGCAGACGACTTCATTAGAAGACTTCAGCGAATTTTGTCGTGAAGATCTTCAGGAGGGAGCCAGCTGTCCGCATCAACCGCCACTCCCTTTTCTCCTCCCTTGTCCAATTAGAATAATCCTCTCTCTCTCTCTCTCTCTCTCTCTCTCTCTCTCTCTCTCTCTATCGCTCTCTCTCTCTCTCGTCTCTCTCTCTCTCTCTCTCTCTCTCTCTCTCTCTCTCTCTCTCTCTCTCTCTCTCTCTCTCTCTCTCCAACCAAACGCGCTCACTGGCTTGCAGGTTGACAGACTGCTCCCAAGACGAGAACAGTAACTACACGTGCTCGATGGCAGTCGGGCTACGCGCTGGCTAAGGTGCTTTTGCAGTACCTTGAGATAGGAAACCTCCGAAGCGAACCACTGAAAGTTGAAAGGACCAGCTGTTGTGCCTATAATCTACAATCTTTGTCTTGACGTGCCCACGCTAAATGACATTCGCAGCCATTTATCGCGTGTCGGCGCGTCAGTCGATCTTTCACGCTCTATAGTCTTTATGCGTACGCGCACAGGATGCGTTATCTGACCAGTTGCGGCATTGAGTGGGCGGGAGTGAGAACGTATGGAGCGGACGGAAGGATTAATGGGCGAACGCTGAAGTTGCGACGGTCTCTCATTTGTCATAGCGAGAACGGGGGAAAAGGTCGCATTTATGTTTTGATTGCTAGGTCAGCCTCGTTTTAAGTGCACTGGCCCCTTTACCGCCGTCGCTCACTGCGGCGATTAAGAGAAGTAATGTGTGTCCAGGAGCGAGGAGCTGTTTGAGAGTCTCGAAAAGCGAGCGCAGGTTGTAGGCGGCTTGAAATCCGAGCAGTACCGGGTGGGCGTGCGTTAAAGGGACACTGGAGGCAAATAGCAAGTTTTGCTCAGACGAAAGTTCAGCTGCCCCGAATCCCTCTCAGCGTTTATTCGGCGGCGAAAGATGCTTTATTTGCCAAGAAATTAGCAGTCGAAAAAAAAATTAGCAGTGGCTTAGCTCGGCTATGCAAGGATATACGTAGCGGGAGCTAAGGTTCAGCGGGTTATTCTAAGCTTTCCTGGTTGTCTAGGGTTAGCTTGATTGTCATGCTTGTTGCTGCTTCAATGACACACACATGGTATGCGCATTATGTGACACACGTATATTTATCAAGCGGATCCGGCGCAGGGTCACCAATTGCCCCAGAGCTAAGCTGGTTCCAGAGGTGCACGCCGGTGTTGCTGCGACGCAGGAGCCATCGGTTCCACACCGATACGGGGATGGAGCAGAAACGCCATGTTGGTGAGGCTTCCTCCGCCCACATCTCCAGTCATTCCCTTCTTACACCATAACAACACAAGGAAACCAAGCAGAACACCAACAACACATAATCACAAACCATCAGGCGTAACAGATCTATATACCCGGTCAAGTCAGGTCACGAACAAATCATGAAGAACAAGATCAACAAACCAAGATCAAAGAATCAAGAATCAAGTAAAGTTCAAGAACAAGAACAAACAAGACAAGACAAGACGTCTACCAAGGATCTAAGCCGACAGTGAAGATCAATTTTTATAACGAAGTGTTCTTAAGGTTTAGTGTTTATTTTTCTTTTAATACTTGTAGAGTTTTCTGATTTTTCGTTTCAAACAAAGAAACTTTCCTTTCATGTTCAAAAAAAAAAAAAAAGCCCGCTGATAGTTTTCCCGTTCCCGGGCGGTGGTCGCTGATCTATCTTCTCTTCCCCATTACTCCTTCCTTTTCCTGCCACAACCACCTTTGTACCACTACCTCAACCCATATTTCTACCCCCTTCCCTCCCCTTTCTCTCCCTGCGATACATATGTGGTGCAGGCTGGGAACTTCTTTCCCTCTCACAGTCACCTCACCTCACCCGGCCACCCCTCGCATATCATCAAGTGGACCGGACCGCCACGTGCGGAACGGAGGTCGGCGAAGACGCCGGGCGCGTGGGGTGTGTGAGAGACGCTGGCAGCGAGCAACGTTCTGTGCGCCGTCTGACGTCACTGCTCCTCCCGCATGCGCAGCACGGCTCTCCAGGAGCCACGCGAAACTGCTCAACCCCGGCCAGTGTAGCTCACGCTACAAAACTCATTTCATTCCTCGCGCCTTTCCTGACGTTTCACGTGACGTAAACGGTTGCCAAAAGCGAGTGAGACAGCGATGTGGGCTAGCAAGAAAACTGAAACCTACTGTCGCGACCGCATGCGAGTCACAGGTCGCGCACTCAGCGCATACGACAAATCAACTTGCCCGCCTACGCTTCCGTTACCTGCCACTCTCAGTGCGTCAATCTTGGGGGCCGCGCGGGACGTGAGATGGTGGTTAAAAAATGTAAATGTACCGCGCGGCCCCTTACTTTACCTACAAAACATCTAGTGGACAGCGCAACCGCAGCTAAAGTGCCGACAGGAGAGCGCTTTTAATCTGAATTCTCGTTTGGATAGTCTGGTTTAGTCGTTTTGATGCACTCGGCTTAACAACGTGGCGCCGTCTGTTAGTTTAACTAGTAAAAGCGTTGCAACGCTAATATTTTTCCGTCGCGTAACGGTAACGCTTATTGCGCCGTCTGTTGAATGTTTTGAGAAGCGAGTTGCCTATTAGCCCATCTGCCAGAAGTGTGCCTAGAGCTTAGCTTTTACGAGCGCCCAAATCTCCACTCACAAACGCCTTGGCGCCAGTATGGAATGAAACACGTGCATAACATGATACAAATATCATTTTACCTAAGTAAGCACCGTAGTGGAAGCATAGCAGCACACAATGCCCCGAATCAAAACATCCGGTTTGACGCACACATTTTATTCAGCTTCAAGACAACCAAGAAATGGTTTCGAACAAACACATCGTCATGGCGTGCGCTTTGAGGCCGAAGTGCGAAATTAACAGGCGATCGATTGCCTTCTTTTCATCGTAAGGGTAGCAATGGCTTCTTGCGACTTACGGAGGCGGACAAGTCATCTCACTCCGGTGCAAGCCGAGAAGGTTTTTTTTTTTTAAATCGCGCCCACCGCACATACCCTGTGCAGGGTTGAATCGTCGCTATTGATAATTCAAACATAGTAAGCACAGTTCAGCAGCAGGGAGCACGCCATCGAATCTCATTGCGAAGCGAACGCTACCACTACACACAGATTCGGCTGCCGGCCCGGGTGCAAAACTTCGTTCTATACAGCGAGCGTACATGCCTCCGTCTGAGGCCCGGAGGCACGCACATGTTCGCTCCCTACTTCGTTCGGGCAGACAGCACTACATTAGGGAGGAAAAAAAAAACTGTGTTTGATTCCTCTGTCATAGGAATCAGGTAAAACACGAAAGTCAAATGTGCAGCGAACTCTGCAGCTGAGAATGTTTTGCGGGTCGGCAGCTGTCTTGTGAGTGTGCTTGGCGAGCGACGTCCTGCTGGCGGGTCCCTTCGGCAAAGGTGTACTGGCGTCATTTTCATGACTGATGTGACGTGAGTGAAATCTTGGTTTATGCTGGCATAAAAAAAAACTATTTTGTCAAATAAAATATAAAACCCGTAAACGAACAACCCTAAGTAAAACGCACTGTTTAGTATTAAAGGTTGCTTTCCCGCAAGAAGGCTCTGAGTGCAGAGGTGCACCCTTTACAGACCGCTTTCTTCGTTGCATTGGCGTCACTTCAGTGACGGATATGACCGCCAGCTAAATCTTTGTGTATCCGGGAATAAAACACTTTCGGGTTGAAACTTGTTCTTTCAGGGGCAAATTACTGTCCATAGAAGAGCGGAACCGTGAAATGCCGACGCGCTACTTGCCGCCATGACGTAAACAAGGAGATAACAGGCATGTGATTACGCCGAACCTGCAATAACCTATTACAACCACCCCAGGCGCCGCGGCTTGGCAGCTTGCGGATTTCGGCACGGGTTGAAATATATCTGTACCTATATAATTGTTTATGACTTATGAAAGTTAACGTACAAAGAAAGGTTCTGCGTGTTTTTTTAGAGCTTGTGTGCGCGGTTCTCGTTCTGTTGTTCGACAATCCGCGGTGGCTCAGTGGCTAAGGCGTTGTGCTGCTGAGCACGAGGTCGCGGGTTCGATTCCCGGCCGCGGCGGTCGCTTTTTTGATGGAGGCGGAAAGCAAAAACGCCCGTGTGTACGAGATTTCGGCGCACGTTAAAGATCCCCAGGTGGTCAAAATTAATCCGGAGCCCTCCACTATGGCGCGCCTCATCGTCTGCGTTGCGTCGGCGCGTTAAACACTACAATCAATCATCGTTCTGTTGTTCTTCCCGTGACTCTTGGCACATCCGCTCCGTCGCCGTTTACGTCATCTCCTCTGGGTGACTTATAGCTTCATCTTTAGATTATTTAAGCGATTATTTTGAAGGTACTGCCCTAGAGACTCGTATATTCGTTTTCTCCGGATGCCACTCTATCTATTTAGGCCAACTTCTGTTTTGTTTTTAGTGGCCCTTTAAGTTTCAACTACAGCTCCAAGAAACAAATGCGCGATGGTAGAGCACCCATAAAACTGCCGCATATCTTTTTGTCGGGCGTTTCTGCTACTTCCCAGAGTATTTTTCAGGTGGAGTTAAAGCTTGAGCATAAATAACACCTTCTAGCGTGTTCATCTAACCAAGACACCCGTGCAAAGAGTTGGGAAAAGTTCAGCGTGTTCGACTGAATGCAGATCGCAATTCTTACTGCCCGCTCGCCCGCATGCACACGCACAAACACGCACGCACGCGCGCATTCGTGGATTCGTTTTATGACTTATGTCTGGTCCGCTCAACGCCAATAAGCGGTTAGCGGACGGCGCTGTAAATGTGTCTGGCCGGTGCGATGGTGGGGATGGGGAGCTTCGAAGGGTGAGTTCGTGAGCTCTCTGCACGCTTCATTCACTTCACGCTGTGCACCAGTGACTTCCAGTCAACCATCCAAACCAACCTCGCCTTCAACCTTTCACGGAAAAGAATATATTGAATCAATTATAACAGCAGCACCTTTCCTCTTTTTTTTGGCAACTCTAGTCAACCGAGACTCTTGTGCTCTTTGAACAGAAAACAAAACCGAAGACGAAAAAAAAAAAGGTACGCATCGATGAGCAAACAGCCGAACACATATACAAGTAACCAACTCGTTGAAACAGAATACCGTTACGCTGGTTGAGTTTCCGGTCGAGTGGCGACCAGTAAGAATCGAGGTCCCCTGCCATGCGTACCTGTTTGCCACGGCTCTTGCTTCGACCCATCTCGGCGCAGGGTCGCAACGCAATTCTTTTTCCGGACCCCACAGGTGGAAGGGAGGCTCACTTGAGGGTCGTTTAGCGCACACCTATACCACGACGCCTCCTTCGTCGAGGAGGCGCGCCACCAGATCAATAAAAAAGAACACCAAAAAGAGAAAACGTAGTCACTGCGTACCCTCCCTTGACGCGTTTACTCCCTCCGGAATTAAATCACGAGGGAGACGATCCGAAGCGCGCTCGTGTGCGGCGCATCGGACGCCGTACGCAGCCCCAACGGAACGCCCAGATGATAGCCGCCTCGTATCACATCGCGCACAAAGAGTGGAACAGACGAAGACAAGGAAGAGGCGCCAGATACGAACACCCCTGAGATAACAAGGCTTGAATTCACAACTTCCTTCCTCCATCATTATTATAAACCCCTGCACCAGCTAGGACGCCCTTGCTGGTTTACTACGCTTGCTTGTCACAGCAAAGCTAAACCTTGCAGCGAAGCGCTGACGTTGACAGCCCGCTCAGCCCTTGTAACCTAGGGGGTGTTTGCTCGTGCGCGAGTCCCGAAACAGAAAGAGAGTGATTTAGCTACGGGCCAAATTAATTATCAGGCGCCGCCTCTCAACGCGGCTGATCAGCATTCAGCGGGGAAGAGGATGGGCACCGCAGAGACGCATTGCACTGGCGTTCACCCGCCCAGCGCTTGGCAGCTATGGAGGCCCGCAAACACGGCGCCGACCGGAGGAGACGGATCGGCGCTGGTCCGCGTGACGACGCTCATGCAAATATGCGACTACGCCGAACGCCGTGGCGAGGCGCGTTGCGCCAGCGGGTCGTCACATTTGAGATAAACGCAGGTATTAGTGCTCCACCCACCACTGCCCGTGTCCAGCCCGGGCGAATCATCGACTGCGTGCACACGCTCCTCCATTCAGGCGTTTCCCTATCGCAGTCGCCTAGAAGAGTGATCGGCCTGGCAGAGATGCGTCGTCGCCGGGGCCGCCGTTCTATATCAAAGGTGTCCGCCGCGCAGGTTCTGCGCGCGCGGGAAAAGGGCGTCGAGCGGTTGAGAGTCGAGTCGGAATGGCCGCCGCCACCTCGCCCGTGGCGTGGCCACGTATTTGGAATTCCTCGCTGATGGAAGATGTCGCAGAGCGCGTTGCGTCACTGGGCAGTCGCTGCCTCACGGTGGACGCCTGCGGTTGAAGGTCGCGTAAAGGAGCGGATGCGGGGGCCTGGAGGGGGAACGAGATAGGAGCAAATGTCTCTTCCCAAAGTACGCCCTGCGGTGTTTGGAGCCCACATCATCAAGAGTATTTGGTGATGAGCGCTTCGTGTATTTCTTTGTTATTGCTATTCTTAGGACGCTATAGACAGCCCCATTAGCGCTATTTTGGGACTTCTCTGGCTGTGACGAGTAGTCCTTTGGTCCAGCTACAGCTCGCAGCTACAGCTCGCAAATCTCCAGGCAAAAGTATTGCGCTCCTTACAGGATTTTGTAGCCTCGTTACTAATGAAGATCACAACACCCGTCATACGCTACAGCGACCTGATGAGGAAATTATTGAAGAAGCAGAGTGGGGTAAGAACGTTTACGCGCTTGCAATATAAACTTTGCCAGCTCATATGATGCAGCGAGCACACACACACACACGCACACACGCACACATGCACACACGCGCACACGCGCACACGCGCACACGCACACACACACACACACACACACGAGAGAGAGAGAGAGAGAGCGGAGAAGAGAAGAGCACGAGAGAGAGAGAGAGGAGAGGATAGAGAGGAGAGAGAGAGAGAGAGAGAGAGAGAGAGAGAGAGAGAGAGAGGAGAGAGAGAGAAAAGAGAGAGAGAGGAGAGAGAGAGAGAGAGAGAGAGAGAGAGAGAGAGAGAGAGAGAGAAGCCTCTTGGTGAAGTGTGTTCTTCAATGGGGGCGGTGACTGATCTTGACGTTGGAGGGACGAATCTTGTTGGGTCGCTTTAGGACGTGGAGAGCAGAGAACCTTCGTTTAAATTGCCCGCGCTAGACCGCTTGGGAGACGGAATTCTAGAGTGAGAACATTTCGCGATCACACATCTCCGCTGTCTTCCCCATACGGGCGGGTATTTTCCACGCCTCATCCTCGCCAGCGGTACGGCTACATCGTTACAAGAAAGGCAAAAAAAAAAAAAGAAGCTACGGCTAAAAAAATATCCAGATAGGCGGCATAGGGGAAAGCTATTTGTGTGAAAGGCTGCAATTTATACACGCACCCGGGGCATCTAACGTACCCCAAAATCTCGTACATACGGCCGTTTTCGTATACCTTTCGTGAAACCAATGAAAAACTTCAGTGGGTCTCCTTTGCCGCAGTGCACCTTAAGGACCAATCTGCCTGCCCAAGGGAGCTAATTCGACGGATAAGGAGACGAGACGTGCAGGTGCACCCAGAAAAGTTATATGCACTGTAAAATACCTGGCAATGCAAGGTATCGTGCTTGCATTGCGCAATGTTGACATTTTTTTCGGTGAGATCGCATCTAGGGGCCTCGTCTTTGGTTACCTTTCGCATTTGATGGCAATCATTCGTCATCAAACTGCCTTGCATAGGTGGGAACCAGGGTGTCGAACCGGAATATTTTCGGGTTCGGTTCGGGTTCGGGTTCAAGCCTTTCGGGTTCGGTTCGGGTTCGGTTCCGGAGCATCATTCCGTTCCGGTTCGAACCGGTTCGAACCGGTTCAAACGGGTTCGAACGGGTTCGGAGAAAAAAAAAGCCATCGTGTTTTTTTTTTCTGTTAATTTTTTTTTGTGTTCGGTTTTCGTTTCCTTGTCAGGTTTCCTTGTCAAAAACGATGCCATAATGTAGGTTTCTTTGTGCAAACGTTTTGTTTTGTCCAAATTAAAGCAAGCCTGCAACACTTTTTTCAACTTTGTTCGAAATCTTGAATGCTTGCAGAAAGTAGTCAACCAACACGTCCAGTACTTAGATCAGGAAGTCGGAAAGTCCCTCAGACAAAAAGTACTGCTCTGTCCCCATCAGATAACTCACAAACTTGCTTGAAATATTTCTCTTTTCCCCAGTCTTGGCGTTCTTCTACCGCTGGAATGACGTCAATACAGCGATTTAGCGGCTATTTTCCAGCTTTCTTAAGTTGCGACATTAAAATGAAATCCACAAAAGCGAAGCAGAAACGGAAGGCGTATCTGCTGGGACGAGCAAATGACGCACTGCTGCTCTGTGCTGGCAATAGCTATAACTTTCGCAGTGCTTCCAGATGCGAAGATAAGAGTGAAATCGTTGATCTAAAGTGTCGAAGAGTTCCTTTAACTGTAAAATGTACTACCAAATATTTTCTATAGCAGGTCCACGATTACAACATTAACTGAAGCGAAATGAAAAATTAGCTCGGACACATAAGACTGCGTATTTGTACGAATTTGAAAGCCCTGCTCTAATGGCCGCAAGTTTATTTTTATTGATTTAGTTTCTTTCAATTTTATAATTCAATTTAATTTATTCTTGAATCATAACACTGCAGTTTTATACCCCGCACTTGTTTTCTTGAGGAAGAAAATGGCGGACGATTACGACACTCACTAATGCGAAATTTGAGTGCAGCGCGAACTGTAGTCCTCTCGGCGACGGCGCATAGATGCTGTGTCTCAGGAAGTGATTGCGTCATCAGCTAATGCATGACGGCGCGCGGTATACTCTGTCGTTATCTCGTTAGGCGTCGCCACTGTGAAGCACGTCTCGCGCGGTCACGGAATTACGCCCTCCCCCTTACACTTTCGTCATACCTTCAACCTCCGTTTTCCTGCTAGCTCTACCTTCCGTGGCGTCTTCGTTCTCTCGGATACAACGAGTCCGACGCTGAGGGACTCTACGCGAAACCACAGGAGCGGGTGCTTAAGGGCTGCGCTCTAACGCGTGGCTCTACGTAGCCGCTGTGCAGCCATGTGATCCCCTCCCTTCGCCGACAAGTGACGGGCCGCACATCGTCTCCAAATAATGCGTTCTCGCCACAGTCTTCTGGAAGGCAAACAGGTAGCCTCCTGACCCGTGGGCAGCACACGGGTGCCTCCGACGCCTCCCCCTCGGTGCATCTTCGCCAGAATCTTCTGGTAATGGGCAGCTTCCCTACAGACTGCCTATTGCCCCGTCCTACTATAAGCAGACGACCCGTCCGTCCACAATCGTTTTAATGCGTAGCATTCCTTGCCGACAGCCAGGACAGTGTAACACCCTGCATTTCCACAGAAATGCATATATAGCGGAAGTTCCACCTGTAATCGCTATAATGGCGTAAATGGAGATAACTGGTCGCCCGAAATTTGTGAAAAACTAAAAGATAATAAAAGTGATTACCGAAACTGGCGAACCGTGTGACACCATGCATTTCCACAATAATGAGGATTTCGGGAAATTTCCACCTGTAATCGTTATAATAGTGTAAATGGAGATATTTAGACGAACAAAATTTAGAAATGTAAAAATAAGAAAAATGGAAAATAATTGCGGAAACTGGCGAAACTGCGAACACCCTGCATTTTCACAATAAGGCAGATTTCGCGAGTTACAAATGTAATCGTTATAATAGTGCAAATGGAAATAATTTGTGGAACGAAATTTTGAAAAACTATAAAATAAGTAAAATATTAGGCAAATAAGGAAAATGGCAAATCGTATAACTGCCTGCATTTCCACAATAATGGAGATTTTGCGAATATTCCATTTGTAATTATAGCAGCGTCAATTGAGAGAATTGGTCGGACAGGATTTATAAAGACCAAAATAATTCGCTGTAGAAACTCACACTGAGGACAAGCGGCAAATGAATGATACGCATTAGTCGGTAACTCTGAATTTCTGCAGAAATTTTTCAGTACCCTGGAGTGCCGCCATGGTACAGCATTTTGCGTCTCCGCCCCCTCCGCCCGGGCGTCTCGTGGCGGGCCGCCCCTCGACCCCAAATCACGCATCCTCGCAGGAATCGTCTTCCTGGCAGGCAGCCAGGCAGGCAGGTAGTTTACTGGCAAGCTGGCAGTCTTTTTGGCGGGCAGGAGAGCCTGAGCGCCCAACATCTTTTTTAATTCCACCAAATGTCTACGCACGCACGCCCGCATGCACCCATGTTTTCGCACAATGAGGCAAAAAATTTTGCATTGTAAATAAATTGATTGGTCTGCTACGCTTTTCATGTACCCCTTGTTTCAAGGGTGCTTTAGCTTTAGCACGAAATCATTAGCACTGCTAGAAGTCGAAAACAGTCTGGCGCCGGCGTCAACCTCCGACTGACAAGCGTGGCTGGTGGCGTTTAAAGCGATTTCCTTCTGCTCATCTTTCATATGCTAACCTACCAGTTAGAAAGAAAGAACGGCTTTAATGACTCATTGGACGTCGTGTACAGGACGGCATTGGATACGGAACCACCGAAGATAGGAACTTGCTCAATGGCACTTCAGCGACAGGTGAGAGCGGTTGAGCTCTAGGAAAGATAATAGCTGAGTGAAGTCACAAGCAACAGTAATTATCCCTCGTAGAGAGAGGGAAAATGACCTTTAAATAAATCAAGGAAAAGTTTCAGAGAGGCGTCCTCATTCAAAGGGTCGAGTCGACAGTCCTTTCCATCAAGAGAAACTGCTCTTCCAGGCCGGAGCTGGCCAAGGCTCTCTCCCACATCTCTATGGAAACGTGTAGGTTGGGTGGATCTAAGGTGGACTTGTCGCAGCCGCCTACTGTGTGTATGAGGTTCCCAGGCTCCCCACAGAAGCGGCGAAATGGAGAGAATTGTGTCCCGTCAAAGAGGTGAAGACTGGTGATGTGTGGGAAGGTGATAATCCGCAGTGCACGCAATAATCTTTCCTGGTTATTCGCTAGTCATTTGTGCGGGAAGTAATACGTTCTACGGGAGAGCCTATAGTGCTAATTAATTTCCTGGTATGCATACAGGATGCATGCGCTTGGGCTCGGCTTCATCAGCGCTGGCTAAGCGCGTCATATGTCGAGCCACGAGGTTGCTGATCTTGTCTGCCGGCGATGGCAGTATGAGCTGGTGCCCATACAATCCTGGCTGCTCTCGTTGGTGGAAGTGTTGTAACATGCAATAGACCGTTGGCAAAGTTGCGCCACGTCTGATAAGAGCTCTGTTATGAGACGTTTGGCGCCGCTTTGGCTAAGCGCACGTGGTCGCCGCTTTTTCAGCTTGGAGGGGGCTGTGTTCGGGGGTTGAGATGCTACACCGGTGGAAGGCTGCAGAACGGTAGCACAAATAAAGAGAAGGTATTGGCTATCAGGTGTCATTCGCTTCAAAACAGTTGATCGTTCCTCTTTCTTTTTTCTTTCAGTTTAGTTGCTTCCTAGTCTAACCTCATATATATACACATTTTGAGAACCTTTTGATGAATATAAAATATGCATTAGACAATTAGTTTTTAACTTCAGTGTGAGATGTAAATCTTACGCGAGAAACAACATAAGAGCGTAATACCTGCATAAAAAAGGCCTTTTATAGCATTCAGGTGGTTGACACATAACATTCCGGCTATTTTGTCCGTAACTACATTTCCTGATTGGTCGAGAAAGAGAACGCTGCGAAATTTACAAATGCCAAGGACCCCAATGCTATCACGTTTGGTCCAACCCTCTAATCTGCCTTAAGTGACCCTCTAATTACTCTAATTCATATGAATCAACACCGCAGTCCCACTAATTCACATTAGTTCATTCACTCACCTCACGAAACCACCCCAGCCTACCCGGTAATCCGCGTTATTCGACTTAAATCCATGCATCAAAATGCTATCGCATCTACTTTAAAAGTGCAAATGAAGAAGGCTCCAATTTTTTTTCAATTCTCATGTTCTCGTAGGGCAGTACCCAAAGGACACAACGGCACTGTACAAGAAAAAGTGATGATGACGTAGAGAACTGTGAGTGTTTGTGTCTCAGTGCTGTTTTTATATAAGTGCCCACTCAAACTAAAATAAGTGGAAGATATGGATTTATTGTGGATGGTGTCCCTGAAGGCCTTCACAAGCGGACACGGATGCATTCGAATTAACAACATGAAAAACTTCACACGATTTTAAAGACGCTGCAGATAGAAACCATAAAGAATACACCAACTTATGTTATTCTAAATGTAAAAAGACAATGGGAGGAGGTGGGCAATACCTAAAGCAAACTAATAGTGTATACGGACTTTATACTTTATTATATTTACGGTAATAATAAGATGAGAACCTTACGGGCATTGGAAACTGCAGACTGCAAAATCTTTCGTGGTGCCGTCTGGCGAATGGTAAAAATTTCCTCTGACGCAAGGTAGGGTACCGAAATGGAAAACTAGAAATCACAGTTTTGAGGCCCCGGAACCGGTTCGGAACGGTTCCTTCGATTCGTTCCGGTTCGGGTTCAGTTCCAAAATGGCGGAAGAAATACGGTTCCGGTTCAGTTCCGGTTCCGGGCAAAAATTCGGGTTCGGTTCCGGTTTTCGGTTCGGTTCCGGTTCCGGTTCGACACCCTGGTGGGAACAAGGTGTAAGGAAGAGTTACAACGCCTGGTGGCGCCATCTAAGCCACCTTCGTTGAAGCTGATGTAAACCAGCTGAAAGGCAAGGGCATGGTGGATAAAAATGCCTTGCATGGGTCCAGGCCTGATGAGCTGGCGCACGGATCGACGGAGGTACGCGTTGATGGACGGTGAAATGAACACTTTGAAACACAATGTAACCAGCACATTTTACATTAACAAGCAATGAAGCGTCACAGGATATTTTCGTGCTCGTTCTAAGATGCATGGTAGCCCCTTCAGTACACACTACTCAGATATGAAATATGGTTACGTTGCGAAACGGCTGCATTAACCGGCAGCCGTTGGTTTAACGTGCGGTCGCGACAAGTCACGTTGAGCGCATAAAAATTGATAGCTTCTCTCACTCTCTCTATCTCCATCTTTTTTATTCCGGCCCAACCGTTCTCCGAAGTTGAACGAACTGTGCACGAACTTTGGCACGACCCGTTACGATAGTGTATCCTCCTTGGCCGTATAAGGGAGGGAGTAAGTAACCTTAAACGAGAGGCTATCGGCGCAATCGTCACATGGGGAATGATGAACAAGCGCGTCACGTCTCCGTATTGTGGCGTCCAAACGAGCACCTTTCCTTCTCCCGCCGCCGCTTTTATTCTCGGCTCCCAAACCGAAACGAAAAGACGGCATACGTGTTCTGAATGGGAAAGCCCTGCTTAGGGCGCCGCTTTTAATGGGTGCGGAAACAAATGCGCGACGCTATGCCATAAAAGAGTTTGCGCCGCTTTTCCCTCTGTTCCATTTTTTTTTTTTCATACGGCCGCAAGGGGCGAACCGCAAATGCCAAGAGGCGTGAGCAGGTAGTCACTAAGAAGTATAGCTGTCAATTTCTTCGCTTGGCAACACTGGAAACGGCCACAGGACATGGACGATGCACCACGGAGATGGCGCGGCTTGTGCCACTGCACCCGCACGCCGAAGAAAAGAAAAACACCGGCGTGCGTCGTCTGCTCCGTTAAACCCGATTCTCAACGGTGGTGTCAACAGAGATGGTATTAATCGCACTCATACTGGCCTCGAAGGCATTACTTTGCGTTCGGTGGGTTAGAGTTTGGTACGTCCAACACAAATCATGTGCTTAGCACGGACAAGTACCGCCATCCCACGGAGCCCGGACGTAACCAGTGTCGGCGCACTCACATGGTTGCCAGCATGCATGCCTCGCCAGTGAATACAAGCTATAGGCTGAGAACAAAACGAAGTCACACTACGAATTACGAAAGTATCCTGGCAGACATAGGGGAATGCGATGAAACTGCGGTAAAGGAATCGCATTCTAGAGGAGGACATGGTTAGAATGGAATCCACAGGCTCACACTTGTACGGGAAAAAAAAGATGGTGGCAGTATTTGGTCAAGTTGAAGAATAGTCCTGAGTGCGTACCTAACGGTCGTTATCCCGTCAACATTATCACACCTACGCTATTGATCGGAATACTTTCAGATGCAACGGGAAAATCATTTGATGACCCGTTAAAAAAATCGCAACAAAAGCAAAACAGTCTTAAGAAGGCGTTTGCTCCGGCATGCAAATCACGGAGTGCCATTCCGTTCTAGTCCAGCTATAGAAATTTATGGAGTTACTATAAGGGGCTAAATAAAGACAGTAAGCGTTATATAACCTCGCTGCAAACACCTTTAAAGGGACCCTGCAATCGCTTTCGATAAGCGCTTTCACTCTTTACTTCGCGTCTGGAACCACCGCGGAAGGTATAGTTATCGCCAGAACGGAGCGGCTACTGCGTGATTTGCTCGTCGCACCAGATACATCTTCCGTTTCTGCTTTGTTTTTGTCGCTTTGTTTTAAAGTTGCTATCGAAAAGCTTTCATTGCTACAACTGAAGGAAAACCGGCCAACAGCCGCTACATGCCGCTTAGTGAATGCATTCGGGCCGTTGAAGAACGTCAAGACCGGTAAAGAAAGAAAAATCGCTTGAGTGAGTTTACAAGTTGTCTGATGGGCATAGAGCAGTATTTTTTGGCTGAGGTACTTTGTGACCCCCTAATGTAAGTACTGGGTGACTACGTTGAGTGACTACGTGTTGGGTGACTACGTTCTGCAAGCATTTAAGATTTCAAAAAAAGTTGAAAAAAGTGTTGGCAGGGTCCCTTTTAAGCATAAGTTCTCGCACCTCCAATTTCTACTCCTCGTTCTCTCCCCTTCTTCATGCTTGTTCTTCATAACTCCCCGCTACCTCCCTCAATATACGTACACATGCGTATGTATGCATGTATGTATGTGTCTACGTGTAAGTGTCCTCACCTTCAGTTCAAGACATTGCATTGTTCGCTGTCTTTGTTAGCAGGATCAAGCTGAACTACAGAGATTTCTCGTCAAGTTTCCGACAAATGTCGATGCCAAAAGCAACGTGATGGAGAAAGCCGCTACGCCGCCTTTAAGATGCCTCTGGCAATGAGGCTCTAGCTTTCAAATGTGATTGGGTCCAGCGAAATTGAAAAGCAAAGACTAAGCATCCTCAGGCCGTGTAATAAAGCAGTTTCCTCAGGGACTGGAGACGCTAGGGCCCAATCGAAAAGATTATACTGTCATGCGGTCTGGAACATAGAGTATCTCACAATATACGCTAGAGAGGAATCTGGCTCTAGCGTCTATGCGGCTCACGTCAAGGTCGTCTGTGTCGTCATGGGCCGTTATCAAACCTTGCGCTCGCCTTAGTTTCATCACTGGTTTGGACTGAAACGTTTCAGTGGCCCTAAATTCAAATACAATGTCCCCAAAACGCTAAGAATAGTGTGTAATTATATAATTATAACAGAAAACACGATGTCTTAGAGCTAAAGAAATGAGAAATAAAGCATGTTATTTTTACTGAGAGTCTGCAAGAACGGTTATGGCTACTATTCTGCAGACCAAGCTGGTAGTTAAAATTATGTAAAATTCTGGGAGAAACTCAAAAAATATTTATTTCGCAAACATTTCCAAAAATAAATTGTTCGAAAACTCGGGAAGGTTTTATGCGCGTACCTACGAAAACGAGCACCTCGCATTCGCGGTGTTTTCGTTCGTGTTTTCGTAACAGACCGTCTGCTACACCTTTCGCAGTGGCAAATTACCGGCTCAGTCAAGATGTCCGGGCGCTATTAAAGGGACACCGCCACCACCATCCTCCTCCTCCTCTTCATCATCATCATCCTACTCGGGTCTACAGCAGGACGAAGGCCTCTCCCATTTACCTCCAACCGCTCCTGTACTGCGCTGCTCGAGTTCACAGTTTACTCCGGATTTCTCCATTTCATCTCTCCATCGAGGTCAACGCCTTCACCTTCTTCTATACCATAAGGCCGTAACTCTTCACGCCGACATGGATTCCCAGGCGCAGTTTCTTCTCCAGTATACTTACTAAGAAACTCTATGGTCTGGAATGCAACAAGGTTTACGCACTGAGCGAAGTTTATTAGAGCGAAATTGTGTTGCAAAAGAAGCGATCAATAGAACAGACACTGAAGCTGCGGCCAAACAGAATGGCTTCGGGCCGCCGAGAGTCGGGGGAATAGAATGTCCGCGCCGTTTGGGTAACAGGTATTTATTTCAGAGTGCATTCATGCGTAGGATTATTTAATGACACCGAATGTTTACAGCGCAGTAGAGACACGGACTAAATGGGAGAACGGAAGAACACAGCGCTGTGGATTCAGGCCAATGTAGGAGCGAATCATTTTTCTAACATAAGACTAAAATGTTTATCATCGCGTGCTGTTCAGTTTCTATTTTCATCATTGATACGTATTCAGTCAGTCGGCCTTCATACCCCCCCCCCCCCTCCTCTCTTATCAATCCCATGTTACCCTCCTCCACAAACAGCTAGCTGGCCAAGATGCTGTTTAGTTCCCTGTGAAGAAACAAATAATAAACGCGTTTTTTTGGTGTCCCACTATGAAACGCTTGCTGCTGCTAACGCACTAACCCCTTACACTAGCAACACAACGGTGTTTGCATTGTGATAAGCCTCTTCCTTCACTCACGAACAAAACAAGTTGTTGTTAAGGCCCCCAGTACCTAAGCTAAAACAATCGGTCCTCTTTTTGCGTAAGTGCCGCGTCACTTCCGGATTCTTCGCCAACAACGACGTGTACCTCTTGTATTCAGCCTGCGTCATTACATCACCGCGTCTCGGTGTGACATGTACTTACATCTCACGACGCTGTGCTAACTGTTACCGTTCCGCGTTAGAGGCCCCTCTCGCCCTTTCCCGCCATTTCTCATTACGGGGGAGCGCCCATGTTCCCGTGGAAGTGGCGTAGCCGGCTGATCGAACGACCAGCGTATAAATTACCGTGGCGAACCGAGTGGAGTATTAAAGAGCCCCGCCGTACACGTGAGTTTGAGGAAGCGCGAGGGAGGGGGAGTACCGTAAACCAATCACTTTTCCACCCTTTCGCAGTTATTCGGCGCCAACTCCAAGTAAACGAGGCGGGGAGAATTCATTGCCTCAGCAGCTTTTCCTCTTTAGCTTGTTAATTTTCCCACCTCCTCTCGCTTTGTCGTCGTCTCACGTCGGTCGCGGAATCTGGGACGTCGTGTGGGCGTCTCTGCTCTCGCTCCTTGGGCCAACTCTCAGAGGCTGCGGGCTGGTCTCGCTTATGTTGTCGGCTCGTTCTCGGGCGCTATCAATTTTCGCGGCACCGCTTTGTCGGCCGCTGTTTTTTGTGGTTTTTTGTTTGCTTTCATTTTTGTGCGTATCCGCGTGCACTTCCCCCGTGGTGAAAGAAAATAAACCACCTCGCCCCTGTTGATGCGCGGCTCTCGTCGTTGGGCAGCTGTTTCCCAGCTCCACCCGCGCGCACTTTCGCCTTCGGCACTTTCGCGGCTTTAGTTGTTTACCTCTATTTTCGCTGCTCCCTTTTCTTTTCCTTTGTACGCGCACACCTGACCGCCGTGGCGAAGTGAACCATTCAAAAGGGGCTTGGTTCTTACACCGGCTGCGACTTAATGTTGCATACACCCGAAGCTTCTTGCTTAAGCTGGGCTGTGTAGAGTCGCCATTGTGTACAGTGTGCTCTACTACCGACAACATCAGATACATTTTAAGCCACTGCTCGCGATATGCCAGTCAGCGGACAACAGCGTCGAAAGCGCTTGTGCGACTACGACGTGGATGTCCTCTGAAACTCTCACATTTCCTTGGACCCTGGCGAAATTGCGAGGAAGCAGTGCTGGGGACAAAAACACTGCTTACTTCTCTTGCGGAAACAGGGCTAGAAGAGGTTCTGTGAACTCTCTGAGCATGTACAAATTGTATATGTGTGCATTTCTCCTCTTACTCCCCTTTCTTTCTTTCCTTTTCTTTTTCTCTCTATTTTTCGCTGTCACCTGACTGTATTCACCCCATCTGGAGTAGCAAGCCCTACCGTTAGTGGGGCTGACCTCTTCAGCTTTCATTAAAGGCGTTCTCTCTCTCTCTCTCTCTCTCTCTCTCTCTCCATCGTCTCTCTCTCTCTCTCTCTCTCTCTCTCTCTCTCTCTCTCTCTCTCTCTCTCTCTCTCTCTCTCTCTCTCTCTCTCTCTCTCTCCTGCCGCCTCGTTCGTGCCATCGTGGTGCTACTCGTGCTTCATTACCACGTTGCCATCTTCTAAATTCGGTGGATCGTGAGCACTCGCGAAGTTGAGGCCTCTAGCCTCTGTGAAGATGCAGTTGCAAGGACTCAAGCAATAATAATTAATGCATTTTGTAGTGCACAACGACTCATTATTGATAAATCGACTTTGGGAATGCTGCGCCTAAACCTCTTGTAGTTTTCTTGCTTTCTGAAAAACTATCAGCTACTTTCACCTTCTAGTGCTTAGAGTTGCATGAAATGGTATTAAGAGTGTGTACGCACATAAATTTGCACTTTTACACATCTATCTCAGTAAACGAAACTCCTGTTAAACGGAACTAATTTTTTCGGTCCCTTGAAGTTCCGTTTATCGAGAGCCTACAATATTAGAAAGTAGGCTTACAACAGCGTAGTGACAGCAGCAGAATGGGTACACTAATTACCGCGGGAACTTCTTCAATGGCGTGTTTGAAACGGGATTGGTCAATGATGGTAGCAACTGGAGCAGGTATGGTCATTCCAGTATCGGGATGTGCGTATGAAAAATGACTGTTGGAAGGTATTAGTATGCGCACGTTCCGGATAGAAGCCGTTGGTGTGACTAGTACGGGAAATGCGGTGGGCTAGCCGAATGTACTAATTTCTAAGTTGTTGCGAGGGGAAGAATGTGTGGTAAAAACACAATCGAGCTATTCTGCGGCGAGATTGAAGTGTAGGAAGGTTAAGTTCTGCTTTTAACGCTGACACGCTTGAATGGTGGGAGTTATCTAAATAAATCGAGCGGCGCGATTTTGGACAGATTCGACGGTGTTAATCAAATAAGTTTGGTGAGGATCAAAGATAGCGTTCGCATAATGTAGTTAAGGCCGCACGAAAGTTACGTACGCAAGCAATTTTATTGAGGGAGGGGTCAGGCCAAGAGCACGGTTAGCTGAGTTCGTTATGTGGTTACTGAAAGACGGACAATAAGTGTTTTTTAGAAAGCCCAGATGAGTCGGGTTGTTGGGTGGAAAAGAATTTTCGTGTTAATTGTTAAATTTTTTGATGAGAAAGGTATTAGATAACTAAATAGGGTTCTCAGTACGCACAGGATTCTTTCTACCACAGGAAAGAGACCTGCAAGGATTGTGCAGGATGTTTCGAAGCGTATATACTGGACCAATCGCGTAAACAGTAATCTACTCAAGTGATCATTTATGTGCTTCGTTTAAAATAAAGCCAGCCTGCGCGTCTTGACTGGTATACGAGGCATTGTGGAAACATAAACTGGCAGCAATTGGTTTTCTCCGCCGGGCAAAAATGTCCAGCGAGAAGCAAAATTACCACTACTGAGTTTCACCTTGGCCCAGCTTCCAATTGCCTCAACCTCTAAATAATTAAACACTGGATCTAATACTTTTCGCTGGGACGATGGAGATGACCATGGTCAAAGCAGAGCTTTCAATGATGAAAGTCTGTTGTTGAGGCACTCGATCTTCTTTCGAGGTTATTCCTTTCCCGGCTATACGGCGGACAATCTAATTATATGTGTTCAACAGACTCTGGCAAAGCACAGTGTTCGTTGTTTGACTGAGACGATGTCGGTAGGAGTTTCGTAAGGGCTGCGTTGAGGCGCAACCGATGGGAAAGCGCCTCAAGTCAACGTGGTAAATGGCGAGAAAAGGGCGAGAGGAGCCGCTAACGTGGAGCGGTAACGGTTACCATAGCATCGTGAGATGTAAGAGTATTTGTCACACTGAGACGCGGTGATGTAATAAGGCAAGAGGTACACGTCGTTGTTGACGAAGAATCCGGTAGTGACGCGGCACGGCGATTTTTTTAGCTTACATATTGGTGGTTTTAACAAGTACTTGTTTTGACCACCAGGGGATCTTTAACGTGCGCCGAAATATCGACACACGGGCGTTTTCGCTTCTCGCCTTTATCAGAACGGCGGCCGCCGCTGCCGGGAATCGAACTCGCGTCCGATTCAGCAGTACAACGCCTTAGCCACTGAGCCACCGCGGCGGGTAACAGAATAGACAGACAGACATCACGCATTCCGCTCCCACGGAAGCGCAAAAAGATAACTAGGTTCATAGATGAGATCATCGTAATCATCATCTTTGCCTCCGGATCATCCTGCTCCTTCTCCGCCTACGCCATAAAGAAACATACATACAACGTTTTCTATGACGAATACGGTAGTGTACATTCAGAGCCACGCCGATTCATCGTCGTAACAATGTAAGTCTGGCAGGTGTCGCTCCAAGAGTCGAATTGGATACGGTGAAATGAAAACTTTGCATGTATATTGATTTTTTTCCTCCACAGAAGCGTACTTTTTCGGTCAGTGCATTGTAACTCGAGCTACATAATTTGTTTACGTTTCCACACGCCCTAATCGTTTTGTTCTGTTGCTTTATTTGACAGCGTTGGGTCGCGTAGTGGCAAGGCTCGGTTAGCTAGCGCATTGTTTTGACACCTGACGTATGTACGCGTCCAGGAAACTGGATCAGGTCGTTTGGAGCGACTCGGCTCCTGCCCAGCCCGGGCAGGTGCACGCAATGGGAGAAACCAGACAAGCCGGCACACCCCGATATATCTACGAGACTCTGCGGGGAGCTGTGAAGCTGCGGCCGGCTTCTCCAGTGGAATACAGAGCCTACCGCGAGGAGAATCAAAGCGCGATGCCGATCGCTGTGCCTTATCGCTTTGCACAGCTCGCCCGGCACGCTGGTGGCGAACACTGTCGGGCGCGAACAGTTGGGCGCGGTCTCCGACACGTGATGGAGACGACAGCGTCGTGGCCGAAGCGATCGAGAGCAGCTTGATTGATGGCTCCGCATGGGGTCAATAGGGCCTCGGCGCCGGCCAAGGCGCAGATTTGAGAGCCTCGCGGCGCCGGGAAATCGAAATAATTAATGATACGTCAGATATTGAGCCTCGGAGCGACCCCAGGGCTTCTGGAGATTTCGCGGAAAAGGGCGTGGTACGGATAAAAAAAATAAGGGAAGAAAGGTGTAAGGTTCCTCTTCCGCGGATTAGCTGATCCTACGTTTTATAAAAACGATAACAATGCTGAAGTTTTCTTTTTCCTTGAGAGGTGTAAATAAGGAACGGTCTCTTATCTCAATCGCGGGACACTAGCTAAACGACATTTTATTCAAATCAGTTTTCTCTGAATTCGGATTTCTTAGACTAATGGGCCTCTACTGATTTGAAGATACTGGCTCGACGCCGACGCCGACCGACCGTGTCGTATTTCCCTTCAAAATAGTGGCTTAAGCGACCTCCTTCAATTACAATGACACTTAGCTATGTCGCTGGGCATGAGTCTCAGGCTGGAACCATTGGTGATTTGGCGCTGTGAAAAAGGACTGCTCAGCTCTGAATTGAGACCTTAGACGAGAATACATCTTAATCTATTAATAAACTTCTCAGGGCTACTTCATCACATCACTGCTTATTTACATTTTTTACAGCATTCAACACCCTTTGAAGCCGAAAATAAGTATATAAATGTCGACACGCTGGAGGGAACATATCTGACTGAAAAAAGATAACCACCGGTTGCGACTTGCCTTTCGTAGCCTAGTCAATTCATCAATGTGTTGGTTGTGCATAGAAAGAATGGAAGAAGGGACCGATTCCTTGAGCGCGACACCACACCTGAGAAAATCTAGAAAAGACAGAAACAGATAGTGAACGTCTGAATATGAAGTGAAGGCGTTGAGATCGGAGTGAAGGTTTTCCGAATACACAGACGGGCCACCTTTAGAATTCCTGTTCCCGTCCAAACGCTCAACGGTCGAAGTCTAAGCCTCAATGCTCAGAGAGCCAAAGCGTCGACGATCAAGAATGAAGAGAGGGGTTGGGCGTTCTGCTTCGACCGTTTCCTAATGGCACAACCACATAGACGTCGCGTTCATAACGCGAGGGACCCAGGCTCGATTTCGACCGCATAAAGCTTTTAGATGCGACGCTGAGAGCATCTCTTGTCGGCCGGCCCTGTCCTTCCTGCGTGCGTCCGTTGTTGTCCGCAGCCTTTCCACTCTCCCCCTCTCCTCTCCGATAGCGAACACTCTCTCGCGAGGGGCATTGGATTGGATTCGGTTGGCTTGGCTTGGCTTGGCTTGACTTGGATTGGATTGGATTAAAGTGGATTGTGTTGGATTATGTTGCGTCATAGCCGCGGCAGACGCACTGGCGCCGGCGCGTGCCCAGGTGAGAGCGAACCCTCTCTCTCAACATCTGCGGGTGTGCGGCCCAGCGCGCTCTCACTCCGCCGGTGGGCGGCGCTGCGCGCGGTGCTGCGCATGTGCAGTACTCTCTCTCTCCACGATCTCCTCTCCTTCGGGCGCGCTGCGCATATACCCGGTGTGCCGCTCTCCAGGCGGCACACCGGGTTGGCTTTTCTGCAGCCCATTTTGGTGAGCCATTGAAACGCCACCAATGAGGCATAGAAAACTTCGCTTTAATAAGACAGGTCATATACGGCGCTGATGACATTGTTCTTGCGTCCGCGTCAGTTTGGCGCTGTGTTTACAGATGTTCCAAAGCCACTACCAAATAGCTCAAATGTCGATTCTTCCACAGTCTATTTTAAGGTCCTGTGACAGAATTTCTGTCAAGCTCCTGCGTGCTTACATTGACAAATAAAGAAATGGCGCACTATTGATACGATGGTGCTTCTATATACAAATGAATGAATGCATGAATGCATTTATTGTCAAGAACAAAAAGAGAAGGAAGGTCTACCAGTTAGGCGTAATTTGTTACACCTAGGGGTGGACACCGGAACGCTCGCTGGTGCGTAGAAGGGGGGAGGGGATGTCAGAACAGTCGATAGGAGAGGCAAAGATGGGATAGACTACAAGATATTAAAAATGAACACACACGCACACACACGCACACACACGCACGCACGCACGCACGCACACGCACACGCACACGCACACACACGCACGCACACACGCACGCACACACACACACGAGCTTCGATGCCGTAGCAGAACAGGGCCTCGTGCACACCGTCCCGCTCCCTGGCACTTTACAAAATGGCGATAAGTGAAAAACGAAGCAGCTCGAGCGAGAGGTGTTCGCGCGATGACGGGCACTGGTGATAATATCTTATCGGTGCAGTGATGATGATCATAAAGTTTCGACATCTTCCTCGACCACAAAGCAGTCGTGTCCAGTCCACGTCCAGTCGGTAGATTAAGTTAGTTCTAATCGATCTTTCGAGGAAATCGGAAGGTGAAACTGCCACTGGGGCCGTCGTTTGTCCACACGCACGGAGTGCCTGTGCAGTCTTTGACGGTCTTGTACACGGATAGGAGTTCTTCAGGATTTTTCCCTGCGACTTGAAAACAGCGTCTTGAAGGCGGCTCCCGCTCCTTTCTCGAGCCCTGTACTTTCATTAACCGAGTGTCGTTGTCAGATATCTTCTTGTTCTTCGAACGGTGTCTGCCGCGAATTGTTTCCTTTAGAATGCGTTGTCGGGTCAGTGCACCGAAAATCTTTGGATGTGTTGGAAAGACGTCAGGATCCCTCTCTTTAGTGCTCTGGATTGCTTGGTTGTTCATCGCAAATATTTGTGTTTCATCTTGTCCTTTTAGTATCTCAGAAAAAACGCGCCTGACCCGCTGCTCCAGAGGTTCGCTACACGGAGCTTGTGCTGGTGCTGTGGGATTCGATGAGCAGCCTGTCTTGCCCGCGGTCATCTCGGTGGACTCTTCGAATGCGTACCAGAGCAAGGCATCTTCTGTTCGGAGGTCATGTGCAACCAACGAAGCCGTCTCAATCTCATGCTGTGGCTGCGATAGGAAATCTGACGTACGCGAAGTTTCTGTCATCGAATCTTCTTCAGTGTTCTTCAAATCACATGGATGATGGAATTGTTCTGTAAATATAGTATAAAACTCATTGAAGTTTGTAAATGAATTTATCTGGCACTGTTCTTTGGAGCCGTATTTTTTGTCTTTGAATTCATATTATATACGGATCATAACATAAGTAATTTCATCTCCGCATTCCACATTGGTTGAAAATTCCTCATCTAAGTGGTCGATGTCAATATGCGGATCAATTTCCCCATTCGACAGTCTCAGTTCAACTTGAATTTTCCGTAGCCGTAGCTGGCGCAGAAAGCTCGTCAACACCTCGCAAACATCGCTCGTCATTACGGTGAACCCTAATGCGGCTTCTGCGTTTCTGCATAATTCACGAGCAATTAACTCGGTCCTTTCTCTTGTCGTCTTCAGTTCATGCAAACGCACCTTAGATTCAGGAACACCCGTTCGTGCATCAAAGGCAGTCAGTTTTTCATTGCAAGATGAGGTGCGGCATTCTGAAGAATCGCTTTTAGATGCGAAGCATCTCATGCTCGGGGCTGTGTCCGTCCCTCCCTCGCTGTCGTTGTCGTTGTCCGCCGTCCGCTCCACACTCTACTGCGCATGCGCGTCTCTTCAGCCCCCTCAGCGTTTGGGCTGACGTCAGCGCAGTCCACTATAGAAAGAAATATGCGGCGTCCGGTTTCGGTCCCACGACTCTCTGGCGGCAACGGGAGGTACGTGGCGCTCTTCCCACTGCGCTACAAACCGAGACGGGAGCATGCGCTACGAACGCACCTTATGTCCTTCACTCATTCAAACTACGTCAAGAAGCGACTGATACAACGAAGGCACGCGAAGCTGAACGTCAACGGAAACGACGAACTGAAAACTAATGGGAACGTCCAGTCGACCCCATGGCTGCTTCGCATACTACTCAGGGTTCCCCTACGGGAAGATGGTGTAATTTCTTTTTGCAGAATCGCTTTCTAGAACCCTCGAAGAAAATCGTTGGAGGGGAGGATGCCTCGTCGTCTTGTCTGCCCATCGCATCATTCGCCCTTGAGTAGCACCATCGTCGGTCTGTCCATCAAACGGTCCGCCGTCGGCATCGAGAGGTCCTCCTTCTAATAGGCCAAACTTCGGATGACTCCGAATGGCGAAGGGCCTTCTTCCCGGGTTTATCGCCACCAAAATGTAAAATAAAAGGAGAGACCAATGGCCGCGACGTCCCGGCGATATGGTGCTTTTATTTACGATATGGCCATAAGTGAAAGACGAAGCAGCGAGAGTTGCTCCCGCATGATGACGGGCACCGATGATGATAATCTCATCGGTGCAGTGATGATGATCATAAAGTTTCAACACGCAGGCCTTTCACCCTCTTCTGAACAATATGGTTATTCCATTGTGGAACCATTGCGGTTGTGTGAAAGAAATAGCGGCTTTTGGTGTGATTAAGATAAGGGCGTAACTCACCTGCTCATGAAAGGAGTAAAAAAAGGGAATACACCTGCAAGGAAAGTATTTAGGGGCGGGGAAAGATTGCGGCGGATATGGAGCATTCGCCATAAGCTACGGAAGTCATCCATGGCGGTGGCGTTGACCTTTTTGCGCGGTAATCGAGATGCGAGCTTTGGTCTTCTAAGTTTGCCAAGCAGAGGACGGTTCCTAATGGGGTGTTGAATCGTAAAGCAGGTAGAATCTCGTGTGGCTGCCAGCGCTAACGTTTGTATACCACCCCTCTCGGCGCACCAGGTCCTCTACAAGTCGGCGTGAACCCGCTCCGCGCTTTGGGCGTACAGGGCGTCAAGGTTGGTTTCCATATATCTACTTATCGAATACCTTGCGACGGCGATGGCGATGATGACGGCGATGAATATTTTCGCTACCGGTAGGAGGAAAAAATCAATGGCAATTTATTGAGAGAAAGATCCTTAAAACGCGAAGCTTCAAGTCTCTCTTGCAACCAGAGTCAAAGTCAAAGCCCAAAATCCAAACTGCTTTGACCGTGTCGGAATTGCGAAATCGGGTAGACGTCGGCTTCGTAACCTGGGGGACCCAGGTTTAATTCCGACCATGGGAAGCGTCTTTTTCTTGAGGCGCTTGATGAGCCTTCATTCATCATCATCATCGTTTTGTGAAACCCGTTGTGTAAAGTTGGCTTTCCTGTGCGATCAATTGGACGAACGACGCCATCACTGAGGCATATAAAGCTTTTTACAGCTGGCGTTTTAATACGCTCTACACGTATACTACCTGCAATCAAGATTTTGAACAAAGCGCTATGACTGAACAAGAAAGGCAAATTAACATTATAGCGGTAGCGGGCTTGGGAAGCACATTTGGAAGACAAATAACCTCACGAGGCCTCTTCGTGTTTACAAGTACCATTTGTTGCCTCGAAGTTTATCTCGATGACTGGAGCGTGTAACGAGTCCAAGGATCACAAAAACCCTACTCGTGCTCCGCCTCTGCGCGCGAACGTCCGCTGCACGGACGCCCAGTAAACGTTTATGAAGCCATGGAAGCGGTCTCTGCTGAAGTCGGGCAAAGCGATCGCACACATGAACGTTGGCTGCGCGCGAGTCTTATTAAACTGTGCATCATCAGCGAGTAATTCCTCGGGCTAAGATGCAATCAGGAGCAATTATTGTGAGCTGCCTTCCCACTTCGACATGGTTCGCTTCTTCACTCCCTTTTGGCTGGGTTTTTCGACAAAGTTTTGTAGCTACCTTCTGCTGAGGTGTTTGCAACTTGAAGAGTAACATTCCGACGCAACAGCACGCAGCCTGCGACACTCTATTAATATCCTGCCACACGGTCGTTCGCGCGAACTGCGAACATTTCAATTTGTGCGCTCATCCGTTACACCTGCTGCGCGTCGTTGGCGGGTCACGGTCGCTGGGGATGCGGTATCTGTAAAAAGAGTAAAAAAATACCGCAGGTGCAAAACCAGTCGGATAAGATCTCGCATTTCTATTCCCTATGCAAGGCTGATACGGGATGCAATGAGATTTAAGGAGGTTTGACTTTTAAATTGGCTGACATTATTGATCAGAAGAGCTGCTTCATGTTTCGTCCGAGCGGAAACAAACAAACAAACAAACAAACAAACAAACAAACAAACAAACAAACAAACAAACAAACAAACAAACAAGCAAGCAAGCAAGCAAGCAAGCAAGCAAGCAAGCAAGCAAGCAAGCAAGCAAGCAAGCAAACAAACAAACAAACAAACGAATGAACCAAAGAACAAACAAAAGAGCAAACGATCAAACGAACGAAGGAACAAACAAACAAACGAACGAACAGAAACTTGACAAGCAAACCCATGAACACGGGCACACACACGCATGCACGCACGTGCACGTACGTGCACGTACGCACGCACACTCGCTCACTCACTGACCCTTCTAGATGGGGGGGTGCTGCTGTTTTTTCGGGGGAAATCCCAATATCTTGCAGTGTATTCTGTAAGGACAGTGGAGCAGCACTGTTGGCAAGCGAAATTGGCAAGCATCAATGAATAGAAAAGGTATCCACGGTGAAGACGTGTGCTTGCAAGCACAGAATGAATAGAAAAAAAAAACACTGGTCAGCAGTTCTCACAGATTTTGAAGCTCAAGTGTTCGTCTCACCTCTATCAGACCCGAGCCGACATTGTATGCTTGCGCTTGCTTCGGTGGACGTGCCATGAATCAGCATAACATGACCTTGCATGGGCGTGGCGTGCTAGCTAGACATCGCGCAGACAGTTTTCATATTAATGACGAAAGCAGAGGCACGTGCACACTTGCTGCTCGCCATGAAAGTAGCAAAGCAAAACTAGGTTACGCAGGCCTCTGGGATTGGCCCTGGCTTGGCTTGGCACACATCCGCACGTCTCCAGAGCACGTCAAGCAGCACACGCACACCTTGCGGCCTTAACGACTTGGCTTGGCCCACACCAAAGGTCGATGGCTTGGACGACGTTGCAGAGGATGTGAGTTCCGGAGGCCGAGTTCCGCTCCTGAGAAATTTACATCGACGCCAGTGATAACAGCAGTGTCGACGTGACGAGCGAAGATGACGAGGGCGGAGGCCCCCTGAACCAACCAGTATGAGGCGACGAAGCATGAAGGACGATTCTAGGGGCAGACAAGAGAGACGACGTGGGCGCTTTCCTACACAGTCTACGCCCAAAGTCCATGAAGCTGTGGGATTATTATGCATGAAAGGCCGTTAGCAGTATTCGACCAACACCCCAAATTTTCGCGCGTGCGTGCGTGGCCACCTCCTCGAGAAGATTTCAAACATAGGAAAGAACTTATTAGTACTGACATTTCAGCCCAACTCCGCTGGTTTTTGCGCTGAATTCAACCGCTTTACCGCAAATCGTTAAATTTGTTGTACTGCGACTGCTTGTTACAGCGTAAATTTCACGCGGTGGTCTGAAGTGCAGGAGGCAAAGGGATACCTCATCGAAGCTTGACGTTTGTGTCTCTACCAGAAGCACTCCGACTTCGCATGTCTTTTTTCTCTCGTTTTTCAAGAAACAAGTTCTACCGAGATCGAAGCAGACCTATACATCTGGAGGGTTGTCTGATGTCAAGGAGAGATAGATAACTGCTCCAGGTCCACAACCACATGCACAGACATGGATCATACAAATGTGGGGCATTGCTCCAGAATAAATAGGCCAATTTATTGCGAGGTATATCTTGGGAATCATCTGGTGGGAAGAAAATTGTCCTAGGTAGTTCATAATTACTAACCCCCGCATGCACACAACGCTTCTGGGACTGACGAGGTATGCATGCGCCAATCATTTGCTAATTGACCTGGGGTTACCTGGTGTCAAGAAGAGGAAATGCATACCCAGACATTAAGGTGCCGATGTGTGGGATCAGCCAAGAAAGAATAGGCAAATGTATCCCTTCTTAACAAACCCCGTATGTCCTTGCGCACCACATTCTCGACAGACTACTAGCGCAGAGACACCGTTTATCTATCACCCCGGCTGGACGTTGCACCCAATGTTTTGTGATCTTTGCTTACTCCTTCCCATCTTTTTCTTCTCATCTCTCCTGTCCCCATTTCCCCAGACACCCCAATGAGTAGGATTGTTCGTTTTCGGGTTTTATATTTTTTGAAAATCTGGGGGTAAAAATCGGGTGCTATTTTTCGAACTGGTAATCGGAGAGAAACCGGGGTTTTTTGCCAAACCATTCCGAAATTCGGGTTTTTTCGGTTTAAATCTACTAAGTAATACACACAGTTTATTTTAGTCTGTATCACGAACTTCGTAACTCTAGCGCGTTAAAATTGGTGTTTATTTCAACTGGTAATCGGGGGTACAACAAGGTTTTCTAGAAATGCCTCTCCGAAATTTGGAATTTTTTTGGGAATGAATCAGTAATGCTGACAATCAAGAAACTTGACAACTTTTAAAAAATGAAACATTTTATTCACGAAAAGCTGGTCATCAATTGCTTCCTCATCATTGTTCACACACATTATTGTGATCTGCTTGCGAAGCTTGTCGGTCTTCATTCGAGGCCTGTCTGATCGTTGCACGTATCTGAAGTGGGAGGAAGTTTCCTAGACAGTCACAGCTTCCATTAGCACGGCACAATAATGTCAGCGCAGCATTTGCCAGCCTGCAGTAGCGAGCGACACTCAGTAGTCATGCCGATACTCAATGAGTTCGGAAGCTATGTTTTGTGGGCTTGCTTCCAGCAAGTACCGGTTGAGAAGGGCGGACCGCCAGCGCACGATTGTGCAAACCGCTGCTTTGAGTAGGTCCATTCTTGGAGAAATATTCGGGTTTAACCCGATTCTCCTGAAACGTGTTCGGGGTGTAAGAATCGGGTAAAATCGGTTTTTACCCGAAAACGAACAACCCTAAAAAATGTACCGGTGCCCACAAGTATCTGAACACCCAATAAACGCACGTTACCACCTCCAAACGACCTACACTAAAAACAGGAGTGGTATAGGCCGAGAATGGATACGCCAACCCGATGACCGACAGATCTGAGTAGCTTTCTCGTGTCAGAGAAGAAAACGGCTCGTACCGGCACATCCAAAGCATCCGACACATCCAAAGCTGCATCCACGCGAGGGCGATATATTTCTTTCCAAGATAGGTACAAGCTCGGCACTTCCGGTGCGATGCAAAGCGTTAATGAAACGTATTGACCTGCAGCACTACACCTCTAAACTGACCTAAAAAATACCAAACCATATTTATCAGGCAAATAATGCGGAGAATTGAGCAATGGGATAGCATTTTACAATAAAAAATGACGGGTCTTGGAAAAAACATTGGCATCGTTGGGGCTCAAACCTGGGGTGTTCGTTCGAAAACCTACGATGATACTCTTAGGCTACCGAAGAAGAACAGCGGATCCCTTTTGGAAGTTGCAAAAAAAGCATAGAACGAGTGTTCCGAACGAAGCATTATAGATGGCACTGGGTGCAACGAAATGTCGGGCTTGCACATGGAAGGAAAAAGAATCTCGTCACACGGGGTATGGATACCCTCGGTAGTTGACTTTTTACTCCGCCAGGATGTCTATTGTCTCATCTCACGCACTCGGCTACTGACCCTGGGAAAAGACAGCAGACATCTTGCATTTGCGCATTCCATCACTGAGCGGAACCGAGCTTCCGTAGAGATTGTACTGTACGAACTAAATGTAAAATACGGGAACCTCGTACTATGGCAATGTCACAAACCACGTGACTTTTTGAAGTGGCCATGTTTCATCTCGCATCTTTTTCTCACTTCCCATTTCTTATCTTCTTGTCAAGCCAAGCGAGATCAACACCCCCAGTGCGGTTCGTGTTTTTGGCTGTGCGACGCACGCGGAGGGCCAGATTTAACGATCATCATCATCGGCCTATGTACGCCCACTGCAGGGCAAAGGCCTCTCCCATGGATCTCCAATTATCCCGGTCCTGTGCTAACTGTGACAATTTATTTCTGCCACACTTCTTGATCTCATCTGCCCACCTAAACTTTCTTCGCCCACCCCCCCTCCTTTGCCACGCTTGCCTTCTCTAGGGATCCACTCCCTTAACCTTAATGACCAACGGTTAACGATACTGAACCCTTAACAGCTTGCGGTTCTGAGCACGAGGACGCGGGTTCGATTCCCGGCCACGGCGGCCGCTTTTCTGATGGAGGGGAATAGCAAAAACGCCCGTGTGTTCGAGATTTCAGTGCACGCTTAAGATCCCCAGGTGATCAAAATCAATCCGGAGCCCTCCACTATACGGCGCGCCTCATTGCCTGCGTTGCGTCGGCGCAATAAACCCTACAATCAATAACAGCTTGCGGTTGTAAAATTTCGGGCACCTCTTTTATTCACGTCACAAACAATCCCCTTGGAAAGGGGCACTATTGACTTATCAGAAAATTGCGAGCGAATTTTAGCGTCGAACTAGGCGCCGTATATTTCACAGTGGCGTCGAACGAAGCGCAGGCCATATTTACAACCGGCGTCACGGTGGAGCTCGCACGGGCCATGGCACGTCGTACCGCAAAACTCAAAATCTGAGCGTCCTTTGTGCGGTATGCATGTTGCATAAAAATAGATTAGATTAGTTTCCTATGTTTTGGCAAATTACCTATGCAATGCGGAAGGCAGTCAGAGTAACTAGTGTGCCGTGGTCACTACGTCCATTGAATGAACGAGTGACCCTCCGTGATCCCTGTGAAGCGGTAAAGGGCTTGTTTATGGTTATGTGGTGCCAGCGCCGGCTATGCGTAAAATTGAAGGATCGAGGCCGACAGCAAAAAAGCAACCACGAATAGCCACCTACCCACCCGACCACCTACCTAGTAAGAAGAGAGAAATACGAATAATGAGACAGAGAAAAGAAGTTATTTAGCCGCTTAAAATCAATCTTGATGGGCTCGGTGACGTTGTCGTCATTATCTGATGCCATGCCTTCTTAGCAAAATTTCTGAGTAATTTTTCAGCAGTTAATGGCAGAGTTTTACGAAGATAAAGGGCGTCAAAAATATTAACCCAAGACTCAAATCGACGCATGAAAATTGATGAAATACCAGGAAAGGGAAAAAGAAAACGTGCTTGATAGGAATATTCCCCCATCCGGAAATGCCACGGGATGTACGGCGCGCATATCTTGCCTGGTTCGACATGCGTGATAAGTGCCAGCGCAGTCCAAACTTCGGCCCCGCCCTCAGAAACTCGTTCGTGCAACGCGCGAGTTATTTTAGTACTGTGGTTGCTTAGAGCATCGTCGAAGCCCCCTCGAAGCCCTACAGTTATAGTCCGGGCGATAGGACGCTGTCAACACGACGAAAGGAGGAGGCGTCACGCAGAGATGATGCGAAGCGGCTGCAGTCGTCGGTCAGGGGGCCGTCATAGCTGGGGTGACTTATCCCTGGCGGAGAAGCTTGCTGCGACTCTGACACACTTGATGCTTCACGGCTGTTCACCCCGGATCTTTAGACGAACAAATTCCCACTTTCCACAACCAGATTTACTGACGCTGTGATATCGTGTCGCAGGCTTTAAAATTGATAAATGTGGCGAGCGCTTTTCCTTCCCGAGACAAGCGCAGTTGTTCTTGTGCTAGTTTTTTTTATTGACGGAGGGATTTGCTCGACTAAACAGCATTCCCCCGATTTCTGAGAACAGGCATCGCTACTTTGGGAAGCGTATGTCGGCGCGTCGGGATATTGTGTTTGGTTACATTTCTCCAAGGTGATTTGTACTCATCAAGTAAGTAAAGTAAGAAAGTGAGTGAAGAGTGAGTAAGCAAGTAAGTAAGTGAGTGAGGCAGTAGTTAGGTAGGTTGGGGTTTGCGAGAAAGGAAAAGGAAAGGAAATGCACTGGGGATACTTTTGAGCTCGACAGGGAGCTCACCTGCATACAACCCAGTGCGGCGGAAGAGAAGTAGAGGGGGAGTGAAAGGATAAAGTACAGAGAGAGAGAGAGAGAGAGAGAGAGAGAGAGAGAGAGAGAGAGAGAGAGAGAGAGAGAGAGAGAGAGAGAGAGAGAGAGAGAGAGAGGGCTATAAAGAAAGGATAAATAATAAGAGATAGGGCTGTCAGTCCGGGAACATTGGTCAGTCACTGCACTCCCGGCTACAGCCGCTGCTTGAGGCCGGTCGTCTCCAGGTAATGGAGCGGATGAGCGAAGACTTCTCGTTGGGTTCAGCCGCAGGCCCCCTCGGCAACAGAAGGTCCTCCATGCCGGCGCTGGGAAGGCGGCCTCGAGGGTGGAGCGCTCCATGGAGCTCTGCTCTCGGACCCCGCATGGATGGGGGGGGAGGTGCAAAAGCAGAGTAGGTGCTCCAGCGTCTCCGGTACCGGATAGTCCACACATGTAGGGGAGTCCTTGCGCAGGTGTCGGTGCAGGCGCTCCGCCACATTGAAGCAGTGGAGCCGTATGCGGAGCAGCAGGCAGCGGGCGTCTGCTGATGCGTGCAGGCATGGAGCCAGGCCACTCACAAAGCGAGGGTTGGGGTGCATCATCTGCACCATGCGGGCCAGGACGGTTCGGGCTTCGTCGAAGGCGGTGACAACCCGGGAAACCGGTGTGCCCTCCTGGTGGGCCTCCCTGGCTCGGGCGTCGGCGCCCTCGTTGCCCCGGATGCCACTGTGGCCCGGCAGCCAGTGGAGCCACAGGTCGCAGCCTCGGGAGGCCACCGTGTGCAGCTTGGCTGCAAGGGAACGCTCAGGGTAGCCGCTGCTGTTGGTGAGCTGGTCGGCGCATGCAGCCGTAGCAGGGCAGGCCTAAACTCCGTGAGGATGGCCGCCCCGGGGTGGCCCTGGGCACTCCTCTCAGGTAGGAGGTAATTAAAATAATAAAAGGTTAATTAAAGTAAAAATTAAAGTAAGTTAGTTTGTGAGTGAGTGATTAAAGGAAGTAAAGTTAGTGAGGGAGTACGTGTAAGAGTAAGTTAAGTTTGTAAGAGTAAGAGTAAGTTTGTAATTAAAGTAAGTAAAGTAAGGAAGTAAAGTGAGTGAGCTAGTGAGTCCGTGTACGACCCCTACCAAAGAATATGAACCCCGACCTCCATCCCGAGCGCAGGACCGCCCGCAGCCAAGCCCACGAACGCTCATATGGCAATCGCTCTGACGTGTCCTACACCGATGCGGCGAGCTACGCTGACAACCAAACCATGGTTGCAGTGACAACAACCAGAAGCCATTTAGCTTCATGCGCATCCATCCGTACGACATCCCCACGAGACGCCGAAGAACTCGCCATTGCCTTAGCCCTCATCCAATGTTCCAGCAGAATCATCATCACTGACTCTCAAGCAGCCTGCCGCAGTTTCCTTTCAGGGAGGGTTGCTCCAACGACCCTGCGGTTACTTCAGCGATACCATCCATCTCACCGAGTGGCGATCGTTTGGACACCTGCACATGCCTCTGTAACGGGCAACAACTTCGCCCACCGACAGGCTCGCGAACTGGCCCACCGAGCCCCTGAGGTCACCGCAGCTCCGACGCCACTTCTCACCTATCAGGAAATTACCCAATTTTACCGGACCACCAGACAAAAATTCCCGTGCCCTCACCCATCCCTCAGCAAAACTCAGGAAATAACGCTCCGACAATTACAAGCAGGCACGTACGTTCACCCGGTTCGAATGAATTTATTGTTTCCCACACAGTACACCGCGCTATGCAAGTTTTGTCCACAGCTAGGTATCCTCCAGCATATAATTGTGGAATGCGCTCACAACCCAGCCCTACCACCCCTCTCCACCTGTTCCTTTCCTGAGCTGTGGGAGACACTGTTGACCAGCTGTCAACCGGAGGACCAGACTCTCCTGGTGACACGGGCCAAGACGGCGAGGGCAACGCATGGATTCCCGGACTAGGGTTCCACTCTCACATTTGAGCTCATTAAAATGTTTTCTCTCTCTCTCTCTCTCCGTAAGTAATTGAAATACATAGAGTGATTGAGTGAATGGGTGAGTAAATGAAAGTAAGTAAAGTGAGTGAGTCAGTAATGAAAGTAACTGAGTAAAAAAAGTAAGTAAAGTGAGCGAGTAAGTGAGCAAGTGAGTGATTAGTGAGTGAGTGAGGGAGGGAATATGTAAGTAAGTAAGTAAGTAAGTAAAGTAAGGGAGTGAGTAAGTAGTTAAAGTAAGCAAAGTGAGGGGGTAAGTAAGTAAGGTGAGTAAGGGAGCGAGTAAGCAAAGTAAAGTGAGGGAGTAAGTGAGCAGGTGGGTGAGTGAGAGGGTAAGTAATGCAAGTAAATTGAGTAAGTGAGTGAGCGAGTTAGTAAGTGAGCGAGTAAAGTAAGTAACGGGAAGTGTAAACTGAGTGATTAAGTGAGTGAGTGACCTCAGTTCACGCTGCCAAGATTCGGCAGGCACTGACTCTGGCAGGTTTGTTCGCAAACACGCACATTCAGCCGGGGAGACAACGAAACCGCGCGGGGAAGAAGGACGGCGGGCGAAACGTGTCCGTCACGAGTCCCATATCGCGCGCGCGGTTCGTGAACAGTCAGGGTCGTCCCTTGTGGGCGCCGGGAAACAAAGGCAGAGCCCGCGGGTCGTGACGAGAGCGGAAGAAGCGAGCCGCGGCCACCCCCGGCACGCCCCGGCAGTTTGCTCGAGCAAGCTGTCGTGATCCGCCGACGACTGCGGGCGCGACGCGGCTCTAAGCGGCCGCTTTCTGGCTTGGCAACGCCACAGCGGTTTTGTCTGTGGGCCACACCTGCTGTAAACAACGCACTGCGAGAAAGAGTCACCGCGAGAATCGATCTCGGCAAGTCCGCGGACTACACCCCATTCACCGGGTGTTCCGTCAGGCCAGAGCGAAACGCGAACTCATCAGCGTGCGGACGTGAAGTCGCTTTTCTCCCACTGCGCCCATGCTTTGCCATGTTTTTGATCTGCGATGGACCCCGCGTTCTTACCGGACCACGCCATCCGGTGCACTAGAGGGTAGACATAGGTGCTCCCGTGTATGGCTAACGACGCAAAAGCAGCTATTTTAAGCGAAGCTCATTACTCCAGGTCAAACCTAGAAAACGGCTTGTTCCTCGTAGCGTCAATCTGACCTTCAGGTTCAGCCAAGGTCAAGGCAGCGCCTGCGGCGGTTGCGGAGTGAAAGCGTCTTTTCGCTCGTTCTTTCCAAGGGGCGGGGCGTGAAGCGGGGATAGGGAGAAAGAGTAAGGCGTTATTTGAGAGAACTAGCCTTAGGCTGCTCCCTCAATGAACATTATCCGGAAATCCATAAAATTGCTTTCACAAGAAATAAAAAAAGACATGTTGACAAACTTTGTCAATTTCATGCTACGCAACGTCATTAGTGTCGTCATATGGACGAAATGAAAACAGAGTGGTCAACTTCTTGCGAGTCCTCAAGCGGTGCGATGAAACGGCAAAAGGTGCAATTGCGCAGCCAGTGCAATGGCGCAGTCATGCTTACTGAGGGTATTTTTTTCAACGTTACTAATCACACAGATTAGTTTGTATGACGTCAGAAAGGTAGTAGAAGACAGTGACTGGTGACTCGCCCTCTTTCTCCCGGTTTTCCTCTTGTATACAGCGTAATTGCTTCAAGTTTGAGTTGAAATTTGCACGATTGGTATTCTAAAGGGGCAGTCTTCCGAATAAATGAAATGGCCTTAATTGCACCTTTAAAGATACCGCGAAACCCGCCGCGGTGGTTCAGTGGCTAAGGCGTGGTGCTGCTGAGCCCAAGGACGCGGGTTCGATTCCACCGGCCGTGGTGGCTGCTTTTCAGATGGAGGCGACAAGCGAAAACGCCCGTGTGTCGAGATTTCTGCGCACGTTAAAGATGCCCAGGTGGTCGAAATTAATCCGGAGCCCTCTCCGCTATAACGCGCCTCATAGCCGAGGTGTAGTTGCGGCGCGTTAAACCCCCGAAATTAAAAACAAAAAGGCCACGCAGATAAAATACAAGTTTGTTCATTAAAAAAGATTGCTTTGTTCAAGTAACAATGATAACAATTTTATTGCAAATTTCAAATAATCTACATACAGTCGAACCTCGTTATAACGAAGTAGTATCGAGACAGTAATTTAGTTCGATATATCCGATATTCGTTGTAACAGTGAAGTTAAAAGTAGGCGCAAACCAATCGGCAATCTGGCTCTCGCAAAATCAGTTGATACAAACAAGAAATATTTTAAGCATCGAATCCACTTTAAACAAGGTAACCCTATATTTCAGGCTCAATGAACCAGAACATGAAACGTGAAAATTACAACACAACAAAGTTCATTTGACAAAACAAGCCTGCGTTCTTATTTTTTTGAGGAAGGATGTGTTCTTCGTCTGGTGGCTACTCACAGCACTGAGCAGCATGAAATTTTCCACAGTGTCCACGAACAAAAGGGCCTTTTCTACTTCTGCAGTTTCGGACGCAGGTAGTTTTTCCAAGTAGCTTCTCAGCCTACTGGCCAATATTTCTTCGTTATATCCGATAGTGCGTGTGGCTCTCATAGTTTTATTTCCGTTAGAAAAAAATAAGTGTTGAAATGAAGCGTGACCAACTAAAGTTCTTAGACAGTTCGCTATAGCCGGTAATTCGCTATTTCAGTGTTAGTTATAACGAGGTTCAACTGTATAAGAAAAGGGATGCAGCAGTGGCGACTGACCAGCTAGTTTCTCGCCGGGATTTATGACGTCACAAGATTTTGTTTGTGCGATAGAGGGCTGCCGACCAAAGCCACCACCACAAAACATGACTGTGCGATCGTAGCGGTGCCTCTATACCGTAGTTCGGTTTGATCGCATTACACTTGAATACTAACCTGCAGTCAACGCTCTGATAACCGTGCTTTTAGTGCTTATTATATTGCATCGCCGCTGACGGCGCGCAGCTCCAAATTTGAAAATGATTCAACAGTACTCGCGTTTTTTGGTAAAAACAACGTCTTCCGTGGGTGCAATCGAGCTAAGTATATAGGTTACCACAGGCTTGTCCTTTCATATTAAACAAGGTCGGGTTTTGTCTTTAAAGGAGCCACGAAGAGAAAAAACAACTTCGTTTAATTTAAAATAACTAGGATTCAGTACCTCACTCAGCTCCATTACAGCCACAAAAGATGTTTTTTTAACAAAAAAAGCAAGAAGTATTTAAAAACTTTCAAATTTTGCGTCACAGTGACGTGTATGAGCAAGAATGATGTCATACGGGCCAACAATAAAACATAATTTTCAGTGCGTTAACTGCAGGTTAGCATTCAAGTGATGCGGTCAAATGGAACTAGAGGCCCCATTACAGACGTCCAGTCATGTGTCGTCGCGACAGGTCAGTTAGGCGGCCGCCAATCGCACAAACAAGGTTCCGTGACGTCATAGAAAAGTTGCGGGAAATTGGCTAGGGGGTCGCGACTGCTTCACACGTTTTCTTTAATATCTCCGTTATTTGTTCGAAGATTGCGATGATATTGGTGTCATTGTTATCGGGACTAAGCAGTCTTTCTAATAAACCCAACTTGTATTTTCTCTTCATGGCTCCTTTAAAGGTCCCTATAAAAGGGCCACGAAGAAAAGTACAACCTTGTTCAATATGAAAAAGAAAAACAACCAGAAATAAAAACTAGCCTTTGGTATCTAAATTAGCACCACTCACTTATAAGCCACGAAACACTCTTTTTAAAGCGAAAGATTTCTTAGTGGAACCGATGGCGACCTGCCAAGCCAAAGAACTAATGCATTCCCCCCAGATACCATCAGGTCGACCGAAAAGCTCCGATAAGATCTCGGGACACACGGCGCGCGTGCAGAAAACCGTACTTTCATTGTGTCAAAGCGGTTACTTTAAAATCGCGAAAAAGGAACGGTTCCAGATAAGACAATACACGATTCGATCGTGAAGCAGGAGTACAATAGTATACCTCTATCTTTAACACCAGGTATCGGCATACGTTTACATCGTTCGTAGATGCGTTTACTCAGTGCGCGAAAAATCGTCGCATGGGTTCGTTCTTCGTTCGCGATTTGGGTCTTTGAAGGTTTGACGATCCGTTGTGGGGATCCTCGATTTACCAGTCCTGGACGGTCCTCGGGCAGTCCGAGGACTGCCTTCAGACCGGAAGTCCCATAAGAATACATGGAAAAATCGAGCGCCGGATCGCGTCTCAGGCAGTCCGCGGACGATGCGGGACTGATAATCGAGGAGGCCCTGTGCGCACCTTCAGCGAAGGTTTTGACGCACTTTTGACGCAGTTTTGATGCGACAAAGCTTTCGCACTTCTCTCGGCTTTCCTTTAAAAAGGGTTGGTAAAGTTTTTAAACGACAAAATACAAAAAGAGATGCGAGTAATATTAAAACAGTTTCAAATTTGGCGCCACAGTAACGTAACATGGACAGGAGTGACCTAAAATGGGCCAGCATTAAAGACATGGTTATTGGTATGTTAACTCAACGTTGGCATCCAAGTGAACGCCCGGTCATGTTTCTTGGCAGTGGCTTAAGTGGTCGGCCGCCTGTCGCGCAAACAGAGTTCTATGACGTCACAGAGAAATTGCCGGAAAGTGGCCGAGGAGCTGCCACTGCTTCATATATTCTCCTTAATATCTCCGTTGTTTGTTTGAAGTTTGCGGTAGAAATGGTATCATTGTTATTGGGACAAAGCACCCCTTTTAATGAACCAAACTTGCATTATGTCTTCAGAGCCGCTTCAACGAGACTTCGCCGCCCCTCCGCCGAGCGCAGACTCCGTCTCGCGTGGCCGCTCCTTGTCGGCGTCGGCGTCGGCGTCTCGTCGTCTGGCGGCGAGCGCCAGCCGCGCTGACCTTCGCCGCGTGACTCTGCGAGGCGGCACGCATCCGTGACGCGCTGCGCGGCGTGTCGTCGCAGCCATCCGCGTGCGCGCGTCCAGAGCAAGATGTAACGGTCGTGTTATTACACCGAGCGCCGACAGCGAGCCAGTTCCGGCTGCCGCCGCCGCCGCCGCTGCCAGCTTACACGGCACAAAGCGCCTCCTCGTGAATGCGAAGCCGCCTAAGGTGCTTTATGTTTCGCCAGCGCCTCCCTTCGTCCGGCCGTTTTCCGCCTTTTATTTTCTTCTCGGCCATGTCCGACAAAGAGTTGCTCCTACGAGGCTTCCGAGGCGCCCGGTACTATGGGAGTTGCGCGCTATTCCGGTTTAAGGAAGCTCTTTGAAATCTCCGAAACGCTCCGCCGCTGACGTCAGAGTAGCCTCAAACAGTTGTACGAGCCGCGTGGAATACAACGAAACCAGAGTCAGCGTGATACGTGAGTGGTTTCGATCGCTGCGGAAATTGGCGAAGTTTAGATACGTTTTACGGCGGTTGCTGGAAAAATGTATGCGCAGGGTTGGCTGCTTGCACAGAGCTAACCGCTCTGTGGTCTTCCTGACGTAACTTCAAATGTGAGAGCCTTTACAGGAGTGGTTACTGTGGTTACAGAAGTGGTTACAAATGTGGGAGCCCTAACAGTCTGTTGCTGCTGTTTTTGTGGTGGATACGGTGGGGAAAGGGACATTATGAGGAACAATCTCCGCCTGATCCCTAACCCTTTATGGAGTTTGGCGCCTTCGCTATCAAACTGCCGCTCACGCCCACCACGGGGGCATGCAACTTGCAACCCACAACAGCAACTGAAAGCAAAGAAGCTTCCACGTAAAGCACATACACACACGCACACATGCGCCCGCACGCCCACGCTCATACACCTGCGCACAAGATACGCACAACGAAGGTTCGAATAATCCGCAAAAGTGAATACAGCTAGACGGGAATCAACAACAGTCGTCGAAAGTGGCTGCAAAAGAAAGAAATGATGCATCCCAGAGGTTCTTAAATCGAAGCTTTCAACCTTCCACTGATGTCGCCTGCAGCCCACTTGAAACGCACTGCAGGAAAGCCAACTTTTTCTGGCGATGATGATGACTGTGGGTGAAGTGAAGAAAAAATTAAAGCGCTTCCCGTCATCGGAATCGAACCTGGGAGAGAGAGGGAGAGAAAATGAGAGAGAGAGAGAGAGAGAGAGAGAGAGAGAGAGAGAGAGAGAGAGGAGAGAGAGAGAGAGAGAGGAGAGAGAGGAGAGGAGGAGAGAGGAGACTTTTATGACATCTATTTGATTGCGCCATCCCGGCACGGTCGAAGCAGTTTAAATTTGGAGAGGTCTGCATGGACGTGCACAACTAGACAGAACAAATCAATTACTCCTCTGAGTCCTCTGTCGGAACTACAACGACGGGGGAACCTGAAGCTTTTCAAAATCTAGTTCAACACCAAACGAACCAACCGAGAAGCGAGCGGACCCACATCACACCACCTTACGACACACATAAGGATAGGAATCGCGTTACCACCATACTAATCGTCGCGTATAAATATTTTCCGCTCGCTTTTGGGTTGCTTCGTTTGGTGTCGGAGTTGGTTTTGGAAATCTTCGCGTTTCCCCATCTTTGTCGTTTCTACAGAAGTACAGGTGATTTGTTGATTTCTTACATACGCTTTTGTGGCACCGCTCAATCTTGTTTCTTAGATGTGCGAAGTTCGCTCGCAGTAAGCGCTTGCAGCTCAAGTTCCGCTCGTATACGAGAACAAACGTACTTTTGTTGCGGGAGCAGCGGCCTTAGCTAGTTATATGGGCTGTTCCCAACCTGCTTCACCAGATCGCCCTGTAACCAGGCCGCCATGGCTGTATCACCAGGTTACCGACAATGGACCACTGACTCGATTTCACACTCGATCGACCGGAAAATCAGGTGCGAGAGGAACGCTACTGACGGCTGAGACCCAGTACGAGGCGGTAGAGGCCTTCGTGGACGCCGGGGCCCAGGATGGAGTTTTATCTACTGTGATGCAGTGTCCCGTCTACCCAGACGCCTCTCAAACGTGCCTCTATTAAACCATCAGCGCCCTGCCATCTCTACTAGCGGAGCTCACAGCCATCCGGGATGGCGTACAGGCACTAACGCCGGCCCTACAGCGTGCCCAGTGGGTTCCATCGTGCATCTTTATACGGACTCCACGCTGACGATACGAGATTTGAGCCGAGTATCCAACAATTGTTCTATTTCATGGGACATGGACATCGTACTAGACACGTACCCCTGCCCTCTCCGGCTGTTGTGGGCTCGGCGGAATACGCCCTCCGCTCACATTGCAGCGGGTAGGGCTTGTCACCCTATTGTCTATTCCTCGGCCGCTACCAATGTTAACAGCCGGCCCTTCAGAAAAATTTCTCCAACGGAAGTACGATCTGCATCGCGTCACACGTGCCCTCATCCCACCGTGTGGAACGGACATCCCCAGTAGGCTTGCTCTTTGGGAAGAGGTTTCGCTGCGCAGACTTCGTGTCGGAGTAGCGCTTTCACCTGCTGTGACCCGGCCGTGGCCACCACGCTCCCATGCCCCGTTCGATGACACCTGCCACTTCTGCTCAGATCTTGCCGAACAAGCTGATGTGAAATATCTAATATGGGCGTGTTCTTTTCACTGGACTCAGCCAGAAGGTGACACCTGAGAGGCACAGGCCTCCATCCTGGAAGACCCCCTGACCTCTAGCGGTGGATCTGGGGACCCCACCACCGCTCCCTTCTTGCCTTCCTCCGAGAGATGGGTGCCCATCTCTACCCGTAAATAGGTTATTTTTATACCAACGGGCATTCTATCGCGAATAAAAAAAGGAAACATCTCCAAAGAAAACGCGCTCAAATCAAGACACAATACTGCAATAGAAACCGCGACCATCTCCTCAGAAACCATCGACTCGAAGAAAAAAAATATAGACAGAAGCAAGAGGAAAAAGAGAACAAACCGTATCAAGGTCAAGGTATCTTACTCACGTCTTATTTTGGCCGTCTATACAGGTAACCGAATGCCTCTTCAAGGGGCGTGCTCCCGCAAGCTTTATAGCCGGTCTCCTTCGGTGGCCGGGGAACTTTGCGTTGTAACCGTATGTGAGTTACGCGGCTGCTCCAATGCCAGCGGGCGACGGAACTGGATCTGAACGGATCGAGCACGCACCGCGCAACAGCCGATAAGTACCACCGCATACGGCAGTATATCTCTGCGCATTTTACTGATAAAATAACGGTGGCATCTGTCATAGGCGTATATCGTGATCCGTAGCCTAAAAGTGGTTTGTAACTTTTCATACCATTGCAGAGTGTGCGCGCCATTCAGAAAAGTAACGGCTACGATAAAAAATAATGCTGAAAACCGATGAAGAATCGCAGCGAAGCGCAGTGCTTTCTTCTCTTTTAATGAGAAGCAGTGCTTTGCCACGTCAGCCGCTGTGCTGTATCTGGTTGGCTGGCTGTTAGACTATCTAGCCACTTACACCGAGCTCTGTACCTCAGACTTGCCCGTAAAGGGTGCACCACAGCTCCTATGGCGGCAAAGCAAACTTTCACAACAATGCGAAGTGTACTCCTATCACTCTCACTACAGGATAAATAACTACGTAGTGCAAATCTAAATCGCGAGGAAAAAGATGAAGGAAGCTCACACTAACGCGTAAGACTTGAAGGTAGCTTAGCTGTACGCAACCTTCATGACCATCACGAAGGGTTAAGTCCACGATTGCAGCCGATTAACTTCCTGTTCGCTGCCACAACGACCTTTGCTCCATCACTGTTGCTATAAGTGTGAGCGCCCCTTATTTTTTTGGAAGCGTTAATCATTGGACATCACCTTGGAGGGGCGTACGATATGACGTGCCTTTCTCGTTCCAAGAAAGTGTTGCCACGATTACGGCGAACGCTGAAGTCTTTCTCGTTCCGAGCAGGTGTTGCCACGATTACGGCAAATGCTGGAGTTTTTTTTTTTTTTTTTGACAATCTTCGCCAATCTTCTAAGTGGGTATGCTTGGCTTGACAAGCGTGCGCAGGGTACGCTGGGCGGTCGTCGCGATTCACGCACACACGAGCGCTAGGCATTTTCTTGGTTTTGTTAACTGCCGGGCAGTCGCCGCGAGGCCCGCGCTCACATGCCCGCGCTCGGCAATTTCTTGGTATTTTTAACTGTAGACACGAAAAATTCCGATTTGCTAAACAGCTTCGGCGTTAAAAAATCACCAGAAAAATTATCATGGGGTAGGAGGAGGCAAACAGGCGAAAATACAATCAGTTCATTCATCCGATGCCGCGCATATATGGGGCCGAATCATAAGATCTTACGGAGCACTGTGAAAAAAAAAAAAAGAATGAGTTAGGTCAATGGGCCATAGACAGATCACAGCCAGCGATCAGAACGCAGAGGCGCGGATTGGAGCGTACACTCCAGTCGATGCATAGTTGTAACTTTGATAAGGAGTAACGGTTTGTGCAGGTCGTTTTCGGACAACTGACAACATGCCGATAAAACTAAAAATAGAATGGATACCGAGGGATGGAAAAAGACGCAACAGAGAAAGGAGCACGAATAGAGACAGGAACTCTGGGAAGCCACGGACTGGACGGTGCGGCAAACAGAGAAGAGCTTTGGAGATCACTAGGGAATTTCCACGCCCCCTCTACGGATGGCGATGGGTGATGGCGTTACGCGAATCGACGAAACCATTTGCATTCGAATGAAAATCTCTCTCTGTTTCTTTCTCACGAACCTCCACTTCCTCAAAGGTCCGCGGTGATCAAATCCAAATATACACAAACCATCGATATGATCGTGGTTCTGCCGATGTGCTTGATTACAGTTCTCGAAGGGCCTCACGTGCATATATTCACGTTAGGAGCACGCATGCAATGCGGCGACATCCTGGAGAACCTTCACGAGTGAGCTGCTACGCGCAAAGCAGCAATAAACAAACAAACAAACAAAAATATTCAACGTATAGGCCAGCGAAGAGGTTCACGCAAGTCTATCCCATTTGTTTACGATAGCCACGCACGCGACGTGCAAGACAACAACGGCATCTACCCCCAACCTCCAACCTGGGGAAAATTTTCGAGCAGAGGAAAGCCTGAGAAACCGCGCCAAGTGCGCGAATTCGTCGACTCGGCGACGCCACGGGCGCCGGACTGTTGTGGCACACATGTTCGCCTAGCCGGCTCCGTCGTACGGGGCACTGTCCAGGGGGGCGGCTTTGCGTGTCTGAGCTCGTAATAAGACGCAGCCTCTTCCCAGAGAGGCTTTGCGAAGTTCCCTGGGAGACCTCGCCGGGGACCGGGCGCGACTTCGGGGGCCACCGAGTTGCGGGGAAGCCTCACACACGCAGCCGGAAACGTGACACTCTGCCGTGCACAGCGTGCCGACGAGGAAGTTTCTCCCAACATGAGCACGCGGCAGTGGCGGGCACGCTTATTGCTTCGCCACACGGACTCCAAGTCGTCCTTCAAACTCAGTGTCGAGTTGAGCAACCTTAGGGGGGAGAGAAGAAGCGAGTGCGCAATACCGAGAAGTTGAGGGCGAGTGGGAAGTGTTCCGTCACAGCTGTGCCTGCACGGATTCCATCTGATTGCTCCTCTCTGTTTTATACCGGTAATATTTACGTTTGTGTGTTCCCGAATGACCCCGGAGGCAAAAAACCTCCGCGGTCATACAGGGGAGTTTGGCGACCGTCGGGCTTCCCTCATCTTGCTTGACCTCAATGGGGAAAGGTAAACGTCACGCCACACTCAGCGCTGCACTTTCTTTTTCAGTCATAAAAAACGGCCCTTCTTTATTTCTGTGTTGCTTTTTCAAACGCTCTTTGGAGAATCGTTTCGAAGTAACTGCGAGCTGGCATTACAGGCTCAGGGGGATGAAGACACAGATGCGCTACACAACGTCGTCGTTTTTGCAAAGACCGAGACTGTGACTTGAACACTTACGTGCTAGCGTAATTGGTGGAAACAAATTTGCCGAAATTATAAGTGGGAATTTTCGAATGCCTTAAACCACTCCTCTACGCTCCGAGCCCGTTTGAAGTCGGCTTCACTGTCACACACACATGCATTACTGAAAGGCCTGTTTAGATGTCATACAAGCGGTGTCATACGAAAGCAGAAAGGCCCCAGGGCCTTTTTATAAAGTACTTCCGTAAGACTCATTGTGCCCAATCAAGCGCTCTGTACTGAGTCCCCCTAAAGTAGTTTCTTTACTACACACAAATGCATTCATGCATTCATGAGAAGACATCTTTCTAGGGCAATATAAGCAGTCCGCCATAAAAGTATGATGACCTAAGGCCCTCTATGAAATACCTCCATAAAAACCCTTGCATTCTCATAAAACACCATACACAGAGCACTGTAAAGTCGTCTTCTCCATTTAACACAAATGCATCGTGGGAATACGTTTTTTTTTTGGCAGCGTAAGCAACCTGATATTAAAGCATGAAGGCCGCAAAGATCCGCTTGATAGCCGTTTCGCGTGGCTCCTGGAGAGCCGTGCTGCTCTGCGCGAGGAGTAGGTGACTGGACTGTACTGGCCTGGACTGGATTGGATGGAATTGGAATCGTTTTAGCAGCAGTAATCATGATAATCAGCTAATCCTAGACAACCAGGAAACCTAACAATAGCAGCTGAACCTTAGCTCACGCTACGTATATCCTGACATAGCCGAGCTAAGCCCCTGCTAATTTTAACAGCATTTTCGTATGGGCGAAACTGCGACGCATCAAACGTTACAGTCAGGCAGAGAGGCGGGTTTCTTCGTAGCCACATGGAAATAGCGAGGATGACGAGGGAACCTAGAGGACGGACACGGCGTGTTTGTATCTTGTATAAATAAATAAATAAATAAATAAATAAATAAATAAATAAATAAATAAATAAATAAATAAATAAATAAATAAATAAATAAATAAATAAATAAATAAATAAATAAATAAATAAATAATCATAAATAATCGCAGCAAGCCGTAGTGCTCGCGTCAGGAGGTACGTGAGCGTCCTCGTTGGAGTTTTATAGTCCCCTCTACGTGCTCTTTTGAGCCGCTTATAAACTCCAAGATCCATTCCTAAGTCCTGACCACTGCACGTTAACGAAGAAGCGAATACCCATTTGTAGCCCCGTATACCATAGTGATTCTGAGAACGTTTATCATAAACTTTAAATCGCAATTGCAGCAATAATCGCTTAAAAATAATTTTAACAACATTAGTTACTGAAAGATATGTTAGTCTGTGATAAAGATTTCAAGGCGTTTGCCGTAACACAAAAACAAAAGAAAACATTCTGGTTCCGATAACCTGAATGATAACAATTGAAGAAAGGCTAAGCAATTTCGCTTCTTCGTTGCACGTAAATACGCCCACTATTTTAGACGCGCGGGCCAAACCTAAACCAATTACTGAAGCACTAAGCTTCATAGATTTTTTTAAAGGTATATTGGTGTATAAATAACTGGATGAAAAGACGAAACAAAACAATTTGGAGGCAAGGAATAGAATAAGGCATTGCAGGATGCCGTCGGCTGGAGGAACGCGGGAAGAGCCTTCACCTTACAGTCGACACAAACATGATGGTGTGATGGTGATAATTGGAGACCAGATTTTAGGCAAATACCTATTCTGTTCTTCGCGCTCATGCATGAGTCCCATCGCGCCATTTTGATATGTCAGCACGAATTAGAGCCTAAGAAGGGCTTTTATGGTGTTTTATAGTGCCTATAAAATGCCTGTTTGGCGTGAGTGCCATTGAAGTGCCTATTTTCAATGCCTATTTACAATATCGGCGCTATATGAACACTATGTAGCCTCAAGTTTCACTTTCGGGTGCAGTTTGAGATCGTTATTCCCGTTGCCGCACAGAATTGATTATTCAGAACCTATAGGGTTCAACCTAGCCCTCTAGTTCAACCAACTACTGGAAAATAACCGCGAACGCCAGTGGAATGGGTCGCTCATTCTCAGTGACAAGCGGCACAATTTTGAATAAAAAGATATGGAGGCAGTGGTAGTTTGCTGTTGTTTCCACAATTTTCACAGTGATCCTTGGACTACAATCCGCATGTTTTGCAAACAATTTTTTTTCGGACATGAGCAGTCGCATCCTTGTTTCTAGAGGCATACTCAATTCCAACTCTATTTTTCAACACAACGGTTGAGCAACCCATAGTTAGCAGATCACTCATATCCTGAGGAGCCAACGAGGAAACATCAGTACGCAGCGGCGATACTGCCTGCGGACTCCAAAACGCACTTTTCCATCAAAAATCTGTTCGGCTGCTAAAAACCTTTTGAAAAATGCTCTTCAGTTGTTTGGAAGCGTATTTGGCTGTGTTGGTACGTCTGGATTGTTCAATTGGGGCATCAGCGTATACGAGAAAATTGATAGAGTTGTACCAACAGTCTTCATGTAAGAGCTTATTAATTTCTTGGTAAATCGTAGTCTCTCTTGCGTTTATTATTTGTGTCTCTTTCTTTCGCGTCATAATTAAATTGCGTCGGACAGACATCAAGCTATACTCGGGTTCAACTTAAGAACGACAACGGCAGTTCCTATGCGCCTCATCGCTGCAGACGGCTGTTCCTCAGCGCGGCGGAAAGCACGCCTTATGCGAGTATTTTGAACAAGACGCGAGTGGTTTCAGTGTTTCTTGAGACTTAATCTGCTGATAAATTACTGCAGCGATGACAAACAAACTACGCGAGGAAAAGCAGGCCATTTCGTGCATTAAGCGCAATCTCCTTTCAATACGTGCGCCTGCATTGACATCCGCTGTCGTCGCTTCGGCGGAGTGATCAGTATTCCCACGTCACAAGTATTGTTTTTCATGCCTGTTTCACTATTGTACTACAAGCAACGCTCGTGCAAGCGACAGTGGCCAGTGAACATGAATGTGAGTACTTCGCTTGTTGAATAAGCCAACGAATCGCCATTTGTTTAGCAGTTTTATGGGACAATTGAACGACCATGTTCAACTGTTGGCGCCTTTGTGCCATCATAAACAATAACAATTTTGGTTTTGCTGTCGTAGATACAGGTCACGCACGCCTTTTTTCGAAATTATTTCCATTAAAGTAAAAATTTATAGTGCCTATATTTCCGACATTGGAAGCCTAAAGCATTACTGTGCCTGCCTGTTTTTGGCGCCTAAAACGCGTTTTTTTAGTGCCTGAAAATCCGGCCTCTTGGGATAATGATGACGGCGACGACAATGTTGATGATGATGGGGATGAAGATGCCACGTTTACACCAGAGCAGGCTACGATATTCAAGCAGTGCTAAATGGCCTCAGAATAGCATGCTCAGACTTACAGCAGTCGCTCAGAGCATAAAATGTAAAATGAATACCTAACGCCGCGCAGAACAAAAGAACTAGTCACTTTAGTAACGGCTGGGATCTAAATGCCTGATTTCGTCCGCACTTACTAAATCAACTCAAGCGTACCCTGTCGGAGTGAACAAGGTAGCGGAGTGCAGGGCACAGTAAGAGCCGAGGTGGAGAGAAGGACTTTTTCTATTTTCCTCTCGCTATTCCTCGTGGCCGCCGTCTGTGTCCTCAGCGCGAAGAAGTCGCGGAGGTCGGTCGGTTGGTCGGTCGGTCGGTCACGGCGCAGGCAGCAGCAACCTCCGCGGGTACGGCTTCGTTAGCACCCGACACTCCTTTTCAGAAAAATCTTCGCGCGGCCGCATTCTTGCGAAGCGTGACTCCTTGCGCCGGCGTGGCAGCGGAGCGTGCGTGCCGCCGTCCGGGTTTAGTTACGTGCAGCGAATCCGCCGGCAGGCCGCCGCGTCTCTATCGTCCTTTCATTTAAGGTTCGAGTACACAATCGCTAACAGGAAAAGATGTGAATATATATGTGAAGAGGCGAGTGTTACGGAGATATGCACGCAAAGGATATAGGTATGTATACAAACACGCGCACACACCCACTCACGCCCACACACACACTTTAGAATGATCCCGTGGTTCAGCTTCACCACAATTCACTCAAGTGTGAATGAGTTTGAATGAGGCAATTGAAATGCGAACACGAAAATATGAACTAGATCAGGCAAACACAAAAAATTCTGTCGTTGAAGGTCCAATAATGGGGCGGTATTGGTATCTTTGGAAAGCGACTTTGCCCCCAACTTTGTTACTGTAATTAAGCCACGCATAACTTTGACTTAAATAGAAAAAATATCGCGTTTTGTGTGTTTTCGTTCATATTTTTATGATCGCATTTCATTTTCCCGTGACGATACTGCCATTTGACTGAAAAATGGGAACTGCGCTGTGTCCCTGCGCACGGCAGAAAGTCCTGCTTAAAATACGTCGTATATGCGACCGCGCAAACCGAACTGGTGAATCATGCGCTGGGCATGTCATTCACCGAACTTGCTGCGTTGACTGCATGAATTGGTCACTTTGGTGAGTTAAGATGAAGCTGAACCATGGGATTGATGACGTCATCTTAGACCGCACACACGCATACACGCATGGCATCATGATCATCACAACCTATGTGCGCTGCAGGACGAATATAGATGTCAGACCGGTCATATCTTGTGATGCCCGAATTCATTCGTTACCAAAAAACTTTTATTGCGTCCATCAACCGAGTCAACTGACTTCCCCTACTTCTGGTCCTGTCGCTCAGTAACCACTTTATCACACGTACGGCCCACCGTTTGCAAGTTGTCAGCATCACACGCCCGCCCCATGTCCACTTCTTTATCTCATTTTGAGGACTCTATTAATAGCGCATCATCGTCATCATACTCACCATCATCATCATAATCATACTCATTATCATCATCACTTTATCGATTACATTTTTTTATTCATCCGGTGTAGCAAGCTGGGTGCCTTGGCCACGCTAACGTCACCAGTATCATTAGACTCTCTCTCTCTCTCTCTCTCTCTCTCTCTCTCTCTCTCTCTCTCTCTCTCTCTCTCTCTCTCTCTCTCTCTCTCTCTCCTCTCTCTCTCGCTCTCTCTCTCTCTCTCTCTCTCTCTCTCGCTCTCTCTCGCTCTCTCCACTCGAGTTTGTTCCCTATCGCTGGCAATTCTTAAGCGCTATTTCTATATCATCCATCTTTGTGTGGCATGTGGAGCTGACCTACGTTTCTTTTTTGGGGGGCTTAGTAAGGCGCAGGATGTCTGCCCCGCAAGTTATCCGCCGCAGTATTCGTTAGTGGCATCACTCTTTTCAATGACAGAGGTACTCTACTCATCATAACTTCGGACTGTGTACTGAAATCTTCTCCAGGACGTATTAATTCCTCGAGGAATTTCTTTCGCGTGCTTTGTATCAGCCCTGAGAAACATTAAAGAGAAGCTTTCTATGCCCAGCTGATGGCGTTTGATGTCGCGCCAAAACGCACTGCAGAAAGCCAACTTTACACAACGGGTTTCAAGAAGCGGTGATGACGATAAGCGAAAGCACGTCAGGCGCCTCAAGAAAAAAAAAAGGCGCTTCCCGTGGTTGGAATCGAACTTGGGTCCCTCGCGTTATGAAGCCATCGTCTATCCAATTGCGCCGTTCCTTCTTTTGTCCACGTGGTATTTATTGCACTACATGTCAATGTATTAAACGATATTTTACAACACACATTTACAACTATGTGCACATAGAAATGAGTTGATTACGTACACATACAAATGAATCGATTACAGGCTGAAAAACAAAACTAAACACAATGAACAATTATGTACACTTAGTTTAAAACGGGGGCAACATTGAACAACTAATAAGGAGGGGATGCCAATCAGAGCGAGAATCGTTTCGGTCATAGACGTCTTTAAGACTGATGATCATTTGGCAGAATGTGCTCTGGAAGAAATCATAGGCTCAGCGTGCCTATCCAGCATTCGCGTTTTACATAAACTATGCAGAGCGACTAGAAAAAAAAAAAAAAAAAACGGTCATTTGGCGCATCCCCGTCTGCGGGTGATACGAGATACCGTATACCATGCGGAGCCAATTCGAAGTCCTTCGTAAGAGTTCTTTGGAGGACATCCCAAAATAGTATATCGTCCTTACAATTTATGAAGCAGTTCTCGATAGTCTTGGTACATTCCTACATGGTCAAAGCAGTTCGAATTTAGGACATTGAATCTGATTCAGCTTCCACAGGAGCAATCTTCGTGTTTTAACCATCTTTCTATTAAGAAATGGGTTTTAAATTTTTTTATTACCCAGGCTAAATGCGATGCTTTCTGGCTTTCTGTTCTTCATTACTTTCGAATTCTTTGTATTTATCGTTGACCCTACGGCGGAGCTTTCTGGGTATACTGCACCTCAAGCATTTTCACCGGCGTTCCCCCAAGCCATCGAAAAATGCACTGTCATTAGCAAATATCTATTTACTCGTATCTTTAACTTCTTCAAATCCATACTCATAAATACCCCCTTTCGAGAGGCTGTAATCAATTTTGAAGAGATGATGTCTCCTTGTCTGACACTCTTCCTGATAGAACTCTTAGCTTTTCTTAGGAAGGATACTGCTGCTCGTGCTTCTGTTGTATGCTCTCAAGGAGCCTTACATATAAGTAAGTCTCCATTATTCCGTGGTCGCTCGATGTTACCATTACAGATGCGTTGTCTATTGAATCAAATACTTCTTCAAAATCTAAAATTTTCAAATGTATTGAATCAAATGCATCGTCGAAATCTAAAATTTTCAAATAAAGGGGATTATTATAATCCGCGGATTTTGCTACAACTTAATGGTATGAGTGTCACCCATTGTTGAGCAGCCTTTCTTAAATACAGCTTGTTTTCTCGGCTTTAAGGTACATAGGGCGTCGCTTATTCGGGTTACAGTTACCTTAGTAAACAATTTGTGTAGATAAAATGAATTGCCTGAGTTTGTAGCAATCCTATTCGCTGGCGTCTTTCTTCGGTTTTATATTTCGACAGCCAAGTAGGACATGTTCTGTCCTTGAGTACGCTACTTCACGTCGCCACGTTGCATATAGTACCATACATTAACACTTTCTTCGTGTTCGAGTTCACTTCGTGCGCTTTTACGGCGGCTCAAGGCGTCATTTTTTTTTTCACGAGCGGGACAGCATTACCGGGCTCATTTAAAAGCGCGCCAACTTGCCAGCATGCCACTTGCTTGTAACGGCTCTCCAGAAAATTTTAAACGGTCACTATATTTTGGAAATAGTTCACGAGGGAACAATGTCAGGCATGCACGGGCAATAGTCTCCGACGGGACACCGTGAGACGCTCAAGGGCATCTTAGGCTAACACAGTTGTCACCGCAACGGGTCCACCACCACAAGTCGACGCAATGGGCAACGCAACGAGTGGAGAAGGTTCGAAAAGGTGGTCAAGGGCAGCGCGTTTTGTTCCCTGCTCTGTTCTTTAATGAATGAGTCGAATTATAAAAAAATAAACTCACTTCGGCTAGCCATATTATATTGTGACGAAATGACAACCAGTGTAGCACCAGGATAACATAATGGCTACTGAAAGGCGGCGGTAGAACCAGACTAAGAACGCAACCTCTATGGAGGGATGAGTTCAGTACAGGAACTGTTGGAGGTCAATGAGAAAGGCATTCGTCCTGCAGTGGACCTAAACAAGCTGCTGCTGCTGCTGATGATGATGATGATGAAGCGGCAGCTTCACTGTGCCTCCATACGAATGACCTTGTTAATAAACCTTGGTGCTTACAAATAAAGGCAGACATGTGGGCACAGTAGAACAGGGAGCTCAGTACAAAGAGGCACATAAGCTGTTCTGGCGGCAAGTCATGAGATACCCACGGCGTTGTTACGAATCACGCCAAAAGACGTGACCACGAGGTTGCCCTTCACTCCCTCAAAGAAGATATGGACTCCTTTCCTCTGCAGCCTTATCATCAGTAACCCTGGTCGTGCATCGAGGTGGAGGACGCAGTGTAATACTTCGGTCTTGATGCACACCAGGGTAGCGTGCGAAGCAGCACTCTGTCAACCTAAGAGCTTGTTAAGAGCTCGCGACCCAGGCAGAGGTCGCGGCCTCCGTACGCGGTTAACCAGCGCTAAAAGAAAACAGTGCTTACAAGTAGAGAGTAGCAACGCGTGCTTCCCGCAAGTTATCGATGGCATGGCTGTAACTTTTGCGGCTGTTTTTTTTTTTTTTTTTCTGAAGACGGTGCTCTTTTCGGGACAAGGCGTATTCTCTTGGAGGTGCATAAAGTAACGACCAGGGCCACACACCCCGAACCCGTGAACTCTACGCGTCCTGACGGTAAGGGCACAACGACACATTTTCCTTGTCTCCTTAGGACCGCTCGGCATCGACGGCGCTGCACCAAAATGCGGCAAGTCGTCGGTGGCTCGCTGTGTCCCCGCACGACTCCGCACCCGCCGCTCCCGGGGGCTCAGCGGTGTGTCCTTATCGGATCACGCGTCCTCCTATAGCGACGTGGCCGCATTGGTAGCGTCGGCACGTATGGCCCTCCACGGCCGGCGTGTCTCGAAGAAGACAGGCCGCGAGCGTGACCCCCATGCCAAGGTTCCCCCCCTGCGCCCCTCCAAAGAGCACGCCATCTCCAGGAGCGGCAGCCGCTGGTATACGACCAGCACGCGAGCTCGGTTAGGTCACGTAACGTCAGATACCGAGGCCGAGGCCGTAGTTTGCAAACCAACCGAGCCCTGTTTTTTCTTCTTGGTTCCTCCAAATACACGCTGGGCAAAACTAGTCGAGCGACACTAGTGTATATCCTCCGTGGACCTGATGCTGGGTTCTGTCGTTGCTTCTCTGCGTACGTTCTGCCCTCTTGCACGGGGTACCACGACCTCTGCCTGGCAGTGGAATGCAAAGGAGCATATTTAGTTACCCAGCTTGACATATCAGCGCGCAACTTGGAACGACAGGTACGACTTTTTAATCCGTCCTGATATGGTCTCTAACTGTACTGGTCCGTAGTAAGGCATTGGAGATATCGGAGTTGAATTAAATTGTATCGGGCGAGTGTCAAGTCACCGCCGACGTTAAACACGGAACTCATAAAGCTTCCCGCAGGAACCAGTTATGGCCTCCTTCGCTTCGCACTGTATCAAAACCGGCCGCGCCTCTTGAGGAACTCCTGGCGGAAAATACGGATGTGTTTTCTGCTCTGCCGCTGCAATCGCTTGAGAAACGAACATAAGAGAACAAAGATTTTGAGACAGGCATTTAAACCAGTCCGTTGTGGAAATATAATACCAGTCTCATGAGTGGCCCACGGGAGCGCTACCACAGACAGAAATTAGGTGCGCTGTATTTCGATAAATGCGCTTATGTCCCTTCCTGAAAAATAACAAAAGGCTCAACCCGTGGCGGCGATCAAAACCGAGTACCAAGCACGGCAGACGTATGCGAATACGCCTGTACGCCACGAAGAGTCAGATCCGCAAGCAAGAAAACTGCACAAATTTCACCTTCAGCAGGATAACTTCACCGATGACTTCAGATGCAGTGGAACACCTCCCAATGCGTAGTGTAGTGTAATACAGGGAATGGAAATAGCAAGTCTATTGCCTGTACGTAATACGTATACTGGCAATAGCCATGTGTCCATGCCTGATTCAGTGCGCATCGGTCACGTGGCCTATGATAACTCGATCGCATAGACAATGCTGATACCACCCTGGAAGCTCATACGATGCGATAACCATTTCTGCTTTTACGCCAGCCCCTGCGGGAACACATGACGCTTGATAGCCAATGAGAATAGTTTCCGGTGACCATCGAGAAATGTTGAATCTGGAGAAACGCAGCACCGTGAGCAAACGCTGTGACATAAACGTGTTCACCGCGCAAGGAAGAGGAGAAAATTGGTGCTACGAAATGGTAGTAGTAATAAATATTTATTGACGTGAGTTTGAGGACAGGGATCTTAGTGCAGCCTCCTTGGTACAGAAGGCCGGGAGCCCGCGCTGCATCCAGGGCTCTAGTCACGAGAGCTTGCTGTTGCTCCGATGGCGATTTGGTCTGCGCGGTCTCCCATTGCTGAAGGCTGGGGTTTGGTGGAGGGTCGGAGTTGTGTGGGCAAGGTAATACTAAGTTGTAGAGGGAGGGGGATGTGCGGGTGAGTATAGTGTGATTATAATAGGTGCACCTTTGGAGTCTACGCTAGATGTACGTTTCGTAGGTGGATAGAGAAGGGCGAGGGTGAGGGAATCGTTTCCTGGAACACATGTAGTGGGCGGGGACGGCGCGGCATGTGGGTTCAACTGGGTAGAAGAGGAGACTAGGAACCCGGGTTCGGCCGTGCTGATGGGAGCGCCCGGTAGTGAAGATCGCGGGCTGCAGTGTGTGCTGTTTCGTTCCCTGCGAGGCCATTATGTCGGGGTGTCGATGTGATGGTGACTTCAGAATCTTCAAGGAGGGAGTTACGTAGCTTAAAGGCTTGGACCGGTTCCAGAGCTGCTTGGTAGAGGCGGCACGCGTACTTGAGTCCATGATGATATTAAGGTGGAGCTGGACTGTGTACGTTGTCAAAGCGTGGGCGATGGCAAGTTCCTGAACCGTGTCTGCAGAGATGTTAATGTAGGACGCTGCTGTGGTCACGTCTCATTGGGAGTTGAAGGCGATTGCAGTAGTGTGTGGGAAGCTGGGGTGCTGCGCAATATATGATGATGCTGATGCCGAAGATCGTGGAGTTTAACGCGCTGACCCTGCACAGGCGATGAGGCGCGCCGCAGTGGAGGGCTCCGGATTAATTTTGGCCACCTGGGGGTCTTTAACGTGCGCCGAAATCTTGAACACACGGGCGTTTTCGCTTTTAGCCTCCATCAGAAAAGCGGCCGCCGAGGGCGGGAATCGAACCTGGCTGCGCAATATCTGTATAGCGAGGTGGCGGACCCGAGCATCTCTGCTGCCCTTGCATGTGCTTGATGCCACTCAGAAGCAACGTCGGATGTTGCACGGGATGGGTTGAGGAGCACTGCGTGGATTGGGAGTTTGTCGGTCGATGTCTTGTAGGGCCTTTCCCTGTTGTATTGAGGGGGAGGCAACTGCAGGTGGCAGGTCTGTCGGGCTTCGATAAGTTCTGGAAGAGTGTTATGCAGTCCGAGTTGGAGACGTTTTAATTTATACGTGTACGCTGGTAGACCACGGGCTGCATTGTACGCCTTGGTGCTAGCACAACCTGCGCAGCGATGTGTGACTGAAGGCTCCTGGGGGGGGAGGGGGGGGGGGGATAGTCCGATAACGTTTAGCGTAACACGGGGACGATTACAGTCAAACAAGAGAGAAAAATCGAAACTTGCCAGTGATTTTGTGCTGGTTCACAGTGATGCAATAGGATGAATTTTCAACTCTTTAACAGCGATCAGAAGAAAAACAACTTCGTTGTTAGTTTCACAACATACTCCAGCGAATACTATAATTTGCCTGCAGGCAGACTGTTTTTATTCTCGTTGGTAGCCAAAGTATAGCGTGGACACAAATTTCTCTTTCATCTTTCACTTTGGCGTTCCGGTGTCCGCCCCCTAGGCGAGACAATTTACGCCTGTTGGTGGATCTTCCTTTTCCAATGAACAATAAATACATACATTTCACTTTTCAGTGCTTCCGTTTATTATCAACTGCTCATCAACAAGCGAAGAGCAGCAACGTCTACAAAAATGTGTTTCAGTAGACTTGAAACAGCACCCAAACCCAATGCACCTGCGTTTATTCAAACACGAAGCACTGCAGTCTTCAATACTGTTAAGTATACGACCACACGTAAGGGTCATTCCCTGCATGCAAAATCAAGGTCATCAAACACCCCGTACACCGCTCATCAGCATGCATAGTTCGTATGTGCCGTAAGCGCCTCTTCTTTGAATGATAATGCCTTTTCTCGCCGCATGTACTCAGGAACTTTCCCGTAGTTCCGTTGGTGCGTTTCGGCAGCTCTGTCCGCCACGTGGAACCCTACTGTTTCGCTTCCTAAAATGCCGCCAGCGTCTTCTGACTCGCATGGTTAATGAGCCACAGTAGGTTGAATGTGTGCCTTGATTACGAACGCCTTCGTTACGTATACGCAAATGCCCCAGGATGCATTAAAGCTCCACGCCATTCCCATTCATGGCTGCATGCAGTGTCCCTCGTGAGTGTACCTCGCATCGTCGAAGCTGGCAGCTTTAAGCAGTGTGTGAAAGCGGCTTCTCAAGGTCACGTACGACGCTTTCTTTTTATTTTCATTCTTAACCGGGGCTGCGCCAAAAATAGTTATCACTAAAGCACGCTTTTACAATGCCCCGCGGGCGTCCATGCTGTCCGCAGCATTTGAACGAAGAGGGTTGTGCTGACACCGACAACAACGCAGCTTCCCATTTTGTAGACACTTGTGCAATGCGTGTGGCAGGCGATGAGGTAAGGTTTCATGTCTTCATTTTCTTGAAAGCGGAGATTTGCAGGGAAGTTTTAGAAATGCTTCACTTCGCAAACAAACTGGGCGAAGATAGCTTTGGATTTGAGGAAATAACAGCTAGCGAAATACACGCTCAGCAGTCAATGCTAGCCCACACGAATATAGTGCGGGTTTGGATTGTATCTATTTTAAAGCTACAACACAAAGCCTAGAGTTTCTCTGCTACACTACAGAGAATCTTCAGCACCTGGTCCTGAAATTTATTTATTTATTTATTTATTTATTTATTTATTTATTTATTTATTTATTTATTTATTTATTTATTTATTTACCTACATTAGGCAGAGAGCATTACAGTGAGGTGTGTGGGGGTTATTATTACAAGGCATGGAAATGTGCGTATAAGTAGCATTCGTTTAAGATGCTGTCGTCATAAGCAAAATTTTGACGGAAAAAGGACAAGGTAACTTTGACCCGCTAAAATTGGAGAGGATAAATCTCGCACGAAAGAAATCGTGAATATAACTGAAGTAAAAATTACCGGCAATTTTTTGTTTTAGGCCGCATAAATATTAGAAACTTAGTGAAAGACGCTATTGCACTCCTTGAACGCGGGTATTTTTTTTTTTCTAACACTCCACATTTTTTTTTCCGAATTTAAACCAGGTGCGGTTCTGTGGGCGCTAACGTTCCACACCGTTTTGAATTCAGCAGTGCCTTATGTGAAACATATTGCTTTAAGTCGGGACCCGAGCCGGGTCGTCGCGACGCAAAGGTCTTTCCTTCTTCTATGCCGGCCGCACCATGCACTGATGAGAACTCTGGGAGGACGGTTTTAAGTCACGCGGCGTAAGGTATATTTTATTTTAACGTATAACCGAATAAGTTAGTATCGCGTGAACCAGCCGCCGCAGGGGCGGGCACGGCTGGCTTGCGGGACACTTGCTGCGTGGCTCCCTCACAGGCACTGACCCGCAACGAATTTAGCTGGCATTTTTTTTTTTTTTACTTTGGCATTACCACATGGCCTTTTTCTGTAAGAGATGTGCGCGTTGCGTCGGGGTGCCTTTTTTGTGGGTCGATATTTATGCAGGGCGGCGTGTATACGAACAGTTATTAAAATTTTACATTTGAGGGCACTCCGGGTGCATCCTTTTTCGAGTAAGTTTCGTTAAATTGTTTTGTAACTCTAATACAGTCTAAACCTGGCATAAGTTGTGCGACGTAAATATAACAGAAGCACAAAGGACTTGACGGAACGTGATGTTAACCAGATTAAGAGCATTGCTTATGAAAAGCCCTTCTTATTCAGTTTCGGTGGCACCGTTAAGGGATACGACTGCACTTTGTAGTCGTGTCGGCCGGTTTTCAACACGGGTGCTCTTTACTGTGTCCGTCTCTGAATTAAAGATGAGCATTGTAGTGCCTCAGCTGAATGAACCTACTTAACGCACTGTATTGGAACCGTACGCATCTGAGAAGCTGCGATCATTCATTCATTCATTCATTCATTCATTCATTCATTCAGACATCAGCACATACAGACACGACAGACAGACAGACAGACAGACAGACAGACAGACAGACAGACAGACAGACAGACAGACGGACGGACGGACGGACGGATGGGCGGGTGGACGCGAGAAGGGGACACTAGTGAGAAAGTGGCGAGGCCTGGAAAACATGAAAAAAAAAAAAAAAAAGCACAGGCCGAAATGCACTCCTTGGATCCTTTTTTGTAAATAGCTTACGATTGGGGCAAGGATGGTCTTTTGAGCAGGCGGGTGTTTTGAGTTGCAGAACAAAAGTTAGCCACCGGTCGCCGGAATGCATGTAGCACATAAGAAAAACAAGCGAAGCAGCAACATACATCGAAATAGTCTAAAAAAGAGAGGACGCAGGGATATAAGCTATGTGCGAAGTTCTGCGAACGTCGTCGTGGCAACGTCGCCTTCGCATGCGTCGTCCACTGCCTATCCCGACCTCCATTTCGCGTTGCAAATCACACCTCGGGTCGCTCGCGGAATGGGCGACGCGTCGCACTGAGGTTTTGAAAATAAAATAACCGCATCAAATTACGCACCGCGGACGCTCCACACTGGAGCGCCGATACATAGTGGCAAAGCTCCCCGGCCAGACCGCTCGCCACGGAGGCGGAAGCAGATTACAGTATAGCTTTAAAATTCTGCCCTGGAGGGGCGCCTTGCACCGTGCGTCACCGGCAATCGTATTCGAGTTCGCAACTCTTCCATTCCCGGGGGCGTAAGGCGATACTCGACGGGCCGCCGCCTTGAAAGCCGAAAGAGACTCATCGGACGACTCTTTCAGGCGTTTAAAGTGAAGCGCCGCCGAAGCGTGATCAGCTGCAATCCAGTGAAGCCTCCCTTTTTTCGGGGCCTGTGGGGACGGGAGGCGTGTTTACTGCTTTTATCTCTCTTCCTGTCAGTATTGGACGCCGACGCTGGCCGAAGCGGCCGACTCAATTTGGAAGGTCGACACTGAAAAATTCCGGGCGCAATTACAGCCGGGACGGCCGCTCCCTTGTTCCACAGTGCGGCCCAGTGGACCACGCCTGGTGGTTGTCCCTTTGACTTAAGTATACGGGGCGCACATGCCACTTGCGAATGGCGCCTGCAGCCAGATTTCGGGACAAATGACGCCCCGCGCAATTTGCAACCGTCTCTTCATTTCCAGAGTGAGCTCTCAAGGGCTGGGACACGTTTTTCACGCATCTCTCTCTCTCTCTCTCTCTCTCTCTCTCTCCTCTCTCTCTCTCTCTCTCTCTCTCTCTCTCTCCTCTCTCTCTCTCTCTCTCTCTCTCTCTCTATCTTGTTTCTATAAACAGTGTATGCATACACTTTCTCTCTACGTGAAGCCGTGATAAACGCTACTGCGCGTAGCTCCACGCTCGCTAGAAGGAAAGAAAGGCCCAAGCTGTTGATTTCTGATGCGGACATATTTACTCAATCGCATAAGAATGCACGCAGTGAATAACAAAACGATCCTCTCTAACGTGACTAGCTCGAGAATATTTCGACAAGATTCAAAGTACGCCGAGACGGTCCTGCAGGGTGAATGAGAAGGCACGGAGAAGAAGAAAAGGCTCAAATGGGGAAGGTGTCAGAAATGGACACCGTACTATGCGCAAAGATTTCCCTAGCCCATTACCCCTAGACTTGTTTCCCTACCCTAGATATCCCCATTCCCTCCTGTTTACAAAGTCCACAAACAAGTAAAACTGACTTTGTAGACTTAAACATACCAAGACCGGAAGTCAACTTCTAAAATCGCTATGATTCCCCGACAACGGTAGACGAGTGCTGAAAATTGCAACCCCAGTACCGCTAACACGGGCCCCACCATGCATGCCGAAAACGAGTCATGAGAGTTCAATTCAACGAGGTTTCGACAATAAATCAGCATGACAACCCCACGAAATACATGCGTACACGGACGCGGCAGGAAACGGCGCCTCGTCGGCTGTCGCTTACTGGATCGAGCTCTACATGACCCACTCAAAAGATTAAACATTTTATCCCAGAAGAGGAAGCGGACATATACGCCATTGGCAAAGCTATTCTCTATCTCAGCCAGCTATCAGGTCGCCCCCTCACTATCTATACTGGCAAGCAAGACGGCATGTGATCTTTTAGCACCCGGCCGTACACTCCGCTCGGCGGGCACATCAATTCAAACCGATCAAAGGCACAGTGAAGCTGACCGGGGTTCCTGGCCACGCCAGAGTACTGATAGTGAAAGGGCTCTTCAGTTCGCCCGTGACGTATGCATGGGTTGCCAAAACCCGTCATCTGAGGAATATCACGAAAAACAGCGCTTAAAATAAGCGAGGACCAAGAAAGGAGCGCGTAAATACAAGCTATGACTAACAACTTCTCTTTATTGCACCAGACAATGTACAGGAAAAAAAGTAGAGTGACGTCAGTAAAAAAAACACACACATTAAGAAGACAAACAAATGTCCGATATGATAGTGCAGTCGCTGTGTCATTGCCCCCCAAAATCGTCATATTCACGTTTAAACTTTAGTTAGATTCAGATTCATTTTTGAAACCAATTCATCCGAAATTTTGACTTTAAAAATATAGAACAGCTAGGCGTCAGTTCCCGGCAACACACTCTAATCTAAGACGACCTAACCTATGAGTTATGGCATACATAACAAGAATATTCAATTTTTTGCCGATACCGTGTACGCCAGTGTATTTTTTTTTTTGAGATCATTGTAACGCTTGCACGGCATTGAGTATATGAACTAACGCCGAGTTTGCGCACGTTAATATTGCGTTTGGGGATCTTATTACCTTTATTATCTCATTACACATAAAGGAAGTATTCAATTTCTTTTAACTACTCAGTCCCTATTTTTGTTTTCCTTCAGGCCGATCCACTGCCTATGAAAAAGACGCCGCAGCTGCAAGTTGGCGCCCGAAAACAATCCCAATCGCAGAGCCTAATTGCAGAAGGTCAGAGCTTTCGCATATGGGATGGCATAGTTTCGACCGGCTCCCAATAGCGGCCGCTGCCCGCGCCGACGACTCTCGTAAGAACCATCAGCGAGCGACGACGCGGGCCAAAGAAATCCCCGCTGCCCCTCCCGTGCGCGCCGCCGTAATAGGCACCTCCTGATGACTGCGCAATTAACTCTCATTCGGGCCTTATTAGGGAGCGCCGTTGTCCGCCGATCGAGACGCTGCTGCTGCTGCGCCCGTCTGAGTGGCCCGCTGTCCGCAGCCCAGACATCATCGAGCTCGAGCAGAAAGGCACAGGAAATGAGGGCTGCGAGCTCGAACGAAATGCCGAACGCATCGTGAAAACACACCGTACCAAGCCTCTGGCGCGAAGTTGCGAGGCAGAAGAACGAACGCCCCGGGAGTGCGTTGTTCGTGTGTACACGAAAGGGTTGGCTCCCTGCGGTCCGGCTGGTGTGACGGCGACGATTCGGGGCAGCGTTTAACGACGGGCCGGCGCGGCTAACGAGCGGCGGGCCGGGCACGCGTAAGCGGCACAAAGGCAGGCAGGGGTTGGTCGCATACCGCCCCCGGGGCATACGACTGGGCAGCAGTCAGCTGAGCAGGGTCACTGCATAACCCTAGAGTATGGCCAACGGGGATCAACGGCTGCGCCGACGACAGCTTCGCCGCGACGTCTCTAATGCGCGCGTGCGGCGCTATCCCTAATGCGCCCTCATTACGGGAACACACCGTGGGGGTCCAGTGCAAGTTAGCCTCTCCGCCCGAAATGGTGGGTAGATTCGTCGCGGCGACGTATCGCATTAGCGAGTCGATTTCGTCCGACGGGGCAACGCGTGCTCGCATTTATACGGCGTCGCCACACTGTGTCCCGCGCAGGCGCGTGATGCGAGGAATTTCCTATTACGAGCCGTACACTTCTTCCCGTTTATATCTCCCTCTCTCTTAACGAAAGCAGCGCGCGCGGGGCGTTTCGACCGCTACGCGCCGCGTCCGCACTGCGAGGAATCCGTATTAACGGGCTTCGCATTATCGTCGGGGCCTCCTCCTTCGACTCGGACTTGCCGTCCGAAAGGCAGCGCGTCATGTATGTTTGTGACGCGAAATTCCGCGTACAGACTGGGAGAAGCGCGAAGCATGCGCGCCCGGTTCTCGCCTCGAGCCAAGCGCCGCGCGGGGTCGAACGCATCGCTGCAATTAGGGCGTAAATTACGGAAGCCGCCGCCGCCGCCGCCGCGGGCACCAGCCATGGCTCAGGGAGATGCAGGTTTGAGGAGGCGACGGTCCGGAGCATACACAGTCAACAACCGGCCACGCCGGCATCGCTTTGCCTGCATTCTTTCGCTTTCGTGCTCCCGAGGGGCTTCTGTTGGGCTGTGCCCGTGTGCTGCAAAACGCACCAGCGCTTCTTAATTTTCCCTCGCTTCCTCCTCCAGCTTCAAGAAGCCGCTAGGGCCGTGATGAGCGACGCCACCCAGCGAGCGAAGCGGCAAATGCGCGAGCAAGGTGTACACATTGGCGGGGGATTGGCCGCAGTGGCGCTTATAAACACAGACATGCCCTCTCGTGGACAGGCAGCGAGACGAGGAAAAAGAGACCCTCGAGGCGCCTCCTTTCCCAAATGCACTCTCTTAACTAATCGCCGGTTGTCGAAGGGGCAGTATCAGCTGCCCGCGCGACAAGAGGAGAAGGATTACCTTTGCCCCCGGTTCAAGCGTCTCGGCGTTTTGTGTTTTCTTATCAGCTTGTCGTGCCGTATCGCGCTTTGCTTGTTGATGCACGGCCGGTCAGCAGACGGAACTGGTCAGGCGGCTTCGGACGGCAAATTTGTCGGTTAGTGCCTCTCGCGCCTGTGAATGCATGCATCGACTGACAGCGCTCGGAGGCAGCGATGCTATCGATGGACGAGACGCATTGAAGCCGTCGAAAGGCAGGCGGCATTCCTGGACGAAGTACGCGGAAGTCGTCGAGGAGATTGAAGTACGGGCCGTTTCAAGCGCGCACCGTAATAGTTACGCACCGTCGCTACTTGCTTTTAATTTGTGCTAAGCTCCGCAATTTGGGTAATGAATAGCGAGTGCCTCGTGTACCGCCCGACGCGCTGAATTGGGGAATGGTGAGAAAAGTTATGAGCTTGGGTCGAGAGGTGGCGGCGTTACACGGCATGTCATTGAGGTAATGACTTCATAAAATTGGTTGCACACAGGCGAGAATTGCACGGCAGGTGTAACCAGGTGCTTTTTACCTGCCGCCACGTAGCTCAAAAGAGGAAAGCGATTTGAAAGTCAAATCAGTCGGAGGTGTGTTCGCGTCCGCAGAGTTATTAAGAGTTTTAGCGGACGGTTTTTCACGGCCCGCTCCGCTCCGATAGCAGCGGAAGTGCCTGCGCATGCGTGGCGCGCTTGGCGCGAACGGCATTGGCTCCGGTTGCGCCGATTAGACCGCCGATACCGGAGCGGACCGTTGAAAACGGTCAGCTAAAACTCTCTATTAAGACGTTCCGACGCTGCATGTTTGCATGCAGGTCGTCATGTTTACGACAAACATGTTTATGCATGTTTCTCGCATAACGCGTTCAAGCCAAGTATAAGCTAGGCCGAGCTATGTACAGCCGTGAGCTGAAGTAAACGGACCACGGGAGCGGTGGCCAAAACTAATCGCTGCGCCGTCTGGTTGCGCGGCACCTGCTGTCGAGACCGCGCACAGCGCAGGCGCGGCCTAGCAGTACAGCACACATGCCGCTATCGCTCGCTTCTTCGCGACTGCTTCTTGCTTCGATAAATCAGCGCCAGGGGAATCACACTGCGCAGTTAGAGGAACACTGCCGGGCACCGCCCTATCATTGAAAACGATGCGACTCACCTGATATGCGGCAATGGTGCTACGCTGCCACACATAGCGAGCTGTGGCTGCGTTGGGCTCGTAGCCCTTTTTTATTCTTCGGTATCAGAAGGTCGCAGCGGGAAAGCAATGAAGTAAATACATAAAAAAATGGCCAACCAACGCGGGTGCTTTCTCTTAGCTCAAGATGGTGTACGGGCTATTTTGCTTGTTTTGATATATTTGCGTCTCATGCAGGGAAAACTTGTCCCCTACTGAAACAGTCTTCCGATCACATTACAGTGAAACCTATCCTATTTAGCTGCCACAACCCCTTAAGCCCCATCACCAAATCCCGCAATTGTTCACTTCACACCTCGTTATAGCACTTGGGATTTCGCCAAGGACACCGTGCTAGTCGAGCATAGCAGCTTTTTTGTGACCAATGTGTCGGTGTGTGTGCGTGCTTGGGGCAGTTCGTATGTTTCTCATATATTCAACGGCTCAAAAATAAATACCACACGTGTGATTGGTTAGGTGAAACCCACTATATATCTTGCTTTTGGAGCATTTATGAACTGCTTCGAAGTTATCAAAACCAAAAGCCAAAATTGCGGCCCACTAATTCATTGGTAAGATGAATGCATCCAGCGAAGCTGACGTTTCCATGTTCCTTTGTTTCGCAGTTTAATAAACTGAAGTTATTAAGATGTCGGATATATACAAAAACGGCTTACGATTTTTTCAGTTTTTACGAAAGTATTAACCAAAGTAGCTCAAGAAACTAAACGGAACCATTTCTAGTCGGCTATTAACCTATTTTTTGTGTGATCGATGAAACTTGGAATTATCTTAGCAGACAGAAATGTGGATGCTGTAAGGCGATTTTCACAGTGGTTTCGGCGAACAGGTGAGGCTGCTCGAAAGGGTTCGGAAGCAGTACCTTCATGTTATCGTAGTCAAAATGCGACTGCTAACTATCTATGTGGCCGACTGAGGTAAATCTCCCCGTGATTGAGTAGCCGTTGCAATAGTCAACTATAGTATCATTTGATTTATAGTGGTGTTTGAATAATGCAGTTTATGAGCTAGAACTGTTAACTGGAACGATGTGTTGACAGCCTAGACATTTCTAAACGGTTGTAAGTCCAGCGTGAACTAACTAGAAGGAGTACGTGACACTCCTCACAGTGGTCTTTGAGGTAAAATGTAGTGCGTTCTTTCCTTAGATATCCGCATTTAAACGCGAGTTCTCGGGCCCCTTTAAACGTGGCTTGTACGCAATGCACGTTATGTCGGACAGACGATGGCGACACGAAATACCCCGGATTTTTTTATGCCAGTGGACCTCGGCAGGTAGCGTGCCGAAGATTCCTTCTGGGCTTGCATAAGTGGTGGGGGACCCCGCGATGAAATAGGGTCATACGTGTCCTTTTGTTACACACTCAACCATTGCCGCCAAAGTTGCTCATACACATATCTCTATGCCCGCCCTTTGACTTTGGCTTTTCTGCATAGCTTAAGAGTAGTGCAAAAAGCCAGCTTTAAAATTTGGACTGTCTGGAGGCGTTATTCTAACATGTCATGCGGCAAATCCACTTTTTTTAGTTCGCGGCAGGGTTGGAAAAAAAAAAGGGATTGGGGAGTATCGCGGAGGACCCACGGAGTTCGAAGTGTCCTCACCTTCCTATTTTTGTCTGCGGACCCCCATCTGAGAACGACGGCCCTGTGCAATGCTTTTTAAAATAATACGCGTAGATAAACTTGGCTGTTTTGAAGTATACCGTCGTTTGTTTGCCGCATACCGTCGACCATAAGCTGGTAATATTTTTATGTTCCATAATTGACTGAACGACTACCTTTGGATCAAATCCTTCAATTTCAACTCGTGTAACTGAAGTGCGCAAGAACTGTCAATAATGGTTTCAAGTGCAAATAAATCTAATCGAAAAACGTAGTTTGCATGCGTTTCGATAGTCGCTGGGTATTGAAGGCGTGGTTCAATAGTATCTCATATCGCATACAGTTTTTGAACATTAAATGTATGTGTCGGGGCCTCGAACTTGAAAAAATTGCGAAGTTGGATTTTCCCGAGCATTTGCGAAATGGCACATATGCCGCATACCAGAAATGCAGTACATACCTAAACACAGCAGTATTTGTTAAAACCTAATATGTAAGGTTAGCATAAATAATTTTTCGAGCACGCTAATATTGCCGGGAGGCTATAATTTTGAAAGTGTCCTCAAAACCGACAAAGACGGTGTTTTGTATTATTTTCTTCGACTGCACAATGATTTTTTCTGCTTCATTTTCTGCTTAAATATGTGGCGCGGGTTGTGTGTGTGTGGGAGGGGGGGGTGCAAAAAAAAAAGTTTGAAGTCAGAGATAATCACGAGCGCGCCAACTTGCCAGCGGAGCCGCGTTGCCGCCGATTGCGCCAGCGCGCCGTTTCCACAGGTGTGTTGACCAGCAGACAGCAAAAGGGCAGCGCGTTTACCCTGGCATCAATTTATCGGTGCGTGAGACAATAGTGAAGAAGCGAGCGATAGCGGCATGTGTGCGGTACTGCTAGGCCGCGCCTGCGCTGTGCGCGGTCTCGACAGCAGGTGCCGCGCAACCAGACGGCGCAGCGATTAGTTTTCGCCACCGCTCCTGTGGTCCGTTTACTTCAGCTCACGGCTGTACCCCATCGGCTTGAGAAATTAGCAGGAAACAACCTGAGAGGAGGCAAGAAAAAAAATTTGGGTTTCCCAAACCACGCTGTGAAGGTGGTTGGAAAGCAAAGCTTTAAACGACACCCACAACAATTGCCATGCGACTTCCCTTGATTACACACACGTGGCTCTAGAAAAAAAACAAAAAAAAAACCGCCCGCATCTTCCCACGGGGGGAACTCGAGTAAATGCGTCGCAGAGTGGTGGGGGTATCGCGTGAATGTTGCGTAATTGGGTATGGTTTGGGAATGTTTAATTGTTATTTCGTCTTTATTATTCTTATTTATTGAATGAAGGAGAAGCGAAGGCAAGGAGTGTAAAGTTAAAGTCTGTCTTTATTGCTTGGTGCCGTCGTTGTATTGGACGGAGAGGATGACTGCTTTGTGGTCGCTAAAGTGCACTGTCAAGGGGTCTTTGAGGAGCGGTCGTGCGATTGCGTAACTGGTGAAGACGTTGCTTCCATCGCATCTACTCGAGTCAAGCAAAGCGTCAAGTCAAGCGAAAGCCAAGCAAAGACGCCCTTGACTGAATTCCGAACGCGCGCTCCGCCGCTTATATACACACCGCCCGCGTTCTATGGATAGGAGTACGGGGGAGAGACGCGCATGCGCACACTTCCGTACACAAGTGCGCGAACTTTCCACGCACCCACCACGCCGTTATCACGTGTACACGCCCTGCCGCCGTTACTGTTGAGCGCGACGCAGCGCACGGGTAGCTACGACGCATGCGCGCACAGACGCGCTCCCCCCGCACCGCCGCAGCTGTTGTTGAGAGCGAGGAGGGTACGGTGGAGAGACGCGCACCTGCGCCTCGACGCGACGCGCATGCGCAGTGAGCGTGTGGACGGCGCCGACACCGAAGCGCGACATCGTGCGACTAAGAAATGCTCCGCATTTAAAAAGCGAAACCAAAGATTCGGCCAGCCGTTAACTGGAATTCGCGGGGGCAGCTTCCCGAACGCCGCAGCGTCGGCACGGCCGGACTAGAGCGGCGGACGCCGTCGCTGTAGCCCAGCCGTGGGCACGCAGAAAGAAAACGGAGAGGAGCGTCTTTCGAAGGGTGAGGCAGCGGAACCTAGCCATCCTGATGTGTTATTTCTGGACTACACCACCGCGCGACACAAGCGCAGACACCGAAACAATTCGGCATGTGAGCTTAGTCATTCCAATTTATACCGATTTAAACTAGTTAGTTTAGTAAGTTTGAGAATCGCGAGAAAGCTGAGGGAACTCTTAAAATTGCCATTTGTCAGAACCAGTTGCTCCTTTCTCCTTTTGCAATATCTGTTAAAACAGAACCGAATCGGGATTCACTAATTCAGAAAACGGAGTTCCATTCGTGGCAAGCAGTCCGCAAAAGGTAGCGTTTTCTAGCGGCCAGTTGTCTCTATGTGGTTTGTACATTTTGTTTTCCCGCCCTTCAAACCAATCTTTAACGCATGTTTGCAGTACGACCACTTAAATCCGTCGGTTGAGGGTTACCCTGGAGGTGCTGTCGAACAAGGTAATCGAGCCGTGCGAAGGCAGCACGCAATGGACGCGAAAACAGGATCAAAACAACCGTCACTAATGTAGACGACAAAGCCGTACCGCCGACGCCGCCGCCAGCGAGCAGGCACTTCCGCGCGGGGAACGCTGGGTAAATTTGCTGCGCCATCCAGAGTATGCTCCGTGAGTGAAACTCTCCGCCCCCCCCTCCCCCCCCCCCCCCCCGCATTCCCCGAAAGAACCGTTGGCTGGTAGAACTAGAAAGCTTTGCTTTAAAAATAAAGTAACACATCCCGGTGATGTGCATTACGGGGAGGCGTGGCGCAAGGCACAGACGAAGCGGAGAGGTCAGCAAACGGTGACAAGCAGAATCCGGTTAGATCCCCAAGGAGATGAAACAAACGAAGAAAATTCCCCGCGATTCCAGTCTGTGAAGGTGAATTATCAGCGTAGCTGTTTGTGGGTTACTGGATGGCCACAAACTCACCCTCAAACCGCGCCGTCGCGCCGAGGAGCGCCCAGCGGAATTGTAACCCCGCCGCCGACTGGCGATTTTCGCGTCGCGGTATTTCGGGTCCTGACGGGCATCGCGCTCCCTCTTGTCGTCGCGGCCCGATCGTCGTCGGTGGTCTCATTCCGCCGCGTTCGCTACTTTTTTAGATGCAACGCATCTCATGCTGGCCCCTCTGTCCTTCCTGCGTCTGTTCGGCGTTGTCCGCACAGCTGCGCCTCTCCTCCTCTGCTCTCTGCGATAGCCAACGCTCTCTCCCAAAACAGCTGCGGGTTGGCGCAGCGCGCTCTCACTCCGTTGCTAGGCGCCGGTGGACGGCGCTGCGCATATGCAGTACTCTCTCTCTCCGCGCTCTCCTCTCCTTCGGGCGCTGTGAATATAAAGCGGCATGCCGCGCTCCGACGGTCTCAGTCGACGGTCGTCCGCGTTACGCTTGCACTCTCTCGCAGTAGTCGACGATTGCTTGATGCATCGTCGAGCCCCTAACTGTGACTTTACGGACCACAAGGCACTCATTCTCGTCTGCAATAAAGACCGTACCTGAGCATACGTGTACTGCATGTGCATTGCATGGTGAAAATGGAAAATTACGCCCACCTCCCCTTCGCGTGAGAATCCCTGCTATAAGCAAAATTAGTACGATGGAAGACGCCAATGGAACCCCCCATGAGATGCGTTGCATCACACCAGGGTTCCCGCGAGGGGAGGTGGGCGTAATTTTCTTTATGAATAGGCTTCACCGTGCACCACATGACGCGGGAACGCCAGCTTACAAAGATTAAGCTTACGCAGACCTTCTTCAAGTTGGCTTTACTTCTAAACACAAGTGCATTGCTGAGAAGACATTTAGGTAGGGTAATTACACCACCTTATATCGAAATTGGAAGCGTCGGAAGAGAACAGGGTTGCCGAAGGGATAGGGTGTGCGTACAGCGCGAGAGGAGAACACGTGTGGTCAGCCACGGCACGTGCAGAGAACACCGGCCCGGGAACCGAGAAAACGAGAGGCTTTAATCGTCTTACGGACGCAAGAAACAACAACAAAAAAAAAGTCTTATGTTTACGATACTCCCTAGTGCGAAATTTGTGCGCAGCGCAAACTGCAGTCTTCTCGGTCAAGGCGCATAACTTCTGTGTAAAGTGGAACGGAATAAACTTTATGTGCCTGCAAACTCGCGTGCGCGTGCGCACACGCTAGTCGACCGGGCCTAGGTCCCTGTCGGGGGGACATCTTGGCTATGTTTCTTCTCCCCCACATGCAGGATGTCGGAAGCGTGCCTCGTTGTCACCTCTTGGGATTGCTGGATGGCCCAGACTTGTTCTCCTTGGTCGTAGGATGTCAGCGCCGCTGCAAGTCGCGGCGAAAGAGTTCCCGACTGCTTCTTCGGGATGTTCGTTGCAATTCCACAGCATGTGCTTTAGAGTAGCCGGATCCCTTCGGCAGACCCTGCACTTGCTGTCCGGGTAGGCATCGGGGTACATACTGTGTAGATGAAGCGGTGTTAGGAGGGTTCCGTTCTGCATTTGTCTGAAGATTGCGGCCTGGGCTCTGTCCAGCTTGTCGCTGGGTGGAGGGAGAGTCCTGCGAGCCAGGCGATACGCTTTGGTGATCTCGTGGTAGTACGAGTCTGTCCTTAGTGCTGAACCAGAGTTGTGTGGCCCCTTCGTTGCTAGCGCGGAGAGATAGAGCACGCGCTGCGACGTGGGCCGACTCGTTTCTGTTTTCGTTTGTCTCTGAGACCTTGCCTTCGTGTGCTGGGAACCAAGTGATGTGTTTCTGGTTATGAAGGTTGGCTCGCTCCAGGATTCAGACCGCTGTGGGTGAGACCTCCCTTTTGGCATAATTCCGTACTGCTTGGCGTGAGTCGCTGAGGGCTGTGGCGCAGCCTTGGTCGGCAAGGACCACGGCTATGGTCACCTCCACGGTCTCCTCGTACTAGACGCAATTTATGCTTGCAGCGGATCCTGTAGTGCCTGCAGCGTCAACTACCCCCACGGCGTAGCGGTTGCCACCCGCGTACTCTGCAGCGTCGACGAAGCGAGCGCCGGGGTCCTCACTGTGTTTGTCCGTGAGGGCCTAGGCTCGGGCTTGGCGCCTGCCTTTTTTGTGTTCTAGGTGAACGTTCCTAGGTATTGGGTCTATGCGTAGGGCTTTTCGAACTTCATTGCTGAGCGTGCTCTTGTCGGTGGTCTCTGATCTGCAGTTTTTCGAGGATTTTGCGGCCTGTCTTTGTTGCTGATAGCCTTTCGAGTTGAGACACTCTCTGTGCTTCTGCTATCTCTTCGAGCGTGTTGTGGATTCATAGTTGTAGCAGCAGAACGCTGTTCGTGGTGTCCAGTAGGCCAAGGCTGATCTTTTGAGCCTTGCGTATCAGTATGTTGATTTTTTTTCCACTTTGTCCAGGGGTATTGCAGCCACGTAGGTTACGTGACAGATCACAAACGCTTGAATTAGGCGGACGAGATTGTCCCCCTTCATGCCGCCCCGTTTCGAGGTTAGTCGTTTGAGTAGCCGGGTGGCGTTGGCTGTCTTGTATATGAGACGGTTGACCGTGTCCCCATTCCTCCCGTGAAATTCGATGATCATTCCGAGGACTCTGATCTTAGGTACAGTGGGTATGATGGTACCATCTTTGGTGCGTATCGTGATCTTGACCCGTTCCCTTTGCGGTTTACCTTTGTGTCTTCTTGCCGGGTTTGGGACAAGAATAGTTCCGACCTCTTTGGTGAACATTTGAGGCCAGTGTCTTGGAGGTAATCTTCGATCTCGTTGACCGCTGTCTGGAGTACTATCCGTCGCTGCCTTTGCATACTCATAGGGTAATTTTGTCGGCGTAGATCGTATGTTCGACGTCCTCAAGCTTCTCAAGTCTCTCGGCCCCTCCGATCATGACTAGATTGAAGAGCATTGGGGAGATTATAGACCCTTGTGGGGTGCCCTTGTGCCCCATAGTACGTTCGCCGGCTCTTAAGTCTTCAGCCACGAGTTCGGCGCTTCTGTCCGTTAGAAAGACTCTAACGCAGTTGTAGCTGCGCTCTCCCAGGTTGAGTTTCGATATTTGTCTTAGGATTTCAGCGTGTTCGATTTGATCAAATGCACTCTGTAGGTTGAGACCTAATATGGCTTTGTTGCCGCTAGTCTGGCCGTCTATTACTTGGTGTCTCAGGAAGTGATCGCGTGATCAGCGAACGCACAGCGGCGCACTCTGCCGTTATTTCGCAGCGCGTCGGCGCAACCGAGCATTTTTTTTGTAAATCGGGAGTGAACCTCCCGCGCAAATGTCACGTGGATCGGATGAGCCATGCAACGACGACGACAACGAAGGACTTGAAGGACCGGTGAATGTGCAGCGCGCAGAACTTGAAAAGACGACGCTTGCTTTCATGGATCCATGGTTTTGCGTTTTCTGAATTGTGCGCCACTGAACGCACAGGTTGGTTTTCACGCACGCTGCGGGTGCAGGGTCGGCGACTGCCCTCACCCTCACACTTTCGGAGGAGCGTCTCGCACCGCCTCGGCAATTTCGCGATACTCTCCTCCTCTGTTTTCTTTCAGTCCTCTTTCTTCCCATCGTTCGCTCGGTTGCAACGCCGAGCCCATAGCCACCGCGAAACCACAGTAGCGGCGGCCAAAGTGCTGTGCAATAAAAAGAAAAGAAAAGAAAACGGGAGAGTTAGCTGTTAAGACTCCGGGGACATCTAAGCACTTCTTATGATTTTGAATTTGGAAGCATTAATATCCAATCGACCCGCCGCGGTGGCTCAGTAACTATGACGTTGTGCTGCTGAGCCCAAGGACGCGGGTTCGATTACTGACCGCGGCGGCACCACTTTTCTTATAGAGGCGAAAAGCGAAAATGCCTGTGTGTTCTAGATTTCGGCGCACGTGAAAGATCCCCAGGTGGTCAAACTTAATCCGGAGCGCTCCACTACGGCGCGCCTCATCGCCTGTGTAGCGTCGGCGCTGGAAACACCACAATCAATCAATTAATATCCAAATTGAACGCCGCAGTGCGGACTGCGCAGAGTGAACCTCGGCGGCCAGCCTGCTGCAGTCAGACCAGTTAAACCAGAGGCACTATCCGTTTCTCCGCGAGTCTCTGCGCGTTTCCGCGAAATTAATTTATTTGCGTTTAATTTCTTGAGACACGCGTTAGGGATAGTCTAGCAGCCAATGGTTATTTAAAGAAGCCATGAAGAGAAAATGCCATTTCGTTTAATTTGAAAGAACTAGGATTCAGTATCTCACTCGGCTCCATTCTAGCAGCAAGAGATGCTTTTTAACGGAAAAAATGTAAGAAGTATTGAAAAACTTTCAAATTTTGCGCCACAGTGACGTCTTATGGAGAAGAGTGATGTCATACGGGCCAGCATCAAAAGCATAATTTTCAGTGCGTTAACGGCACGTAAGCAGTCAAGTGATGCTTTCAAATGGAACTAGATGCCCCATTACAGTGGTCCAGTCATGTGTCTTCGCGACCGGTAAGTTAGGCGGCCGCCAATCGCACAAACAAGGTTCTGTGACGTCATAGAAAAGTTGCGGGAAATTGGCTAGGGAGTCGCCACGGCTTCACACGGCTTTAATATCTCCATTATTTGTTCGAAGATTGCGATGATATTGGTATCATTGTTATCGGGACTAAGCAGTCTTTCTAATAAACCCAACTTGCCTTTTGTCTTCATGGCTCCTTTAAGAGCCGTTACAGACGCCGGACTCCGCTGACGCCGGATTTTGGGCTTGTTGTGCAAGTTAATGCTCTGGCATTAAAAGAACAATACAAATTTGGGGGTGGTCACACTGTGATGCTGAAAACGTAAGAATCAACTGAAGCAAGCACCGATGGATGTTTTAATGCGTAGCAGTCTTTGGCGAGTACCCCCACAGTCAGGACCGTGTGACGTCCTGCATTTCCACAAAAATGCAGATATCGCAGAAGTTCCACCTGTAATCGCTATATGTAATAGCGTAAATTGAGATAGCTGGTCGCACGAAATTTTGAAAACGTAAAAAAAAAAAACGATAATTGGCGAAACGTGTAACGCCCTGCATTTCCAAAATAATGCAGATTTCTCGAAGGTTTCACCTTAGTCGTTATAATAGCGTTAATGAAGATAGTTGGTGAAACGCAATTTCGAAAAACTAAAGAAAATAAGAAAAATATAAAATAATTACGGAAAATGGCGAACCGTGTACGCCCTGCATTTTCACAATAATGCAGATTTCGCCAATGTTCCACTTCTAGTCGTTATAATAGCGTAAATGGAGATAATTGGTCGGGCCGGATATAGAAAAACAAAAAAAATTGGCTGTAAAAAACTAACGCTCAATAAGCGGCATACGAATGCTACGCATTAGCAGATAATTCTCTGAATTTCTACAGAATTTTTTCCCGATTGAAAGTAAGTTTTTATTATTTATTTATTTATTTATTTATTTATTTATTTATTTATTTATTTATTTATTTATTTATTTATTTATTTGAATTCACGCAGTCGCGGGTTTGATTCCCGGCCACGGAGGCCACTTTTCTGATGGGGGCGAAAAGCAAAAACGCCTGTGTGTACGAGATTTCGGCGCACGTTAAAGATCCCCAGGTGGTCAAAATTAATCCGGAGCCTTCCACCACGGTGCGCCTCATAGCCTGCGTTGCGTCGGCGCGTTAAACCCTACAATCAATCAATTTTGATTGATTTAGTAATAATGTCTTTTGGCCATTTTATCGAGCCTTGGCCGGTTGCTGCCCGCTCCTGCCATGGATGTGTGCTCCTCCAGGTATGCATACGATTCGACAAATGTATTTACAAGCGATTTCATATTCTATCATGACACTTTCGCATGCGTAGTGCGGGTGATATTACCGCAAGGGGGAGACAGTGAGTGCAATCTCTGTACGTCCATCGGCCATTGCTCTCGCTACAACGACAACGCCTTCCCCGAGCCCGTTCTGATATTGTTGGCACTGGAAAGATGCTGGAAGCGCCGAGACAGGGTGCATAGGATCGACAGGACGGAATGATGCTTGAAAATAAGCTTACGTCATTTTTTATTTATTCATACTGCAATCCCCATCACAGAAATTTTAGCAGGGTGGTTACAGACATAATTTTTACAATGTTGGCACTCTAGAATGCAAAAAACAAAACAAACAAAAAATAGAACAGCAAGATGTGAATAATCAGGTCAAATGTCCTGCAAACAACAATAAGGACGGCTCCATGACTTGGTTATTAGCTAGTTCATTCCACTGAGTTACGGTACGCGGGAAACAGGAATATTTGAAGCAGTTATTTCGGGACCGGAAAGGAGTCAGTGTCAGTTGATGCCTTTGGCGGGTGGCGTACCCAGACGAAAAAGAAATGATATTGGAAACATCAAAACATCAATGACACTGGAAACATCGACCATTAACTATGAGGGTGACGATAGAAGTGTTGCAGTGAATGACGGCGCTGCTGGGAATATCTCCGACAAAATAAAATGATTCTTGCAATGTGTGACGGCCTAGTTTGGTACGGAACTTCCTGATTGATTGATTAACTGATTGATTGAAAACGTTTTATTCAGCGTAAGAGTGGGTGCCTTTCTTAGCCCAGAAAGCCGCGAACCAGCGCAGCAGCCTGGGTATTCAATTTAAGGATGTATTTCTAGGCGATTAAGTACACAACCACCTCCACGTATTGCAAAAAAAAAAGAAAAATCACCATCTTCCCATAGGGGAACCCTGAGTAGTATGCGAAGAGCCATGGGGTCGACTCAAGTTCCCATTAGTTTTCAGTTCGATCGCGGCGTTGCGGGAGGAGAACGAGGGGAGCGAAGGTGCGCGCGCGTCATTTATACCGCGGAGCTACAGTGGCGCCCCCAGCGGAGTATGCAGCGGCTACCGTCGCGCCTCTAACCCTAAGCTGCTTCGCATTATCGCATTCGTTGCGCGATGCGGAGAGGAGAGGAGCTTCGGAGAGGAGAGGAGGAATGCGGAGAGGAGAGGAGCGTCTGAGAGGAGAGGAGGAATACCTCGCATACCACTCAGGGTTCCCCTACGGGAAGATGACAACGGTGGTTGAACGCGAAGCTATCTTGTGATGAATTCTTTGGTTGGCCAATCCCTAGGGGTATCCTGCCACAATCATTATCAGCGGTGCCTGGCCAGGCATGTGCAGTGGGGGTGTGGACGCCGCACAACGGCGCCCACACAGCGGCGGAGGGAACAGGCTCGACCATCAGCTGCTTCGCATCTAAAAGCAAGAAAGGAGGTGGCTAAAAGCACTAAGTGGCTCACTGAGTGAGAACGCAGCCGTCCACGAAGAGCGGCTCATAAACTTGCCTGCTCTTAAATTTCCATTGGCTGCGAACGCGGGTATGTGCCAGACTCCCGTCCCCATGGGCTGAGAACACGCCATGTGTCCCCACAGAAACGGCGTCACCGTTGCTGAGGGGCACAATGGGGGACGCGGATAAGCGGTGACCCCACCTGGCGGCGCAGCAATCATAGATCCAGGGCGCTATGCGCGGCGCACGGCCGCACTTACTACCGGCGTTGCGGGTCGGTCGCTTCGGCCCTTCTCAGCTCAGAAGAACATGGCGGCGCTCACAATTTCGGCATATCCGTTCGCCACAACGTCGTCCACAGATCGCCCAATTGGACATAGGTGTTTCGAATTCACAGCTCATGAGAAATACTGAATTGTGCTTGTTGTTCTTTGCGTTTTTTTAACAGCAGACCTGGTTAAGCTTTTGTTCCACCTGTTCAGCGTTACCAGAAAACTCAGCGCAGCCGAGCGCACGTGAAGGCGTGCCTCGTGAGAAGCACCCGGCGTCCTCCAGGCTTGCGCCACGTGAGAGCTCACAAAAATATAAAGAAAAAAAATACTGAGCACGCGTGAGTTTGCGCCTCGTGAGGAGCGCCCGGCGTCGGACAGCTCGGCCTTCGAGAATACTCTGCCCAGCGTTCGTGGCGTGATCTCTCGCGTGCTGTTCCCCTGCCAGTTCACCTGCGTTCGCTCCTTAAAGGGAAGGTGAAGCGGTTTTAGAATTAAAAGAAAAGTTGACTAGCAGCAAGTACACATTGAATAGTTCCCGTGTACGAAATATTTTCGCAATACATGCAATAGAACCGGCGCAATGAGCAAACAAAAATGGCCCGATGCCCCGCCCCCATCTCGCCGCGCGATGCCGGAAGACAGAAGAGCGCGGGCGAAAACCGGCTGAAAAACGTCATACCTGGACTTCCGGCCGGATCGGCCGCCTCGGCCATGCTCTTTTCGCCGTGTTTCCTTGTGAATGATACTTGTCGTTGTTGGGGTGATAGCACTCATTTGTACAATTTTCGTGTTCAAAAAGTATGCACGAACGCCAAACGAGGCATACGTTATCATGCCGTATTCCTAAGCAGAATAATGCCACGCCGTGATGCTTGATAACATACGGAAGCGACAGCCGAGGTGGCTGTGCTTGATGACAGAGAATATACTACACTACGTTAAATACTTTGTAAACCGCTCCAATGCGGTTTTTTTTTTTTTTTTTGATGCGACGGACGTGAATGTTCACATTAGATTCTAGATTTAGGAAGGAGGGGGAATACTGCTGTACTTTGGCCGGGGTGTTTCGTTTCATTCCAGAAACAAAGTCACATTTGTTCAGGAAATACTTGTTTCGTTAAACGCGTCGGTTTTCTTTCCCTATGGGCTCAGGACAGTGTTCAAAAAAAAATTTTTTGGAGAAACTAAAACAAGTGGCCAATCCTGATAGAAGTTCTCTCCCGGCTAAGAGGTAAACAGTATTCCTACAAAGTAAAAGAACCAAGACAACCAGATTACTTATTTTGCAAGTATACATGTCACGATAAGGTGATGTTTGTCTGGAATTTAAAAAAAACACCACTCCGAACCACCACCGCGCCATAATTTGTGTTGACTGGGGGGGCCTAATTTTTTTTCCCAAGATTCCGTGTGGCTGCATATTATAACCTGGCAAGCACTTGTTGTCACTGAACCTCAAGTGTGCTCCAGTGATAGTCGGTGATATATATAATGATGATACTAAAAAAAATTAGGAGCGAAGAGTAAATATACGGCCTCTGTCCGACTAGCGCGGTAAATGCTTAAATCTAGAAATGCTGAAACAGGCCAACGATTCATTATCACAAACGTTTGGTGATTGTTACCTAAAGTAACGTAACTACAACGTAACTGCCTTGTGCGACTGGTCTGTTAATTATAACGAGGTGGCCGTAATATTGTAGCAGAATGCGCAACGCACAAGCGAAAATCAAGCCCTACTACAGCCAATAATGCTGAGCAGGCACTAGTATGCTGCAGTGTTTTCAGAATAAATGCATGTGAAGCAGTAAGACGCCACTCATCGAAGTGCAGCTAGCAATCGCGGAGGCGCCGTAGCGCCGCTGCCGAAATGGCGCGCGCGTGGGGTCTGTGTACGGGGATGAGTAACGGGGCTGGGGTGGGCGACAACGAACAAGGAAATGCGGAAGCAGAGTCTGCTTGTTGGTTTATGCGTGTACCGGCAAGATGTGTCTCGCATATACGTTTACAGCGTATGAACGCTATTTTTTCGCGCAGTGCACGTACGTGCTTTTCGCTGGTAGATTGTTTATAAAACGCCCATTAATCTTCGGCATAAATGGTTTTGTGTATAATAAGAAACAGTTAAGGCAGTACCTAATATTAACATAAGGTATAAAATCCCCCTATGCTGGTTGCCTAATTCAAAAATATTTTGATGGAACCCACTTTGTCGACGTCACAGTCACTGCTTTGGGGTTCTCTGTCGTGTAAAGCAAATTTAAGCTCCAAGATAATTGAACCAACAAAACGGGAAATTATAAAACAAACTTCCAGTCATGTGCGAAAATTAAACTGCAAGCTAAATTGCCGCAAAGGCAACCGTGCGATCGTTCGCAATGCTTCCGACAACCCGCGCGGCCGAAGGGTGTCCTCCTTTGACGTCATGACGGGCGCAACCAATCAGGGGCGTCAAAAGACGAAAAGCGCGCGTCTTTCAAACGGGGCCGCGCTTTTTGCAAGATAAATGCCACTTGGACTCATGTACGATAAATTTCAATGTGATATTCGGAATCAGCGCGCAAGAAACTATATAACTGTTAATCTAACTCAAATTTTTTTTGGAAAGCGCTTCAGCTTCCCTTTAAGTGGGAAGCACAGACGCCAAGTTCACGAAGCCGGTTGCCGCGGGTTCTAGCGCGTGCTAACGCGGCCCACTTTGGGAGGTATGTAAAGCCTGCGTACAAAACGATCCGGCCTGCCAGTCATGGAGAAACTTTTCAGCGGCAAGTTTGGAAATCCATGTAAGAGCTGCTGCAAACAGCCGGGTCTCCGACGAAGGGAGAGGGGCCATCAGCTCTGCTGTTTCTCCAGTCTTGCTCCATTAGTGCAAGCTGCGCAATTTTTTTTTTCCACGTGGGGAAGTTCTGTTAAAAGGATGAGTTTAGCTTTTCATCGACCGAAAACTTTTCTCCCAACGGATAAATTATGCCTTGTTTCTAGTTTCTAATTAGCCACTATGTAAGTCAAAATTAAAAGCAACATTTATCGTTCTAAAGCCATGGCATGCAGGTAGTCAGTTACGAAGGCTGCGGATATTAAACCCTGGTTCCCGTGGTCCTACGTCTTGGCTCTTGAAGTTGTACCTTGCCCGCATCCCGTTTTACGCATCATGCAGTGTGCATGGCAATCTACGCCACAGTACATTATTGCATTTCCGGCATTGGCTGGGAAGCGGTCGATACTGTCTCTAATCTGAGAGCACCCTTCCATGACTAAATCTTCAGTGCCTGCTTGGCGAAAGACAGATGAGTGGTGACAAACGGCCTCTCCTCAAAGCTGTTGCTCAAGTGCTGAAAGACGTGGAGACCTGGAAAGGATAAATCTCCTTCATCACGTAACTCACCCCCTCTACCCCGGTGAAAGACAGACAGACAGACAGACAGACAGACAGAGACAGACAGACAGACAGACAAGAACTCACCACCGGTGAAAGACAGACAGACAGACAGACAGACGAGACAGACGACAGACAGACAGACAGACGACAGGACGGACGGACGGACGGACGGACGGACGGACAGGACAGACAGACGGACGGACGACGGCTAGACGGACGGACGGACGGACAGACGGACAGACAGACAAGGAACTTTATTGATGGTCCTGAAAGACTCCGATGCTCCCCTTTTCAAGGGAGTGATGAAGCCGCGAGCCGCTCCCACGTTGGGCCGGGAAGGCGAAGCTTCACCGCCGCATCGCGGGCCCTCTGGGCAGCCCATAACTGACGTGAAAACTCGGAGCCTCGTAGTGCAGAGCTCCGAACAGCGAGCCAAAAACATTATCCACTCGGTGGGTCGCAACGATCAGCTGACTAAATCGTCTATTTCTAGATCGCTAAAAGCAGCAATTTATTCCGTTCATCGTCATCTTTTTCTTTTCTCAACCCTAACGTTCCTGTTCCGCCTCGGTAATACGCGATGGTACGATTAACCGTCACACCCCTCCCTTACCAGTAAGTGTTCTTTCAACGCAACAATTTTCTACCCAATGCGGCACAGAACTTTCGGAGTTTGTTGCCGAGCGAACGACCAAGAGATTACGGCACTCACACGCCCAGGCTTTCGCGCATTCGCACTCGAAGGTCGCGACGAGGGGTAAGAAAGCGGGGCTAGGTTCCCACGCGCGCATTCGTCAAAGCAGCAGTTTCCAGATTTTCCCGATCCCAATCGCTCTCGCTCCAAACGAGTGCACGTCGAATTGGTCGCGCGGGCAGGACTTCGGCGTCCCGCGCCCATCACGCATGCGCGGCGAGTAGCTTATGCCCGGGACGTCCCGTCCCGTTCGCAAGCGGATCTGGAGACCGGCTAATTCGGGCGCCCCCTCATCTTCCTCCCACCCCCATTCACCGTGTGTGGCCGCCCGATAAGTTCTGCAGCGCCGTGCCGTATCCTCTGCCATTGACGTTGTCTCGCAGCGAACACTACCTTCCTGCCCCACCACCTCGTCTTCTTTGCTCAACTAGTTCCACTGTGATTGCGATGGATCGGTCCGGAGAGACTGAGCGGGGCTCGGGCCACTCGGATGCGCGAGATAATGGCCGTCCCTTGGAGTGCGCGGCTCAAGCAAGTGTTTATTTCGCGCCGCCGTTCCGCCCCTTGCATTGTCCAGGCCTTCTTGTTTTTTTCTTTCTTTCATCTCTCCTCACTTTACAATGAGCCGCGGCGCAGGCGTCTTTGCTCCTGAAGCTCTGCTTGCGGCATGAAATTTATCTCCTTTTTGGCTCGTTGAAGACTTTGCAAGAATGGCGTACTTACATCCTTCATGGCGAACGTAAATAAAAATCGTGTTTTCTGCACCAACATCATTATTTTTCTTCTCTACTCTATCCTGATCCTCATCTTAATTTCCTTCCTTCCTCCTCCTCCTTTTCTTTTTCTTCTTGTTAATCGAGATATAGGGCGAAGAGGGTAAGATGGAGACATGTCGTTCCCGTCTTTGGTGTTCCTTCTATCGACTTCGCACCTTTACGATAGACGGGATTTCGAGAGGCTTTAAATCCACAACCAGATGCACGATCCTCAGCGTTGGTTGGTCTCAGAACAGCTATGCAGTTTAAGAATTTAGCGCGCTACTTAAAGGTTTGTCCGCAGTCATCCTCGTCGTCGTCATGGCCGCCGCCGCCGCCGCCGCCGCCGCCGCCGCCACCACCACCACCACACCACCACCACCACCACCACCACATCCACCACCATCCTATCCTATATATCTACGCCCAGTGCAGGTTGAAGGCCTCTCCCATAGATCTCCAATTATACCGGTCCCGTGCTAACTGCGACCAATTGATCACCGCAAACTTCTTGATCTCATCTGCTCATCTAACTTTCTGTCGCCCCCTGCAACGCTTCCCTTATCTAGGGATCCACTCTTTTACCCTTAATGACCAACGTTTATCTTGCCTTCGCATTACATGCCCTGCCCACCCCCATTTCTTCTTAATCTCTACTAATATGTCCTTAACACGCGGTTGTTCCCCTGACCAACTCCGCTCCTCTCCTTGTCCCTTAATGACACCTATCATTTTCCGTTGCATTTTTTCGCTGACTCGTTCTCAATTTAAGTTGAACCCTCTCAGTAGTGAACCTCCAAGTTTCTGCCCCGTAGGTAAGTACGGGTGAGATGCAGCTGGTATACACTTCCTTCTTCAGTGACAATGGTAGGCTGCCATTCATCATCTGAGTACATATCGTTCATTTCACAGCGCATCACGGAATTCCGCATGAAATTTAGGGCTACATTATGCGAGCTTCGCCTTATTCATTCCCCCAATTTCCCGCTCGACACCAGCTGAGCCCTCGAAGCAGGTGTCCACCTGAAAAACCCTGCGAAGGTCTATGGGTCAGATACCGTTAGCAATCCCGCCCCTTCGGGGGAGCCCCCGACGCCGCACTAACGATGTAAGAAGGTGCATTCGCGCCACCAATCAACCCCTCGACGCCAGGATCGAGAGTGAGCGCCGCGCAGTGGACGTTTTCTCGCGCGCGCGGGTCGTCGTGTCACTCGCCCCGGATTACCTAGGCACTTTATTACGGGAGTTATTGCGAAACTGCGCCCACGTAGGCGGAAGGTCACTACCAGGGGTGGTGCCAAGAGAAGCTGTTCGCGTCTTGCTTCGTGTCCAGTGGAAGATATAGCCGCTTTTTATCCGAATAGATTCCGGCATCCCTCTCCTATACATTTTTCCCGCCACCCGTGAAGCGCTTTGCACGCAGCGTGAGGCCATTATGATGAGATAACGAACGGTCTCCGAATTCCGCAGCCTTCCGTAGCTGCTACTGAGTCCCGCAGGAGAGCCACTTAAAAGCATTATGATCGATGGCGGCTCTTCTAACTTGAGCGATAAGGGAGCTGATAATTTAAAACTGATTTGTCTCTGTCTCACGGGACGAACTCATTGCGATTTCCTTTGAACCAGCCTACTTCTGCAGCTGTTTTATAGTTTTTTTTTTCGCGACGTGCGCCTCACAGGAACCTGGAGAAAACAACATACTTCAGCTTTATTGAACCACCCGCCACGGTGGCTGAGTGGCTGAGACGTTGTGCTGCTGAGCACGAGGACGCGGGTTCGATTCCCGGCCGCGGCGGTCGCTTTTTTGATGGAGGCGGGAAGCAAAAACGCCCGTGTGCACGAGATTTCGGTGCACGTTAAAGATACCCAGGTGGTCAACATTAATCCGGAGCCCTCCACAACGGCGCGCCTCATCGCTTGCGTTGAATCGGCGCGTTGAACCCTACAATCAATCAATCAGCTTTATTGAACCATACTTTTTCGGAGCTCATAACAAGAACGCTTGTTTCTTTTCAACACGTGCATAGGAATGTATCCTTTTTGTGTGGTTAAAGTTACGGCGGAGCTCAGTAAGAAAGTTCTCCAAAAATATGCGCGTGTTAAGCAAACCCTCCATTACAATGAAGTGTAGTACGGCTGAATAATAGCACCTGCACTGTCGGCCGAGGCAAGTCAAAAACTCGGGCGCTAACGGAGCCTATCATTTTGCCCGCGGCATATATTTACGTTAAGACAGTTTGCGCCGTTGGATGGAGACGTGCGGTCAGAGGGCCTCCCACACCAACACAGCGCCTTCGCGATTGACACGAAGAGAAAGAAAAGAAGCGCCGCGAGAGCGGACGTGGCCCAACGCGAGGGAACCGGTATGCGCGCAGAAATGCCTGGCCCGCGGGTTGAAGATCAAACCGACAAAGCGTGGGAACATCGAAGGGGGAGCGGCAAGGCCGGCGCAAACATTGTTGCCGCGGCACTGCCCGCGCGCGACCATGACGACCGCGAGATGCGCGCCTCGCGAGCCCACCTCCGATCAAACGGGGAGGCCGTCACGTCAGGAGGCTCCGGGGATCCGCTCGCAGTGAACTTCAGCGGAGCCCCGGTTTGCTCGTATACTTTCAAGTGCAGTGCACTTCAGGCGCTCGCCTTGTCGTCCCAGCTCGCTCGCTCGACCCAAGTATATTGAACACCAAGGCGGCGTGCCGGGGTAACGCTGTTGTTAGCGGCGTACCCCAGAGGCTTCGAAAGCCAAGCGGTTTATATAGTCATAAGCTTTCGAAACTCGTGAAACGCTGGCGCTTGTCATATATCTTCCCGTTGTTTAGCGCAAAGAAAACTATAGGTACATTTGAGGAAAAATATACGTAATTAACCAGCAGCGCCTGCGTTCCTTTAGTTAAGGGCGGCCGTTGGGTTGGTTTTTACGATAGTAAACGCAAAATGTGGCAGTGAAAGGCCAGCACGTGCGGGGAGAAAAGCACAAAGAGAACAGAACTCCCGCTGGCGCAGTTTCAGGCAGGGGGTGCGCGAGCACTGCGAAGGCGGGAAATTTGAATTGCATGGGGTGGTAGCAGTAAGCGGATAACGGCGGTACAGCCCATTATGGCGATTCACTGCTCTGCACTTCAGACAGCTTTCCCATTGAGTGGAATGGCTTGAATTTTTTTTTTAACTCACGCTTGCGTACTTCGACTCACTTCGGCCGTCACGTTTGGTGAAACGCAACTGTGACGAACAGCTCTGTTACCTTGGGCCTTGTTCATTCGCGTCAGGCTCGCTCTGATATGTGGTCATAAAATCTGGTTTACGTTTCCGCTTGTGACCATGGAAATGGTGCTTTTATTACCATGTGGAATTTGAATGAGCTCACAGATAACTTTTCATTTCGCTATATGTTCTTCCCTCCCCTTCAACATGTTTACCCTGATAATGCACGTTTCGCTTTTTAAATACGTGGATTTGGGACAAGAAGTAAGTCAGCAACTAGCAAGGCGAAATATAAACTTTTTTTTTCGGTCAGATCCTCGCCTGAGCTCTGCTGTGATCAAAAAATGATAGTTCAGAGACGGTATATAGAAAGTTTTTCGCTCCGTGGTACTTCTGCTCACTTCAAAAGTGCCTCGCCAAAAAGATTTTTTGTTAGCTGCAGAAATGATCGCCTTTTTCTCAGGAGGTATAAAGATCAATGCATGACTTGCAAGTCACTTCAAGGCTATTGATTTGACCGAAGTGAGGTATCCAGTATCCGTAGCAGAGTCGTGAAGCGTCTTCCGTTCTTCCTTTCTGGATCTGCGAGGAGAGCTTTCCCGTCCTCGCGTAAAGCAGTACCCACTAAAAGAGCTAACTCAACCATTCTGAAAGTTTTTTCCCTCATCATGTGCCCGAAACATTTTCGCCCCAGGCCAAAGCGACCTGCTAGAACAACTTTTTAAGGAACAATCGAGATATTTTGTGTGCGATGCAAATGGCCCCAGTTCGACTACGAACCTGTTGGCATCGTCTTTTGCAACATACCCATTCCTTGACTAAGGGGTTAGAAGGAAAGCCCACGTCAGCAGGCAAGGCCTCAAAAAAAAAAAAGTATAAAACACACTCGTGGGGGGCGGGGGGGGGGGGGGGGGGGCAATTATCTGTCCGTGCTTCTGCGAAGGCCATGAAAGACGGAAACCTGAAGCGACAAACGGAACGCATTTGCAAAGTTAACACACAGACTCGCAGAACCAATATTGACCGCCATTGCACTCGCGCACTAACTGCTCAGTGTACAGTACGACCAAATTAGACTTCGCGTCATCCAGTTTGAAGGTCTGCCTCTGCTGCACTCAAACGAACACCTGCGACAGCCCGAAGCTGGCGAGTTCTCGCTTATCCCAGACCTTGGTAATCCCACAAAGGGCTTCCGAGCGCGTTTTACAGCTCGCCATCTCGGTCACGCTGTTATACGGTTGAAGAGCCCCGCACCGCCGAGAAGCAGCGGATATAAAACACGCTCTCGACCTTCGGCCATCCAATGGTGCACCCGGAAAATTGAGGTTGGTTCGACCTCCACTCCTTCGCCGGTACCGCTCGGTTAAGAGCCAGTCGTCATCCCACACTCCTAAGCCGTAACGCAGCACACAAATACGCGCACTCGCGAGGCATGGGAGACTCGCGTTCCTGCTCACTGCGGCATGTGTCAAGAACGCGTCCAGGCTACTCGACGCCAGCTCAAGGAGTGGTTCGAGCAGAGCTCGAAACTCGAAGGTTGCGAGCAACTCAGTCGTTCTGGCTTGGTGCGCGTTGAAAGGCACGGCTCAATCTGTTTGCTCGCGTTGACGACCAGGCGTGTTAGTGCTACAACCGACACGAAGGGCTGGGCGAAGCGGGGGCTCGCGAATGGACACGGCCGACAGATGGGAACGGCCTGCGTATACAAGAAGGCTGGTGATGGGGTAGATAAATAATGCTGTCGGAAACGTCTTGAGAGGACAGAAATCACGGCAGCTCGCCGCTAGCTGGTCAGTCGGCTAGCGAGTGCTTTTGTCCGTGTTTATATCTTCACAGAGCAAGACGAGAGAATGGGCTGGAAAATGGGCCGCTGGATCATGGTCTCCCAGACAACACGAGCGGTTCAATTCCACGCTTGGGCGTGAGGTCAACGAGTAGCCAAAGTTTCAGACCTACTCTCAGTGTACAATAAACGTCGTTTTAGCTTTGAATTAGGAAAAAAATAACCCTGAAGCAGCTTGTGCTTCGTGACAGTTGTGACCAAGCGCAGGCTCTGTAGAAGCCGTCATGGGACGAATTTTAGACGGAACGTATTTTTCTACTGGTCTAACTATTACTTCTGTAATTAGCATTCTCAAAGTCCGCATGTAGGCCGTAACAGACGTATCAAACACACGTTTCTACGCCGAAGGCCAAAACGCGTTCACTATTTCCACCTTTAGTCAGCTTGAACCATCGAGCTTTGGTGCCGGCGGGGATGCGGGCCTGTCCCACGTTCCGGAGGGCCTGGGTTATATTCCCCCCAAGTTTACTTATTTTCGTTTTAGTGCGCATCACTTAAGCGTCCGCTCCTGTGGTTTCACGGCGCCGTCGTCCCTCGTTGTAACCGAGCGAACGAATGGGACCCCGAAGACGAACTAGATAGAACGAGCAGGAAAGCGGAGGATGAAAGCGCGGCGAAAGTGTGAGGGGGAGGGCGGTATGCCGAGGCAGCGCGAGACATTTACTAGGGCGGCGACATACTGCGAGCTAACCGAAAGGAGGAGGAAGCCATTGAAGATAAAGCCAGCAGAAGAGTGGAGGATGAAAGTATGGCGAAGACCCCGCGGTGACGCGCTACGAGACAACGTCAGAGTACATCACGCGCATTCGTGCCGTGGCTGATGCGGTGGTCGCATCGTGAGACGCAGCAGGTGTGCGTCGTCACCCAGCAGACTGCAGTTCGCCCTGCACACAAATTTCTCAACAGGGAGTATCATTATCGTAAGCCACATTTTTTAAATTTAATTACTTTACTGTTATTCTCTTTTCACCGACGCCATTTTGTCCGCTGTTTCTCGGTTTCGCCGAATTTTTGTTCCAACGAGTTAAACTAATGCTTTCGCATTAGTAGTGCCTCAGATGACGCCCGCAGAGGAGCAAGAAGCTGTCCGCGATCGAGCCTTCTCGCTTCTCAGACTGATACCAGTGTCCAAAATCTTCACTGCGCTTCACTCAGTAAGGGATTTTGTATAGGTGTTCCATCTCGTAGCGAATGGCATTTAGGCCTAGAGAATTAAATAAGTAGGCGTTAGGTGAACACTGCATAAAGGCTGACCAATAGAAACATTGAGCCATCAAAACGCAGTACGCCCATGCTTGGCGCAGCTCCTCATTATCGCACTTGGAAGACTGTTCAGGTTAATTGGCTCTAACCCCGTGTTTTATTAGCACAGCAACATAGATATTTATGGTTCCATCCCTCCTTTCTGGGTGCAAAACCGAGGTCTGTGGGGAACGTTACAGCTTGACGAGTGGCAAGAGAAGCTCGTAAGCCAGTTGGGATTCGCTTTACTTAGAATGGTAGTGAAACCTACAGAGGCAGGCGAAGCTGTGTGCCTCTGGCGACGATAAAGAAATGCTCCAAGACCAAATACCACGCGTTCTGCGCTCAGGTATGCATGGGCAACCGGTTTTTTCTCGCGCGTACGAGACGTGATGGATATGGCTCACGCATTTCGCCTCTCACGCTCCTTCAAAGATGACGTAGGATGCCGGGTGCGTCTTTTAGACTGCTTCCTATACACACATCTCGCAGCATTTCTGTGCAGCCTACGGGGAGCGGCGCTGGTCATGACGTTTCTCTTTCGTAACACTCACGAAAAACAACGTCATTAGCATTGCGTGAATTCTACCAACACTGTCTTTTAACCCAGTGGAAGCGCCCATGCAGGGAAGAGTAGTTAGCTGCCGGGAGGAGGAATAAACTTTATTTCTATATTAGTTCTGGAGTAGTGGCAATGGGAAGTCTTCTCAGTCCAGAAGTCTGCTGGCGGTCGCTGCCAGGCGGGCCCTTTCCACCAGCCGAAGCAGCTCGCTGGGGTCCGGGCTGGCTAGCATGCCTTCCCACTGCTCATGGTTGGGGGAGGGACAAGGGGGGAGGGATGGTGTGTGGGAGCACGCCAAAATCATGTCTGCCAGCGTTTTTTTTTTTCTTCTTTTCATAGCGTGGCCCACCGGAGGATTCTTTTGCTGCACCTCTTCCCCAATTACCGTGTCGAAGTCGTACTATCGGCCCTAAATCCTGTTCCTGACAAACTTTTTTTAATCTCAAAGGGCCTAGCAACGATACCACCTTGGGTTTAAGCCATTTGTACGACAACAGGTTCGCTGGGAGCCACTGAACGACCGAGCGTAAGCGATCTACGAAGGCCCTCATAGTACAGCATATACAGGGTGTTTCAGTGAACACTTTAAAAAATTCCTGAAGGTAGGCTTTTCAGAGAAAGACTAGGAATCTTGTTAAGGAACAAGGCTATCAGGTGCTGGCGGACGTCAGAAGTTATATAAAACATGCGAATTACCCATGGTTAATTAACTAAAAACTCTCTAATGAACTTTTCTAATTAGCTAAGTTTGGCGGGGTTTATTGCCAATGGCGAGTTTGTAGCCACGGAGACGACGATAAGCCGATCAGTTTTTAACGCAAAGGAAAATTACACTCTTGTAGAGCCTACAGCCCGCATAAATCACTTAAGTTTTTTCACCCATGAAACCGAAACTACAGCGCACCATGGTGCGCCAGAAGTCAAGCGCATACGCAACATCCGCTGATGACGTGTTCGGCAGTGACTGTTTCGGCCCAATTCCAAGGAAGGGCTCTGTTGACTTCCCCACGCTAGGGAATCCGCTGATATCAACGCCATCACCTCTGTATTTTTTCAATGATCAACGCTCACCTTACACCACGGCTAGCGTTATCTTTGCTTTCGTTGGTAGGCGCAAGAAAGAGGCTAGCCATTGCCCGCAACACGGTCGCCCGTTTCGGGAGCCCCAGTGGGCGTTAGTGACAGTTTTGCTTTTCTTTTTTTTTATTGTCTTGACCCCATCTGACGTAGCTACCAGATATGCAAAATGTGAAACGTCACCATCGTTCATTTTTTTTCGTTAGGTTTATCTGCTGTTCGTTTATAATCGCTGCGTGTTAGAAAGCGCATCAGACAAAGGAAAGGTTTGTTTGCTGGGCGAGGAGGGCTTTCGCGGCTGTGGCTGCATGCTGAGGCTTCTAGCTAGGGAAAACTGAACTTACATTTCGAATTGGCCGCCACATTCATTGAAACACGTCACCAGCCGACGTTGCGTTCGCTCAAGACTTCCAGCTCTCCCGGAGCGCCGAGTTTCATTTCTGAGCGAAAAACAACGGCAGGTTTCCTCGCGCCACAGGGCTTTAAACACCGACTTTTTCGTTGTTTTAAAAACTGATATGAAATCGTCTTCTCCGGGCTACAAAATCACCATTGACAGTAACCACCAAACTCCGCTAATTAAGAAGTTCATTAGTAAAGTTTAATTACCCACCTAACTAATGTGCACACCCTTGATACTATCTCGTGTCCACCGCAGCAATCTCCTTCTGAAAAGGGTTTCTTTTTTTCTCGAAGAGCCTATTTTTAAGAATTTTTGAAAGTGTTCACTGAAACACCCTGTATAGGTACGTTAGGAGCCTTCAAATTTGGGGTTTAAACGACCCGAAGCTCAACTTGGGTATAATGCCTGCGACAGAAGGGCGCATTGGAGTGCTTTATAGCACTCGCCAAACCACAAGTCTGGAAGACTTGCACACGTTACGTCAAAAAGCAAAATAGTTGCTAGTCATGGGAGGAGGAAATAAAGTCCGTTTAAATTCTCGAAGCAACGAGGGCATACGAAAATTAGGGAACACTGTTGGGTTATTTTAAGCATCTGAGAAAATAGCGGCCAGTAAAGAGTGCGGCTCACGATTTTGCCTATTTAGACAGCCATTCTGCTGCACCGTACTGCTAATATGGTTTTTCGTGTGTTTGAATGGTCTGCAGTTTATATTGTTCGATATTACAGTCGTCGGTGGCGTTCTTTGTCGTTTTTAGAACGAGCGAAATTTTAGTGTTCTAATTGATGGCGTCTGTAACAAGAAAACGCCGAAGCGAAAAAAAAGAAAGAATTCGCGTTCAACCATCGTCGTTGTTTGACGGAGGGGTGCATGAGTTTTGGACGCGGTGGAATAAAATAAAAAGGAACAAAGTATGATTTAATGTCTCGATCTGCGACTTGGTTTTCTTAGGTAGTGATGTTCCTTGAATTACTAGCCTTGGAAATACCGACAAGAATTTCAGCCGTACGCGGTAAAGGTGCACTGATGTGAGTTGCTATCTAAAAGCATAGGTTGCGTACATCATGTTCTAAGCCTTTTTCAAACCAATCAGCTCGCTCTTCAAAAAAAAAAAAAATATCAAAATCAAAAACTTGCTCGAAAGTGCCGTTTCCATCGCACCATCCTCCCCACCTTTTTGCTGACGTCGACTATGACGTTACACTGTAAGTCCGCAGTGCTACGTTTAACGGATCAGTTGCATGTTTAACGCGTACAGCCTGTACTTTACGAAAGGAAAAACTCAACACTAACGTCACGATGGTCAGAGGTTTTCCGGTTGGCGGCCCCCGTCTGAATGCAACAATGTGGGAGTTATAATGGGGGACCTTATGCCCACTAATGCCACTGTTTCTGGCTCAAGGGCACCGCTGAGCATTGGGCGGGCTGTGACGGCACTGGCGTGCTCTTCCTCACGTGGCAGTGGCTGGCAGCGTGAACTGTCGCGGCGTTTTGGAGACGGATGGAAGGTGCTGCGCGGGATGCGATTGGGGACACACAGCAGTTGAAACTATGGCACGCGATGGCTGACAATGCAAACGCCCAGACACATTGTCCTTCTCCTCTTTTGGCCGCACGGCACTACGTGAAAGGCGACTGTGCATGCACAGAAGAGGGCCCGTAATTCTAAAATTTGCGCAAGTATGGTTTTCTCTCTCTCTCTCTCTACCTAAAGGGACCCTGCAACATTCCCTTTGAGATTTTTTGGAAGTTTAAATGCTTTAGAATGTAGTCAACAAACACATCCAGTACTTAGAATAAGAGGTCACTAAGTACCTCATCCAAAACTTCCTGCACTATGCCCATCAGATAACTTAGAAACTTGCTCAAAACAATTTTCCCTTTTTCCCGGCCTTGGAGTTCTTCGCGCGCTCTAATTACGTCATTAGAGCGGAGTAGCGGCTATTGGCCGGCTTTCTTTCAGTTGCAGCGATAGAAGCATTCGATATCCACTTAAAAAAATGCATAAAAGCAAAGCAGAAACAAAGGGCCCGTCTGCATGCAACCAACAAATCCCGTAGTGCCGGTTCGGGCTGGCGATAACTTTTGCTTTCGTAGGGCTACCAGACGCGAAGGGAAGAGTGAAAGCGTTTATCCGTACCGTAGCAGAGTCCCGCTAAATTTCTTTTGCTCTCTTTCAATGTGAATTTTTAGGGCGCCGGAGCATTAGTTCATTTATTTTAAATCAGAATGCCTGGGACAGCTGCCGGTGCCCGGTTTTTCTTAACCTTCATTTAGGTTGTATTCAATTAGTTTGGGGACCAGAATAGAACAGGAAAGCAAGATGAAATAGCACAGAACACATTGCGATCCAGTGCGACGTACGGTAGTCGGGGCGGCGGTGCCACCCTGAGAATGGCTTTTTTTTTTTCTTCAGCTGCCTATTACAGATAAACTAGGGCCTTATAGGCATCTTGCACCAGACAGAAGGTCGCGTTGAGCTTAGCACTTTTCCTAAAAAGTTGCTCGTAACGCACGCAAGGGAATCGATAAAGGAGTGGCAATTTCCTGGGCCGTTATCACCCACCGCTTGAAGCGTGCGCGCCAATGGTCTATGGGGCTGACACTGAGACAAGGCGTAAAGAAAGACGGCCGTGATGAGTGCGTTGATTCCTCCTCGCCTTCTTGACTACCTAAAACTTGATTTGTCAGCTACAATATCAGCGACTGACGTCTTGCCACTTGCGCTGCTCGTCTTGGCTTTTCTTATGAGTCATGAGAGCACCACGAGCCTTCTGTGCATGGGTGCCCTTGGCTTCTCTCGTGATAATCATGGCTGTTGGTTTCTCGTTCAGGGCGGCGACGCTTACGCAAATTGAATGTTACGAAAAGAAGTCGTGATGAGCATGGCATCTTTCGCAACAAAGATGACGCACTGAACCACAAGTACATGGGAAATGGCGCTGATGCTTGTGGGCAAACATCAGCGCAGCATGCCGATACTGCCACTAAATAATAAAACGCTAGATAACGCAAGCTAAACTTCCCAATGGAGCCACAAAAAGATTTCGAAGAATTCGCTTCAGTGTTCCTTTTAACGTACAGCGCGGCCGTGTAGCCTTATGTCTCCCTCCACTGAATGGTAGATTACGTCGCACTGCACGCAACTACTACGGCGAAGCGCACCCCGCGCTGTACATACGGCGCGTGCGTGAGAGAGAGCGTTGCGGGGCATCGCTTGTTGCTGCCCTGTCGTAGCTCTGAATGGAAGATCTGCGCCCCCGATGTTGTCTTGCAGCCTATTCATCTCCCGTAGTCGCATTACGCGGCGCAAAACGCCCCGCGCCTTCTTTCTTAGCGATTGTAAATTGAACGGCCACATCCCCCGAACGAGAAGGTACCACGCAGACGCTGTGGGAGTCTCGGCATAATTTTGGCAGCGCACAATGGCTGGCACGCACGTGCGCTCGCCGCGATTGGAGGTATGCGTGCTTCGCGGTGGAACGAGGGCATTCCAACCACCCCGGTGGGCGCTCAGTGTGTCAGAATTCAGTTGCGAAGGGGCACCCATCTATCTTCTGCCGATGCAAGATGTTACGGACCAATAAGGACACATTTATTGGTTCCAAGACGTGAAAAGCCTGTACTGGCAGGTCGGCGCTGGGCCTAATATCGTCAACCAATACCCTTTACGTATACTCAAGAGCAGAAGTTTACGGGCAACGAAAGCAGCAATTTTGAGTTATTTCTCTGCCGCACGGAAGCCCGGAGTACTATGTGCGGTAGTTTTCATTAGTTCAGTACTTATACGACATCTCGCATGCATTCCACAGTTTGTCTGGCTGCTATAGGAAGAGAAATAACCTAAAATTGCCATTTCCCTGGTCCGTAAACTTTTGATCGTGTCTGTACATGGAGATAGTACATTCCCGCGATGGGGATGCCGTGTTTATTCGATTATAAGGCGGTCACGATTATCAGGCGAGTGTGCAGTTTGGAGAGTAAAAAATATCGTCATTTATATATACCGAGCTTCGTATATATGGCGGGGTGTGACTTTGAGACTACGGATTTTGGAGAAAAAAAAACCTCTACTTATATTCGAATAAATACGGTAAGTAGGAATGTATGCCACTTTTGCACGGTATTCAGTGCTTGAAAAAGTGAGGCCATCTGTATTAGTTTTAATTTATATCTTAAGATACATTTTCCCTCGCAGTCTAGCAATAAGTCGTGATGAAGACGGGTAAAATCTCAATAATGCTAAATTTTTCTTACGAACATTGAAGCATTTTTTTTTCAGTTTGTCCGATTAAAAGGTGTCCATGCTAGCGCTAACCGAAGTTCGGAGAAAAAAAGTGTGCGTATGCAACAGGAAAGGTCGACACAAACACGACCAACGAAAAAAAAAGTGTCTGTCCTCTGCTCTCCACCATACAGTTTATTACTAATGTTACTACCCGCAATAGACGGCGCGTGTGGTGTCCACACATAGAACGAGACGAGAAAAGGGCGGGCAAGATGGATCGCATAACAAGTTGCGTCAGCTGCGTCTCTTTCTCCTGTCAGCGGTGACCGAAATGCACTTACAATTTGGACGGAAGCCAGCCACAGAACCGGCCCTTCGTCAAGCTAAGACCGCCGCTGGGCGAAAAATTTGGCCGTTGTATAAATCCCAGAGAAGCCAAGTCAAGCTTTGATGAGGCCAAAATGTGCACCGCAACAGTGTCCACGAAACGTAACTAGCGGCTCGGCGCATATTGCGGAAAAAAGCTCGATACTTTGAAGATTGGTGTCGTCTGATTTTACGTGCTATGTTAGTCAAATACTTGATGCACTGTTCTTTTCCCTTAACGCTGCCTACGATTCCCGAAAATAGTGAAGAGGTAAGTGCGAGAGCAAGGCACACTGTATTTTCCTTTCTTTAATTTTAAAATAATATGTGTGTTTACAACAGCAGTGCGCACTATATTGTGTACACAGTAGATAGGCGCGCTCCTTCAGCAAAAAAGTCGAAAGTGTTATACCTTGTTTCAAAAAACTTTCAAAATATTTGACGCTAAATTCAATCGATAACCAACGCCGTTTGAACGGACTTCTAAAGCGGCCTAACAGAACTTCCCGCACTAACCACTGTAACCCCATCGACGGCCGAACATCCAAATGAATGAATCTTTCTCGTCCCACGCCATTAACTTTTCCTGTCGCGCTTAGTAAATATTGTTGTGATCACTGACCGGCGCTCATCCGTGATATTCAAGGCCCCCACTTCAATAATATTAAATGAACAACTAATATGTATATAGTATGTTGCTTTAATGCATGGCATGTATCACTTATACTTACCAAATTGTTTTTAAATTGTTTTTATTCTCAACATCTTTATTCGCCGTTCGAGACTCCTTTCAATGAAAGACTTCTAAGCACCCGTTTGATAATAAATTGTATGCATTATTTTCATGTACCAAATAGGCGATGTTCACACATTATTTGCATTTGTTTTCCAGCGAATCAAGAAGACTATGAGTATTTGTTTATTTGTTTATTTGGGAGTGCCCACCAACAGCACTAGGCCTTCTTTGGGTGGTGCCACTAGAAGTGCAGGGCGACACACGGAAGAAACAAACAATAGAATAGGGATACTGGTTGCAAAGTGCGTTTAAGCACGGAGGACAGTGTAGGGCCACACACAGACACACGCACACACACGCACGCACGCACACCACACACACACACGCACGTACACACGCAAACACGCGCACACACACACGCACACACAGACGCACACACGCACACACTCACACTCACCCTCACACTCACACGCACACACAGACACACACACAGACACACACGCACACGCACGCGCACACACAAGCACACAACTTACACAAGTAATATACGAACATGGCGGTCGGGTACATTAACATGCACGGAGACAGGGTTCATAAAAAAGTACAGGCATCTGCAAGCACTCATGTGTTTATTTGTAGGCTCGTGAACAGTATTTAGAGGCTCGTGAACAACGAAGGCTTTTTACGTCCTCAAACACACCACTTTTAAACCGTCGTCAAAGGGGTTCATAATGCATTAGACATGATGTAAACAAAATGATGAGAAAATGGAAGAGCGCCTTTTTTATGTTGCTGCCGTAAGCACAGTGATGTTGCACAGTTGTAAGCCAGTACTACTCCACTGGTCAGGGATAAAATACATAAGAGCGGCAATTCGTCCTCGTTTGTTGATGGACGAGCGGAAACTTGATATGGCTCCATATCCATGATGTTAAAACGCGAGCTCATAGATGAATATGCAAGGATAAGCACGCGTTGAACTGCAAAGTGCTTATTCCTGTCAACGCCTACATAATTTGGCGTCGACACGTCTAACTGAAGGACTGTTCATGTTCTTGTAGTCAAACTGTACGTTGGGTGACGGTGCACTAAAATAACATGAGCGATTAGCAAGGAAAAGGATGGCGACCCAGCTTACCACGCATTGCCGTGAATGTGGGTCTGTGACACGTTTTCAAGAAACGCGGATTCTATCCAGAGATAATAATAAGTGTACGCGAGAAATAATTGAAGCGGGCATAGTAAAGATCAGAGTCAAAGTACGTTAGTCAGCCAGCCATCTGCCTCCTGTACGCCGTTAAGGTTTGTTTCGTGAATTAAGATATGGCTTTTTAAAGATGGGATACACCATGATGAACGACCATGCGAAACACGTGCATGATTCTTGAGATCTTGCCGCAAGTTCTTTTTGTTTTGTTTTCGTTTGTTTATGTCTCGTATAGAGGCGAGCCAGCACTGGTTATTGCCTGCTCCTTTCTGTGGTTCTCTTTTCGACGCGCGGTTTTTAAAAGAACCGGACCAAATTACAATTTTACATCTATTTTGTGTGCGGTCAAAAAACGAACAACCTTTTGCGTACCGGACTTCTTCGTCAAGTGCTCACTTGCAGTTAGGTGCTCAGGAACTAACTAACTAATTAACAAAAATAATTAATCAACGAATAATTAATTAGCTAATTAACGAATTAATTATCTAACTATCTAAATAACCAACTAAATAACTAACTACCTAACTAACTAACCAACCAACCAACTGACCAACTAACTAACCAACGAAGTGACCGACTGACTAACTAGCTAGCTAACTTACCAACTAACCGGCTAATCAACTAACTGCATGACTAACTAACTGACCAACTTACTAACTGCATGATTAACTAACTAGCTTACTAATTGTATAGCTGACTAAGTAACTAACCTACAAACTAACTGACTGGCTGACAATGACTGACTGACTGACAAGCTAACTCAACTAGCTAGCTATCTAAGCAACTACTCCCTCCCTCCCTCCCTCACTTGCACTTGCTGACTCACTCACTCATGTACATTACAGAACTTAGTCCGGACTCATCATCCCACAACTGACTCACTGGCTCGCGACAGCCATTCGAGCTCTCATTCGTTCAAAATCTGCAATCTGCACTAACTCAGTGCCTCGGGGCACTCCGGCCAGCGTTTGGTCACTGAAGCATCCACTATTTCGTTCGGACATTAGATAACTCCCTCTCCCAGCCACCGGCTGCCCAGCTTCGTCTCCGCATGTCTGCTTTCGCAAATTACGACTCATCGTATCACTGAGTGTACGCTCTCCCGTTCGATAGCCACCCGATCGAGCGATGTATAGACTCTGAATGACCACGATCTCTCGATAAAGAAGAAACCCGAACGAAAAAGAGTAACGAGTCACTCCCGCCGAGTTCGACGACCTTCCCTCGGCAGGCAAGCCTTGAACGGGACCTCGCGCGGAGACCTGATGAGGGGCGCGAACGGGAGCGGAACTTGCAGCTCGTCTCAACGTGCGCGCGTGTAATTGAGCGGACGCGTCTCGTGCTGTCGGCGTCCCCTCCTCCCTCGGGTCTAGCAGCAGCAGCCCGAATGTGTGCACACGCCGATACCTTGTATCACAGCCGCGTGCCCCGGGGGCCCCCATTAAGGTGATGCATGCCCCATCGAAATGGAAACACCCCAGAAGAGAGCGAGCCCATCGGTGGTTTTCGGGGGAACGAAGCAAAACAGCCCACCGTCGCCATCTTCCGCACGAATGCGCCGGCGCGCGAGACCTCCCGCGTCTTCTAATCGGCCTACACTCAGCTGGACGAGCCGCCCAGGTTTCGGGGCCGTTTCTGTATAACCCCTCTCCGCACATCGCCTCCAAACTAACAGCATCGTAAAACAAAGTACGCAAGTAGGTAGGAACATTAAGGTTATCCTTGACGTTCTGTCGTCTACGTATGCCTGTAATTGGAGTGCGTTCCGCGAACGGTGTAATCACGCTGTTCTTCCGTAGGCTTGTAACAAATACCCGCGGCTCGGGGACTGGTCCCGATTTAAAGGCTTCCTGCAGTTCGCTTCGCTCGGTCCATTCTCTCGCGACCAAGAGCTTTGTCCCCGCGGAAACCAGGCCAGGCAGTGTCATTACATTTACGAGGATGTACCGACATCGTCTTAGCTCAATCAGACTATAAAAAGGACAATAACTTAGAGCGCCCGATAAATTATTGCCCGAAATCAGAAGCAAGAACAGTAAACCCTGTAGTTATATAAAACGCCATGGGAGGTAAAAACGAGTACTTCGTTTAACAGATATTTCGTTAAAAGCGGGGATATTTAAACCGTTAGGCACTGCGGTTTGGGGCATAAAACGCCTGATAAACCGAAACTCTTGACAAACCGAAAAAGCGAATTTGTTATAACGAGAGTTTTCCCGTGTGAACTTAAAATGGCACACGAGATGGTCACAGGCGAGCACTCTTGTTTATAAATGCGTAGTCAGAAGAAAAATGTGATTTTCCGGGTGCTGTACTCCAAATTAGTTGAAAATAAATTAAGAACAAACTATGTGCGTTCGGCTTATGTGATGTGTCCAGGGTCGGTATTCTCTTGTTTGTCCGTTTTGAAAACGTCTGTTTCGCGTCCGTTTTATTGTGACGTACTCCCTGTTGTAGGCGGGCTCTGGGTGAGTTTTGCGCACTTTTGCGCACTTTTGCGCAACTGTTCTTGCAAAGACAATTTAAACGACTAAACCTATTTTAAACTATCTTTTAAGGAGTTTATTGTTCCGCCAGCGCACCAACAAGGCGACGGAAAAATCGTCTGCTCAACAATCGTCTGCTCCGAGAAACCGCGCCTCATATCTCCGCCGTGCTTGCATGGCGTCACATCCGGGTGTTCGCCTATAGCCAATTGGAGCTTGCTCAAAACGCACTCTTTTGAAACGGACAAAGCATGGGAATACCGCCCCGGGAAAGCACAGTCAGCACCGCTAAGAGTCATCTGGCTTATCTCCGAACTAAAGTCCGTCGAAGCCCGTAATAGTCCTTTTCCCAGCAACCATCTCTTGCCGCAGCCATCTTTCTTTTTGCACTTGTTGCTCTTAGCGTTGGCGCTACGGGGTGCGTTCACCTCACGGACCCCGGGGGCACAGCTTCGCCCTCGACTGGGTTCGAACGCTGTTGTAAGACAGAAATAGCTGCTCCCGCGACACGTTCACCACTGTTCTTTACGATTGCTTTGTCCCGTATACTTTACTTTGACGTACCCCCAGGTCCGCTTGCTTGCTTTCTTCGACAGCAAAAAGCAATGATAACGAAAAAAAAAATCGCCCTCTTTCGACGAGTCGCGGCTGGCAGTGTGGAAGTATTTATCTGCGGACAGTTTTGCTGGTTTATTTGTTTCTAACCTGTTTCTTTCTTGAAGACTTCTTGCTTGAAAGGAAGAAAAAAACGTGATATCTCGCTTTATTGCAAGGAGGAAAGCTTGCTTCTACACACTCTTTCACAATTCAAGCAGAAACGCAAAGTGCAACAAGCCTGGCCGAATAAAAAGCTTAGCACCAGCCGGCGGTAAGCTTTAGCGCCTCTTTGGCGCGTTTAACCCGTTTACGCCAACATTTTTTTTTTGTGTCGCCAAGGGGCTTCAATCGCTTAAATTCAGAAAAAAGTTTTTGTTGTTTGTTGTCGCTGTTATTTTTTGTTGTTTGCTGTTGCTGTTTGCTGTAGGTTCTTGTAGTCGTTTGTTGCTTGTTTATCGTTGTTGTTCTTGTTGCTGTTGTTGTTTGTTGTTGCTGCTGCGGCTGCTATTTGTTGCTGTTGTTGTTGTCTGCTGCTTCTCCCGCTGTTGTTGTTGCTGTTGTTTGTTGCTGTTGTTGCTTGTTGTTGTTGTTGCTGCTGCTTTTGTTGTTGTTGTTGTTTGTTATTGTTCGCAAGCTCCATGTCTCGAAAGAAGTCAATAAGAAGGTGCGAGACCTCGCTCTTGAGTACCCAGTGGCCCTGCGGGAAGACGACATGTTCACTGACATGTGTGACGCTGATTTTTTCGCATCGAAGCAGACTACGCCGCCGTCACATTAGCAGACACTGCCTTCAAGCCTCCTTTTCGGTAGTGAAGAGGAGGGAGAGGGATCGGTTAACGTCTAGTAACTGTGGTAGTGAGCTCTATGATGCCCACTAGGTCACTGAAGCAAGCACAAATATTTTCCTTCAGCCCGTACGCGAAACGCCCGCGTTTCGATTAAGTATGAATTCCGCGCCTAATTTCTACATCTCGTCGGGGACACTTTTAGACAAAAATTTTTGCTGATTGTGGCGGTAACACTCCCACAGTCTACTACGAGTAGTTCACGAGCAGTGGCGGGTACAGAGTGACATAATGGAAAATGAACCGGGGTGGGGTCAAGTGTTAGGGCATCATGTAAATGGGGATGTAAACATGCCACTGCTAGTTCGGAAGGTCTTAGGTGTGTGTGTGGAAGGGGTCATAGGCCCATCATCCTGCGCAGATGAGCCGCTATTCCGGTACATCCCCCATGACGTCATGGTAGCGCCTATGTATGCATACTGTCGAGGCGTGGAGACAACGAGTATTCAACTGCCCACAATCACTGCCGGTGGGCTCACAGCTCGTCCCACTTGCGGTTCCCAAGAGCGCGGTCATAAACGCCTACGCATCTCCCGCACAAACGATGAGCGCAGGCATGGCGAATCAGCGAGAGAAGTTATCGCAACGGTTTACGCGCGCAGCGTCCACAGCTGCTCTCCAGACATCCGCAGTTCCCTCGTGCGGCTGACTTCAGCAAACACACTCGACGGATGCCACAGCCGCATGCAAACCGCAAACCGTTAGGGCCATCTTTTCCGCACGATCGGTACGGAACGCACGGTCACGACGACGCGTTCCCATGTAGATCTGCTCGCGATCTGGCCCGTCCATCGCTCCGCTCATCGATTCACGCCACGTTCGTCGCGGACGGAGCGGCGAAGCTCTCTCGGGCGCCGCCGCTCTCTTTTTCGGAGGTGAGAAAGACGCCGAGGCACAAATGAACGCCTTCAGTCACGCTTGGCCACGGGTAGCGGATAGCGGTGTTTCCCACACGGAGCTGCTGAGGGGGCGACGACAACAGCAACAACAAAAAAAAAAGAACTACTGACGAGACGAAGGACCCGCGGGGCGGGGCAACGCAGTTGAGAGGAGACTGGCGGCGATGGAGACAAAACGCGATACGCGGTAATAATCCGCGTGGCTCTGCAAGCACCGCTGTCTTCATCTAAGACGCCGGCGAAGCGCTTCTCCTTTGCCGCGCTCGCACCCCACCCTCTTACTTCCATCGACTTTCGCAATCAATCGTCATTCCTTCCTCATTCGGGGAAGCTCGTGGCGTCTTGAGACTCGGTTAGCAAATCGTTAGCGGCCCTTCCCAGCTCATCCCCGCATCTCCATCTCCGTCTTTCGTTCTTTTCTTTCTCGCGTTTTTCTTCTTTCAACAAATTTCTGGTGGTGCCATTCCACCGCTTCTCTTTTTTTGACGCAATGTTTCGGTTTTCCAGATACACATTCCGCACCTATCCTCTAAGCGCGAAAAAGAAAGATGTCGCACAAAAAATGTAAATAGCGGAGTTACCGCCGGTAAAACAATTAAAGATAGGCAGGGAAGAGAGACGGGGGATCTGAGCGGCCCATCTTTCGGCTGTCACCGCGCCAAAAGCCGAAAAATCGCTCGCGGTAATTGACGCCGCAGCAGCTGAAGCTCCACTGCCACTCCTTCTCGAGGATGCCGGCATTCTGGGGATCGTCGGAATCGCTTAATCGGCCCACTGTCGTCGAACCGCCGTGGTCGTTTGTTAGCGGCGTCTATTCGAGGAGATCCCTGTGTGCGCAACGGTAATTAAGCAAGCTCGATCACAGCGGTTACGTCAACGTTAGCACCCAGGCAATGCCTCCACGAGTCCCGGTTTGCACCTGCATCTTCGAAATAGCGAAATTTGTTGCACGCGTTATCCAACAAAGCTATGACGACGTGATCAGTGACACTTTATCACACTCTTCACTAGCCTCACTTGCGTGATTATGCATGAGGTGCTTAAGTAGCATAATTATTCACCCCTCGTGAAAAACAGCGAAGTTTCATCCACTCCTAGCTAACATGACGGAGACAGCGCGACAGAGGGGGGGGGGCACCTTTGCATCCAGGGTGGAGACAGGCACGGCAACCGCCGTGGGCTCAGTGGCTAAGGCGTTGCGCTGCTGAGCACAAGGACGCGGGTTCGATTCCCAGGCCGTGATGGCCGCTTTTCTGATGGAGGCGAAAAGCAAAAAGGTCCGTGTGTACGAGATTTCGGCGCTCGTTTAAAGATCACCAGGTGGTCAAAATTAGTCCGGAGCCCTCCACTACGGCGCGCCCTCATCGCCTATGAAGCGCCGGCTGCGTTAAACCCCACAATCAATCAGACAGGCGTGGCAATCAGGTTTACGCGAATGCATACACTGGATGCTTATGTACAGTCACAGAATAAAAGAAACGCGAACACAAAAATATGAACCAAAACACGCAAAATGGAAAAATGCTGCTCGTGTATACGCGAAATAGTGGCGCCCTCTTAATATATTTGGAAAGCCAGATTACCCAACTTTGTTACTGTAATTATTACACGCGTCAATTTTACTTGCATGGAAAAAAAATCACGCTCTTTGTGCCTTCTGGTTCATATTACGGGATCGCGTTTTATTTGTCCATGACCCGTGCACGAGCAAGCATCGAAACATTTGGCTGGTTGTACAGCGAAGAAACGATCGCGTTAACGTAGCAAGTTCTTCGTGGCTGATAACCTGAAAAGAGCACGGTCGAAGGGAAAAGCTGTCCGCCTTCATCTCATTGACAATGATGTTGCACGGCCTGTTAACGAAACCACATCACTGCCGCTTCACTGTCATTTAGCTAAACTTTTTAAACGAGTGAACAATCTTTCCCGAGTACCGCAAATCACAAACAGTTCAATGCCCTGTATTAGCGCCTACAGACACAGGGCCTTAAACCGCTGTATCTGTATCTGCAAAGTGAACGCACTAAACCGTTGTAATTGTGTAATTGTAGATCATTGGTCGAAGAAAATGAAAAAAAAAATACTGTGGTTGATTCCTCTGTCGTCGGAATCAGTCAAACACGGAAGTGAAATGTGCAACGAAATCTGCAGCTGAGCCTGATTTGCGGGTCAGCGGTTGTCTTGTGGGTGTGCTTGGTGAGCGACGTCCTGCTGGCGGGTCGCTTCGGCAAAGGTGTATTGGCGTCATTTCCGAGATGGATATGACGTCAGTGAACTCTTGGGGTATCGCGGCATAAAACACTTTCGTATTAAAATATAAAACCAGAAAACGAACAATCCTAAACATAACGCACTCTTTAGTACTAGAGGTTGCTTCCCCGCAAGAAGGCCCTGTGTGCAGGGGTGCATCCTTTACAGCCGCTTGCTTCGGTGCACAGGCATTACTTCCGTGACGGATATGACGTCAGCGAGAACTTCGTGTATCCGGGAATAAAACTCTTTCGTGTTAAAAAATACACTGTCCTTCCACTCTGTGGAGGATGACCACTGTGGTGCCGAGCCTCAACGTGAGCGACAATATGCTTTGAACGGGTCGTAGTCCAAGGGGTGCACGAAACAAAACATGTTTGCTTGTAATTTGTGATTGTTGATATGACCTTATGCCCCGGTTAATTACCTGAATGAAACTGACGAACTGGAGTTTTTATAATATCAGACAAACATGGGGCTGAGAATTCCACAATTTACACAACTTCACTGTGAAATATGCAATTTTGAAAAATAAACAAGACTCAGCGTAATGTTAGAGTCGTCTTAGAGGCTAATTTGTATATAATATGTTCCCGGATAGCTTCAATAAAAGAAGAGTTACAGCCACTTTCTGTAATAATACTCCCTCAGAAAATGGACGTGCTTCACTGTGCTATACTCGCTGTGGGAAAGCCATCTTATGAAGACCAAGCTTACAACAATTCCTTTAAAATTGGCTTCACCTCAAAGCACAAACGCATTGCTGGGATGAAATTTTTTCAGGGGAAACATAAGACGCCTTAAAGCGTGAAGGCCCTACGATGTTGTTATTAAGTGCGAATGCACTTTATAAGCGACCCCAAACCTTCCACCGCCGGCGGCGGCGGCGGCGTCCGCAGTCCTCCTCTCTATATAAAAAAAAATTCCCCCGCATTTCCCGGGACCGCCGCTAGGGGGTACACACGAGTGCAACGGCCTCGTATGGGCTCCCGATTCTTCACTAGAAATCAGCGGATTGCCTCAATCGACCACTCCACCTGTACCACCAACGGATTCCTAACGTTCAGCGACATCGCATAACACCTTGCTGACCGACCAGGGCCGTCTGCACCTCAAAAGCCGGGCACCGAGATTTCAACACCCGCACCAGCGCTAGGCCTACAATCAGGCCAAGCGCACCAAGCCGCCGCCACATCGCAGCCACCGACCATGCCGGCAGGCGCGCACCCCCAACTCCCAGCACCGGCTCCTACGGCGGATGACATGGACTTCGACCAGCACAGCGGCCGCACCATCCCTCTAGAAAACCCCTGGACCGAAGTTTTGCGCTCCCGACGAAAGAACACGGCATCGACATCCCAGCGGCAAGCCGCGACAGCAGTCAACCAACCACCGGAAAAGCCACTTACAGCTCTGAGAACTGACTCTCCGCGCAACCCACCACCACGACTCCCAAGCGACAACTACACGATCGTTTATCGGCCGCGATCTGGACTTAACGTTGCCACCTGTGCTCCTCGCAATCTCGCTCACGGCATCGCCACCGCCAGCAACATCCCTCTGCAAAACTTTTACGACCACGTAATAGTGCAAGTGCAAAATTCACATAATCTTGTCGTCGCAAGCACCGCCCACGAGGAGTACGCACTCGCACTAAGCACGATCACGACCATACAACTCGGAGTAGCAGAGTACGAACTCATGCCGTATATGAAACCTCCACCGGACACCAGCCGCGGTGTCATCCACGGCCTGGACTCGGACGTCACCTCCGATACGCTCCTCGAACTGCTCCAAGCCAACAAACCTCAGCTCCTTCATGCCCGTTTAATGGGCCGCACCACCTCGGCCTTACTGACGTTCCAAGGGCCCCACGTACCATTTTATGTGAAGGTGGGAAGCCTTCTCTACCGCTGTCGCCCCTTTCGGCGCACCGTGCAGGTGTGTAGACTGTGCGGTGACATTGGACATAGACAAGACGTGTGTCCCAACCCCGACCACCCTAAGTGCCCTGACTGCGGACTGAGTGACCCCCCAAAAGACCACACGTGTTCACCCAACTGCAAACTGTGCAATCTCCCGCACACCACAGCTGGCAAAGACTGCCCCAAAAAACTGGTTCCAGCTCGCCCAGTGTCCAAATCTCGTGCCTCCTCTTCCGGGGGCGCCCCACCATCCACTAGAGCCGACGACCCACAACAGGTGAGCTGGTCAGCCATAGCATCAAGCACTCCCACTGCTCATGCCTACCCTCCCCTCCCTACACGTTCGCTCCACCCTCCGCCTGTCACCCCTACCCCCCAAGCTCCCTCCGCAATAGAGCAGCTACTAGCGGAAATCAAGCAACAAAATGCCACTATGCTCGCACGCATAGAAGCTCTCGAATCAGCCAACCGCACCTCCCAGCAATCCCCAAATGACGCTCCAACCCCCGCACTTGCTACCACCTCCCCACATCCTCTAACGCCCGACCTCGCCACACGTCTCATCAACGAGAAAATCACAACTGAAGTCCTTCCCATGGTAGAAAAGCATATAACGGACGCACTGCTCACCATCAACAAAACGTTCAAAGAAACCACCGACTCCCTACTTCGTCTTACAGAATCCATCACCCAACGTCTTACGGCGCTCGAGCTAGCCAACCAGAAGACCGTCCATTCCCAGGTCAAGAAAGCCAAGCTCTCCCCAGAATACGATGCCAAGTTAGCCGCCAACACCCCCCTCCCATCTGATGGCCACTAATATTAACACAGTGACCATCTATCAATGGAACTGCCGTTCTTTCAACAGTAAAAAAGCCCAACTCGGTCACTACGTCACCCAATCCCCACCCGACATCATCGCGCTTCAAGAAACGGATACCCCAAAACCCCAACTATCCGGCTACGCCACGTTTACCCATGACCCCGGACACCGGACGGCGGTTCTGGTGGCGAAGGCATTAACCGCCCAAGAACATCCCATACCCTCGTCGATTGCCCATACTTTTGTAGAAATCATTCCTACGCGACCAGGGCAACCAAGTTTATTCATCCTGAACATCTACAGTCCTCCTCAACATCCCCTCCGAGATATCGATCCGCTCCTGAACGAATCAGCCAAGAGAGCCGGTCCAAACCCCCTGCTTTTGCTTGGCGACTTCAATGCCCCCCACCATTCATGGGGGTACCCTCAAGCGACCAAGAAAGGCACGGCACTCCTTCATGCAGCCCAACACCACATGTTTACACTCTGCAATGACCTCACCCTTCCAACTCGACTGGGAACAAGTGTCACTCGCGACACAACGCCGGACCTTACATTTGCCCGCAATGCACCCCATCTAGAGTGGGCACGCTTACCAGACACTCTTGGAAGCGACCATTACATCCTAGCCCTCGCCTTGCCCAGTCTTCCCCTTCGACGACGCATCGGACAAGCAACGCTCGTAGACTGGTCATCTTTCCGCAAGGATCCTACATCCCTTCCTCCTGCGGACGAAGATCTCGAACAATGGACGGCCCGGCTAACTGCTCTAGTGCGAAAACATACTAAAATCATTCCCCTCACAACTGCCAATCCTTCAGTCGACTTCTATCTCGATCATCTGTGGGGGGCTCGGCGAGGCCTCGTCAACAGATGGAAAAATAGAAAACATAACCGCTCCCTCAAACGCAGGATTGCGGAAATCACCCAGCGGGCCGCTCAATACGCTGAGGAGCTGAGAACCCAGAACTGGCGATCTTTCTGCGACAAACTTGGAGGCACGTTGGGCACCAAGCGCACATGGCATATTCTGCGCCACCTCTTGGGGTCCAAACCCTCCAAAACAACAGCGCAGCAGCAGCTACAACGGCTCATTCACAACCACCCGCATCCACATAACCACTTACTAGATGCAGTTCGCACAAAACTTTTTGGTTCCCCTGAAAACTCGCCTATTCCCACGATCTTGCCATACCTCGGCCGTCCTAACCCCGATCTCGACGCTCCCTTCACAATCCAAGAATTGGAGCAAGCCCTCGCTCGCTTGACACGCAACACCACGCCGGGAAAAGACCGCATAACAAACAAAACGCTCCGAAACCTAGATGATGAAACTCTCTCATCCATCCTTACCCTCTTTAACAAACACTGGGAAGCCGGAACCCTCCCCCAAGAATGGCGGCATTCGGACATTATACTAGTACCGAAGCCCCACAAACCTGTAGCCATCGACAACCTTCGGCCGATTTCTCTTACTTCGTGCCTGGGTAAGCTGTTCGAACATATGGTGCACTATCGCCTAACAACCTACCTCGAAGACAACGATCTCTATCCCCATACCATGTTCGGCTTCCGTGCCCACCTATCCGCTCAAGACGTACTCCTCCAACTAAAAGAACAAATTATCGATAACCTAAGCAAAACCCAGCCCAGCACCATCCTCGCTCTTGACGTCCAAGGGGCCTTTGATAACGTCACGCACGAGGCCATCTTGCAAGGCCTTCAAACAACGAACTGTGGAGCGGCGACGTATAACTTCGTCCGAGCCTTTCTGAGAGATCGGACAGCCACAATACGCCTTGGAACCATACAGTCTGACCCTTTTCCCACGCCGGCAAAAGGCACCCCTCAAGGATCCGTCATTTCCCCCTTACTTTTCAATATCGCCCTCCTCCAACTTCCAGCCAAACTCTCCACAATCCCCAATCTCCACCACGCATTTTACGCTGATGACTTGACAATGTGGACCAACACCGGATCGGCGGGACAACAGCAAGACAATATACAGCAAGCCATCGACTACACGCTCGAATATCTACAGCGCCGAGGCCTCACCTGTGCACCCCAAAAATCGGCATTGCTGGTTCTTCGCGCACGCACACGCGGCCGTCCTCCACAACCAACCCCTGACCCGTCCGTCACCATATCCTCCGTTCCCGTCCCGCAAGTGACCACTCTTCGAATTCTCGGCGTTCCCTTGCAAGCCGACGGCTCGGGAGCCGCTCTTCTTCCGCAACTCCATCTAACCGTCACGCAGCTTACGCACCTCATTCGAAGAGTCTGCACTCAGCACCATGGCCTCCGAGAAAAAGACACCTGCCAACTCATTCATGCGGTCCTGATAAGTCGCATCATATATGGGGCACCGTACGTCCAACTGAAACCAAAGGAACACTCCAAACTCGACGCACTCATTCGCAGAACATACAAAATTGCTCTTGGACTCCCTGCATTCACTCCTACCACGCACCTACTCCGACTCGGCCTCCACAACACACTGTCTGAACTCCTAGAGGCACAGCAAGTCGGCCAGCTCGCTCGCCTTTCCCTCACCCCCACGGGACGCACCGTTTTGACACACCTGGGCCGTCCCGCTCCTACTGCATTGGACGCACCACAACGCATGCCCACCCAAATCCGCGCACACATCAAGGTCTCGCCAATTCCGCGCCATATGCACCCTACTTACAACGTGGGTCGAAGACAAGCACGCGTTCGTCTCCTGGAGAGACGATACTCCAACGATCCCAACACCCGATACACGGATGTCGCAACCTACCCAAACCGAACAGCCCATACAATGGTTGCCCTCAACGCTCAAGGCTCTATCCTGACATCCGCCACCATCGCTGATACCAACACCACTACTGCCGAAGAGACAGCCATAGCCCTCGCCGCCACCACAGCACCTACCGGCTATGTAACCATTCTTACCGACTCACAGCAAGCTTGCCGGAACTTTCTGACCGGATGCATTTCACCTCCCGCCCTCAAGCTTCTCCAGACAATAAAGACCCTGCCCTACATCCAAGTTGTATGGACCCCAGGTCATGCCTCACTCCCAGGGAATGAGGCGGCACATGCCGCTGCCCGCGATATCTTACTCCGGGCATTCCCATCAGGGGCGGGCAACTCGGCTGCATCGTCCTCCAACCTTCCCGTTCCCAGTCGCTACACTGATATACTGCACCACTACCGTCAGAGCCGTCTCCATTACCCACCCCCTCATCCCTCCCTCAGCACTTGCGACGCCCGAATATGGCGCAGACTCCAGACGGAAACTTATTTTAACACTCGTATTCTTCACCATATATCCCCCACTACCTACCCTTACAACTGCCCTACCTGCTACACTCCCAATACGACGTACCATCTTGTATGGGAATGCGCCGACCACCCGAACCCCCTCCCTTCCCCCACCCCGGAGCAGTGGGAGTGCGGGCTGACCAGCTCTCAGCTCGGGACTCAGGAACGCCTGACCTCCCGGGCTAGAGCAGCAGCAGTCGCTCGCGGCTTTCTGAACTGAGAAGAGGCCACCCACCTTCTTTTTTTTTTTTGTCGGCTCAAATAAAAACGTTTTTTCCTCCTCCTCCGCATTTCCCCGAGCGGGGAGAATGTGAAAGTGCGAATGCACGGTTGTCGGCCCGCTTGCGGCGCTTGCGCTCGGCCCCCGCAGCCCACCGCCTCGCCGCCTTCTCTTCCATCTCTTCCATCGGGTTTGTAGTATCACGTGTACACCACGCAGTTATCAAGCCGCTATAACGCCGCTGAGTCGCCAACGCACGCCGCTGACGACGTAGTTTGAATGCGTTAAAGATATAAGGCGCGTCACTAACACTGATATCACCGTCGCGTCCGTGGCTTGGTCGGTAGAGCGTCGCGCTGCGGCCGCAAAGTCCTCGGATCGAAACCTGGCGCCGGATGCTGTTTCTTTTTTAAATATAGAGGAGCACTGCGGACGCCGCCGCCGCCGCCGGCGGTGGATGGTTTGGGGGTGCACTTTATAAGCGACCCCAAACCATCCACCGCCGGCGGCGGCGGCGGCGTCCGCAGTGCTCCTCTATATTTAAAAAAGAAACAGCATCCGGCGCCAGGTTTCGATCCGAGGACTTTGCGGCCGCAGCGCGACGCTCTACCGACCAAGCCACGGACGCGACGGTGATATCAGTGTTAGTGACGCGCCTTATATCTTTAACGCATTCAAACTACGTCGTCAGCGGCGTGCGTTGGCGACTCAGCGGCGTTATAGCGGCTTGATAACTGCGTGGTGTACACGTGATACTACAAACCCGATGGAAGAGAAGGCGGCGAGGCGGTGGGCTGCGGGGGCCGAGCGCAAGCGCCGCAAGCGGGCCGACAACCGTGCATTCGCACTTTCACATTCTCCCCCTCGGGGAAATGCGGGGGAATTTTTTTACTTGATGAGTTCTTCCATGCGGTGAAGGTGTGGCGCGCAGTTTTACGATCCTGGGGATTTGAGTGGGCGCTGCAACGTGGCGCTACGCTAGCGGGCGATTACTTGTCCACATCACTGTGTTGCCGGAGACGATCTGCTGAATCCCAGCCATAGGCAACTTTGCTGTAAAAAAAAAATGAACTAGCGAAGCCGGAAATGTCTGTCAAAGCACTGCCCTCACGCGGCTAGGACAAAAATAAAAGAAAGCCGAAAAAACAATCTGAAACAGGAGAAAACAGTGATAAAGTCCCAACCATGTAACGTCCTTATCTCCAGAGCGGGTAGACCGATAGACATTTAGTGACTAATAATAGAGGAGCTATACAAACTGTAGGTTTCTGCCCGCTCTCCTGGTTTACGTCACAAGGCAATTTCCATACGCACCAGAGGTTAGGAAGCCAGCGAGAGAAATAGAGAGAGAAAAACTTTAGTTATGAATCTGGGATTAGGGGTGGGATGTAGGGTGGAAGCCAGCAAGTATTTCAAAATCTGTCCTTTGAAAAGTGAACCCGCCTGAAATGTAAATATCGTTTGCAGACGAACAAAACTGTAGTGCCGTATCAGCTGCCAAGTCTTTCCAATTAGACAAAGTTGCATTTGACTTGCATGTCGTCTGCGGGGTCGTTCAACAAAGATTATCGGCAGGGCCCCGGGTGGGATCGTCGAAAAAGTTACAACACCAGTTCTCTTTCATTCGTCGTATTCGTATCTGGACTGCGGCAGTCTCATGCCCGAACCCGTCAACGCAACCGCTTTGGGACGTGGTTATCCGTGAAGCAAGCTAGTATACATGAATTTTATTAACAGCGGATCTGCTTAACCCGGCCGAAGGTGTCCAATAGCGAACAGAAAGCATTCAATTGGAACGAGGGAGGAGGAATAAACTTTTATTAAACATCAAGTTGCTGGTGTCAGGGGCACCCGCCCGGTGAGAGGAGTCCTCAGTCCAGTACCCCTTGGAGTCTACCCGCCTTCTTCGCTCTCTCGACCAACGTTTGCTGGTCGGAGAGGTCAGAACTGGTCAGTACCTCTACCCACTGCTGAACGAAAAAAAAAAAAAAACGCTCCCCGTGGTGGGAATTGAAGCTGGGTTTCTCGCGTTGGGAAACCGGCATCTTTCCAATTAAGCTATCTCTTTTTTCCCTTAATTACATGGGAGAATACGCTAAGACGTGCCAGTACGAGGACTACATAGTCAAGCAAACAAAAGAATACACTGAAGTAATGAGAAGCACAAATGCATCAAAATTCAGGCAAACACACACAAGCGTTCAAAAGAGGGAACCAGTCAGGTGGTTGGTCAAGCGAACTATACACACTATGTACAAATGCCACAGTTTCTCAGAAAGCCATCTCACTTTCTTGCATTGCCACGGTTTCACTTTAGCCGACAAAATACCGAACAGAGATCAACACATGCAAGAAGCCGAACTGTGAAACAAGCCACCAACCCGACCAGGGCTGAATTGATCTATTTATTTCCAAGCATGTTCCCGTGTATTATTTCCTTTTGGTTATTCGTGGCGTTGGCTTTGAACAGCTAGGTCTGCGGCGAAAGGAAAGGGGCCGCCCAGCTCAGCTGTTTCTCCAGCCTTGCACCACTAGTGCAAGCTGCGCCAATTTCTTTTTATTTGTCGTTCTTTTTTCTATAACGGACATAAATTCAGCGTCACTCTCTCCAGACCCTTTAAAAAATCAAGCAAATACATGCCAGTTTTTCTTACTTTGCGGTAAACCTTTCCCACTGAGTGGGAACGAGGATACAGCGATGGAGAAAGATATGCAAGAAGATAAGCGTTGATAGAGGGGCGTGGGCAAAGGACCAGGAGAAACCGAAATGTCAGGATAAAGACCTCGAAGACGAGCAGAATACGCAGAATCAAAACGAAGGGATGAGTAACGTGCAAAAGGAAAATCCTTATCGCTAAGACGTCATACATGCGGTGATAGAGTGGCCCCCCGACATCCCAGTCACGAAAGCAGAGTGGCGAAGTGGATTGGTATTCCGCCCAATCAGGCCTCAGAATGTGCGGGTCGATCCATTTACAAGGGGTGGCCTCCATGGTAAAGGAAGGAGGGGAATTAAGAGGCCAACTGTGCCCTGTTGAGGCGGAAGCCATAGATGCCTTATCAAGCTGAAAAAAATGATTGTCTTCATCGTCCGTCAACACGTGTGGTACCAAAGTGGCCACAGCTGTAAGGAGAAAGTAAATAAATGAAAACACACTCGGATTCGTGTGGGATTTGAATCCGGGTCACCACAGGAAGAGCCAAGTGGCCAATCCCAGGGCTGACCCGAAACGTTGTCAGAATGAAATAAACGTTTGCCTGATGCGTTCCCCGTGACAGATGCACGTGATGGCACGTGAATAGAACCGGTGCACATGAAGGGGATAGGCTCTGACTCTGGGTAAGCTGCCATCGGAGTAACTTGCATCAAAAGACGATGAAACTAAAATTTAGAAAGGTACGCAAACCCGATGTCGCAGTAAAGAAGTCTGATTATTGCTAGCCCTCGGCTTCCGAGCACGTAAGCAGACTTAAGTTCCCGAGGAATATTTTTTTTTGTATTACGATAGCCGTGCAATGCGTGGAATACCACACATTCGAAAACTTTAGTCTGTTTACGTGCTCTGAAGGAGCACGTAAGCAGACTTCAGTTCCCGAGGATTTTTTTTTTGTATACAATAGCCGTGGAATGTGTGGAATACCCCACATTCCACAGCAGCTGGAATACCACACATTCGGAGACTTAAATCTGCTTAAAGGAGCCATGAAGAGAAAACACAAGTTTGGTTCATTCAAAAGATTGTCTCGTTAGAATCATACTGACACCACTTTTAACGTAAACTTCGCTCAAATAAGCTACATAATTAGGAAAAACGGGAATGGTCATGCGACCCACCAGCTCATTTCCCGCAACAGAACCTATGATGTCACATGAGCTAAGCTCTGCGATTGGCGGAGGCTGGCAGAAGCAGACGCAAATTAGGTAGAACTTACAAACTAGACGAACGAGCGATTTGCGCTTAAATTTAGGGCACATTCTTTACAAAGCAATAAGAATGATGGGACAAACAGTGGAAGTTACGACAGCAACATGTAAACATAGAAGGTACTGATGCGTTCTGCTGTTCGTACTGCGCACAGCATGCTTGGTTTAGACTGCACAGCACTACGGGGCTTGGGGTTGTCTCAGACGACACTGGCCGATTGACGCAAGCAACGGTGTCTTACGTGACCCCATTTGTCGAGGGCGAGCACTGTTTCAGGGAACGAATATTTTTCTCCCAGAACAAAAACAAGCCAGGTTTTAAATGCGGGCAAAAACAAACCAAACGCTTGCCACGGTATGGTGGCGCCATCTAGGTTCGGGTAACGTAAAGAAACGCGGGGAACAAACCAACACCGCTGTACAGGGTGGAGACAACCTTTGAACGGTCCCGTGCCGCCGCAATTGGGCCAACGGGCTCAACGCGTTATTCTTTTCGTTTCCCACGAGACCTAGCACGCGAAACAGACAATATGATTCAAACTTCTTCAGTAAACCGCGTTTGCGGCGATAAATTTTAGCGCGGTTTTGACACAATGACTTGCTTCGGCAGGCGAGCGAGCAACGGAAAATGGCGGCGCCAGCGTATACGTGTCTCTACCCTGTACGGCGGATGCGTGGAATGAAGGTATTCTAGGCTGCAGAGTGGTCGGTTCCTGTGATGTCATTTAGGACCACGAAAACACACGATTGAGCGGGAAAATCAAAATTTTAACCTAAATTTTTAATTTCTCAGTGAATAAAGCACCGTTTGTATCGGGACAACGACCAACTTGCATTTTCTCTTCATGGCTCCTTTAGGTGCTCTCAAGGAGCACGTAAGCGGACCTAAGTTCCCGCGTATTTGTGTGTGCGTGCGTGCGTGCGTGCGTGCGTGCGTGCGCGTGTGTGTGCGTGCGCGTGCGCGCGTGCGTGCTACGACAGCCGTGGAATGTGTGGAATACCACACCACATGCGTTAATTTAGTCCCGGGCCTATTGCACAGACATCACAATGGAAATGAAACCTGCGTGGCAGGGCTTTCACTGACATTTTAAAAAATACCGTCTGGGTGCATTTCGTGTCCTTTTCGAGTTCCGTCGTGCTTAGGCGTCCTGATTTGGCTTTACGTAGAAGGAAGAGGGCCAGGGGGTCGACAGATGTTGGCTAAAATTAAATATGGAAACACGAGCACCTAAATACAAACACGCTTCCCAAACTTCCCTGCTTGGTTAGCTCAAATGTGACCAACGTATGTAACGCCTCTGTCATACGGCAAATGTAATACAATTCAAACCGAATGACATTTGGTGTAAATGACATCAGTTTGGCGGCGCGAGTCCACACAGCGAAATACGTTTTATCTGATAGTGATAGCAGTGACGAATAGGAAACTCGCAGAATTGCAGGATAGTATAAGTGCGTCTATAAAACAAAACGAATCAAATTTTTGAATGAGAAATGTGTAGCTATGTTCTGGAAGATAATCGCATCACAAGCGGAGACAAGTAACAAAGCCTTACCTGGCTAGACGCCAACAAGGCGGAGCTTTGCGAAGGTGTTGATTGCTTTTTTCTCTGTATAAAACAACATGCGAGGAATTTTTTTTAATGTACTGGTATGTTTTAGACTCAGTGCTCGATGGTTTGTTAATAAACTTCCTTGTTTAGTGGCGAACCACTGTTGTAGAGGCTACTCATTCAGTTCAGAAGCTACAGCGATGTGTTCCCCGAACTCATTCGATTACCGAATGCCATTGGCGTAAATGTCATTTGGTATTCTCGTGTAGCGCCAAACTAATGGCCTTCACAGTTAATTGCATCTGTTTTAAATGTTATTAGATTTGCCGTGTGACAGAGGGGTATAATATTAGCTGAAACGCTAACTATATTCAGGGCGTAAGACGTGTAACAAAAACAACAAAAAAAGCCCGGATTTTTTAACATATCGGGCTTCAAGTGTGCCTCCAGTCTCCTAAAATCAATATTCCCTGAAACCACAAGATAACAAAACGTTCTACACTTACCGCTAATGTGTGCGCTTATTACCTGTGACCGCCTTCAGTTCCGGGAAGAAAAGGATAAACGCTGCAATTTTCCGCCATTTTCGATTGTGCAGCCGTCTCTACTCTAGAGGCAAGAAAATTATGCGGCGTTTTCTTGAAAGTTCGAGTATGCGGAGCAGGAAGTTCATTTCTCCTTTTCTCGTCTACCAAACTAACGACGCGGTGCTTAGTTCGACGCATTTTTTTTGTTCGTTAATGGTGGCTTGCTGCGTGTTGGCCAGTGCCGCTTTTCATTGTCTGACCGTTTATGCGGCTGGGAAATTTCTAGAGATGGCATTAAACACAGGGAGCCATTGTTGAGTGACGTACGAATGCAAAACAAAACGCTGTCCCCACCGTACGACACCCGGTAGGACCTGGCGGGCTAATCTTCTTTTCGCGTTTTAATCTTAGCTACAAATCGTACAGCTTTGCTTATCTCTTGTTTCTAAACGTAAACGGTGCGGCCCGAGACACAATGGAAATTATTTTGTCTTGTTATGAAAGGGCAAGGTCGGGGGCTGCGAAAAGTTAACTAGGCAGTTAACTGAACCATGTTGAACTAAAGCCGGCACATTGCGCAAGACCGCAATGCTGCACGAAATGTAACCTCAAAACGCTTCCTATGCATCCCCAGCCTTCCCGCTCAAAATTACGACCTCTCAGGAACCCAGCAAAACTACTTCAGGAATGTTATATTTGGCATAAAGCAAGAAGTCAAGGTACAAATGAAAACTCAAAAAATCTTTCCAGGATTCTGAATATTTTTTTGTGTAATTCGCTGTCAAACCTAGCTCCCCATGCATTTGTATGGGATAGTTTCCGTGTCTGTGGAGCTTAGTCGCGCAACGTGCTATACTTGAAAATGGGCACAAAGCAAGTTTTTACCCCCAATATTAGCTGCGCGCAAATATTTTACATTTCCCTCAATAACTACAGAGTAATCACTGATAAAAGGACTGCCATGAGCGGGAAAACTGCGCATGTTTACGCTATGTCTCCCGTTGTTGGCTCTCACATGATAAAATCTAAAACCAATCGCCCCGTTTATACATCGCTTCAAAAATTATCGCGACAAATTCTAACGTTTGTACAGCTGCAGCGCTCGTAAGGAAACGACGGTGTTAGTGAAGTGTTGCTAATTTTGTCTTCATAACTTTTCCCAGGCTGGAAAAGGCTGGAGGGACGGTTTATACTTGCCAACCACCCGCACTAATGATTCTTGACTCGTTATTTTGAGCCAGAATTTAGAATTACCAACTTGAGTGCCAAAATAAGCATTAAAAATGAAGCGGTTGACCTAAATACAAGCCAGAGGGCAGCTTAGCGACCCTTCTACATTTGAAACGGGACGCCAGCTCCCCGAACCATGGTGCGGACAGCTACGTGCATCGATGCATCGATTCGAACGCAACTGGAACAGTGCAGAGATAACACAGATGTTCCCGCGGGAGGGAGTAAAGATAGACAGGTGCACAAACAAAAGGTGGTGATAATAACGAGTGGGAAGACGAGAAAGGAACTCGCGGCAATCAGTTTCGCCCGTTTGGTGACCCAGTGTGGTCAGACTCCTCCCAGGTACCTGAACGCGTAGGAGCGCCTTTGTCACCCACTCTGCCATTTTCGGACGCTGCCGGTGCTCGAAGATTATCTCCTACGACCGACGACAGCCGGTGATTGTCCAGCTCGCTCTGAGAGTCCACGTCTCTGAGAACTGCAACGGGGCCAGCGGCCCGTGGGAAGTTTATAGTTGTCTCGCAGTTCGTGAACGGGTTGCAGGATACGACGCGATGCAAAACTTGGGATACCGTACACGGAGCACAGGGTGACATTGGAGGCACAGAAACCTGCACGGGCAGCTTGATAGTAATGTTTCAACCCATCAAAAGTTCAGCTGAGGGGGATTTTAAAGCGAAGCTTGCAGCCTCTGACTTATGCCGTCTGTAGTCCTTCCAAAACGCGCTGTAGGAAAGCCAGCGTTCTCCGACGATGATGATGATCATGCCGGAAGTGAAGAAAAAATAAAACGCTTCCCGTAGTCGGAATAGAACATGGGTTCCTCGCGTTATGATGCCGACGCCATCAATTTCAGCAAGGTCGAAGCAGTTTGAATTTAGAGAGGGTTGCATGGAAGTTCAAATGTAGACAGAAAATCGTCGTTGTTAGACTCCGCCTAACGACGATAGTTGAACGCTAGGGAAAGCCATGGAATGCCCGAACAGTAAAGCACTAGAGAGCACAATCGCAGTGCAGTAAACCGTCCCTATAAGTGTCCTCCCGCTTCTGATTTGGCTTGTTTGGTGTCGGGCTTCATTTTGGAAAGCTTCGTGTTCCCCCATCGTTGCTGTTTCGAGAGGGGTAGTTGATTTTTTAGGAGCGAAGCCCCTTCGGGGCTGGGGCTGTCAGCGTCTCATGTTGTCGTCGTAAGCATCGTCTCATGTAGTCACGGTACTAAAACACCGAGAAACTCGTTTACGCCTCGCGCTGGAGGGTTCGTAACGCGTACTAAAAAAACACCGGGACACTCGTTCACGCATCGCGCTAGATAGCTTCTTGCTTCACAGACAAGAAACTCTTACAGCACTTACCACTCTTACACATTTACCCCCCAACGGCTTCCCCTCCGTTGTGCCAAGAATACACTTTTACTCTGCGTGCTTCGCCCCTCCCTAGGTTTACCGTTAGTGGAGATGGCCAGAGATTTTTTTTTTCTGGACGCAATATCTTTAATGGTACCCAACATTTATTCAAATATTCGCACGTGAGTGCTTGTGGGCGTGGACACATTCAGCACAGATTCGAAAAATAAAATGCACGAGACAGTATGGGGGATTAATTCCGTGCCTCACTGGTTTCGAACAGGCGAAAATAATGACTTTTAAATCTTAACTAATTTGCTTTTATGTAAGTGTACAGCTAAAGATACAAGTTTTGTGAGCTTCTATGAAGTCCAGGTTGTGGATAATAATTTTGTATAGTTCATATTTTTAGTTTTTTGTGTGTCATTTGCCTCAACCAATACGAGTAACGGGGAAAATGCAGATCGTAATATCAAGAAAAGAAGTTTTATGGATCTCCAATTAAAAAGCGTGGTATGCACGGGACTTCTTGCTCTCTTAACATTTTTTTTTCTCAATTTATCAGAAAACAGCCGACTGTAGCCTTGCTTCTAACCAGTGGCGTCGCATGAGTGTATCATGAATTTTACGATATAAGTCATTTACGGAAGGAGTGAGATTACGCAAACATCTCGTCGATATCACGGGGAAAATAAGGCAGTAAATGATTGACTGCGTATTGCAAAATATACTCTACGTTCTATCGTGCAGTGCGGTACCAGCGGCTTTCCACACCTCTCGACCTTGTCTACGCGAAGCAACAATATTAATACTTGAGGCGAATTTATCTTGTTCGCTGGTGCCAACAAGGTGCCGATAATCTATCACAATAAGAATTTTTCGTTTGTGTTCACCGGGTTTTGTGGGAGCCGGTTCAAGCCTTGGGCTTGTGGAAGCTCGGCTTGATGCCACTCATGTTCTTCAAAGCGAAAGATGATGATGGCCGCACACCGGGGTTCTATCACGAAGAAAGAAGGAAACGAATCCAAAAATGATTCCTTTACGAGGTAAGCCTCGATCCACCCTCTCCGTGTCTTACTTCCCCTGGTGACTCCATTGTAGTGCAAGCCCCTCCCATTCGAAGACTCCAAGCAAGCAAAGGCCCATCGCTGTACATGTGTCATCCGGAGACACATTCCCAGGTACCTTCCCCATCCTAATAAGATTTTCAAGCGCCACATATTTAGACAGGGGACGAAGAGCGCTTGAAAATCTTAAAATCGAGTACCAACTAGCTCGAACCCTGAAGTTATACTTCCCCATCCCTTTATGCCTAATGCAGTGCATGCCAGATGACTCCTGGTCACATGCTATTTGAGCATCCACTTGAGGCCGCATGCGATTTCTGGACATGCTGTACCGAACACTAGACCCTCGCTCCCGGACTCTTAAGTGTCCGCAACACCCTTGAACAGGCGCTTCGGGCGAGCCACTGCTATGGCGACCTGGCTCTGCGTACGGACGACCAGCTTCGAGCACGGTTGGATCATTGCTCAACTTCAGCAGTGTAGTCGATCAACTTCACCAGTACGGCAGTTCCTTCGCTTCAGGCATACTACCGGACGAGTCAAACAGCGGCTGCGAACAGCCAGGCAGCGACTGTGACCTTGACTTTGACGACAAGGCCCGTGGATTGCGGGGCGCCGCGCTCTCGCCCTGTTTCCTAATAACACGTACGCTTCAAGCCGACGAGCGATTTCCTGGGACGCGTTCCTGCCGATTTCCCCTCTGGGGGCGTATCGTAATAGAGGGCCTTTGTTCCGTAGCCGTCATCAGTCGGTCGTTCCTTGCGCGATTCCACACACCTGCCGCAACACCATCTCGATAAAAACGGCCGTGTCACTTAAGTACGCCGCCTTATGCCGGTAAAGCGACTGCCTAGAAATACTCTTTTGTAGTTCCCCGCATGCTGAAATTTTTTAAGGACATGTCTGTTCATGCCAGCGTCGTGTGATCAGGTCAGCAAAGATGTCCAACTACTCAGGCTTCCTTACATAGCGGGTGTGCATCTGCATGCGTCGTCTGCCACTGTACACTTTCGCGGGCGCTGCAGTAAACAAAGAGGAAGCTACATTTTGGCGTATAAGAGGCGTTCCCAGTTGTCCCTGCGCGCAAGCTTTGACACGCGACGTCTTCATCATGGTCTCCCGTAGGCCGGCGGCACGCTGCGTGCACCGAGGACAGTGTAAACAGCGGCAACGCTAAGCCGTTGAAGGTGAGGGCATTCGGTTACGAAGCGCGCATACGGGCATACCAAAACGCTGAGGATGCAAGATACGTTTGAGAAAGGCTTTAAGCGAGCCTTGATGCGCGACGCTTGTTCCAAGGCGGCCAGCCGTGTACGATGGAGGCACATGGAAACGGTGCGGTGGGGAACGCCTGAGGGCATCGGTGCAGCCATGCGGAGGAGTCATCCAGCGCGGGGGGAAAGCCGGCACGCCTGTTTTGGCGAACTTCCGGTATATGCTCAGAAGGTCGCACGATGAAACCTATTTTATGAAAGGCATAAAGAAAGCTACAAGTTGTTCGAATCGTGCCGTTCGAAGTAGTGCATATACTTGAGATCGATGAACCCGGCTGTTTTATCTCAGCGAGAGCAAAAAATTTCAGGGAAGCTTGCACTCAGGCGCAAGACTTGAATGGAAAAGCTGTTAAAGGTGAGCATTGCCGGAAGCATAGTTTAGTTTCAGTATCGTTGTTTATTTGCATGGTTGCGGTTATAGTAATCGTCATCATTGGGATCGAAGAGGTCGTCATCTTCTTCCCGGCGAGTGGTGCTTGTAAAGTCACCCCCAGCTTTGTACACTTCGACCAGCTTTGGTCATCTACTCGAGGCAGTGGTGGCGGGATCTGCAAGCCGTCTCTGGAAAGATTGTCACACTCGTAGCCATGTCTCCAATTATCCATAACGGCTTCTAGAGAATCTGGCGGCCGCGGTGACCTCTCGCAGGGTTTCTTTTCAGCTTTAGCATTAGCGCTGGAGTTTTTTTTTACATGTGTGGTAACGCTTGACTACAGCACTGGAGTTTGTTTTTACATGCGCGGGGGAGCTTGATGACAGCGCTGGAGTTCTTTGTTCTTTTTTTTTTTTGTTTTGCTAAAGCCACAGCGCGATCCGGGTATTCGGCGGTCGCCGCAAGGCGCGTGCTCACGAGCGCTCGGCATCTTCTTGGCTGTTAAAAAGAAACAACTGCCGCCCCCTTCCCAGCAGCCTTTTACAACAGTATCAACGTCGGGGTTCATTAAAGGAAAAAAAAAATAGTTTTAAACGTTATGACATATATGATCCCGGATATTGAATTAACACCGCCGGCAAACACAAGCACCATGTGGGTAACGCTATCAAGCTAAGGGAAGACGACGCGAACTTGAGAGACAGAGAAGACTTGCGATGCGCCAAAAAGACGCGTGGATAATCCAGCAATATACCGTTTTACCCCTTTCAGTTCTCGAATGGATTTGTATGCCCTCCGTGGACACGATGTCGTCAACAAGCACCTCCTACCGATAAATCGAACACCTTTAGAAGTGAGACGGCCTCATCGGCATCACGTTTATATATCAGCCTCTGTGCCGCTGTCTTGCAGTCGATCCTACCGTGATAGCCCCACATTTTGATCTCATCGATGCTGTACTTTGCCGCCAGTTCTGTGGCATATGCATACAGAGACACTCTGTTGTTACGTCAAGGACGCTGTGGCGAAAACGTGCGCTGGACCTGGGAGGCCATCGATGTGTTCTCTTGCAAGGCATTGATATCCCTTCATTCCACGCATAGCGTGAATATGATTGAGCTCTTCTCTGCCTGCTATAAGCTAAGGTAATCTAAGGAGGGAGAAAAAGCGTCGCCTTAGTTTCCAACGAAAACCAAAGCGCATTTGCTACAAAAACTCAAAGCCTCTTTCTTAACAGAAAGATGGTTGAAACTTGAAGCTTTCTCCCTTGCAACCTGAGTCAAAGCCGAAGCCCAAATTCCGAACTGCCGAAGCCGTAAGTCAAAGTCCACTTCAACTCAGCCAAAGTCCAAAGACAACGTCCAACCCCCACCACCAAAGTCCGAAGTCCAACCCTGCTTACAGAATGTATTTCATCATCATCATCATCATCATCATCAACAACAACAACAACAACAACAACAGCATCATCGCTTCCATGCAGTGTGCTTCAAGTTGGCTTTTCTGCAGCGTATTTCATCATCGTCGTCGCTTTTCGTCAGTGTGTATAAGGCTGGCTTTTCTGCAGTGTGTTTAGAATGTACTTCATCATCATCACCATCATCGTCGTCGTCGTCGTCGTTTTCCTGGAATGCGTTTCAAGTTGGCTTTCCTGCAGTGTGTTTTACTCAGACGTCAACGCCATCAGTGCGGCATAGAAAGCTTCACTTTAAAAAATGGGTGCATTGTCCCTTTTTTCTTAAGGTATTAAGGTGTCTCATCTTAGCTGATTCAAATAATGAAGAATTAAAAACGTGGGAAACAACACAGTGCGCAAAAGAACGGGACGACAGAACGAGGCCAAACGGAAGCGCTGACTCACAACTACTGTTTATTTAAAAACGCAAAGAATATATACACGCAAGTGAGCGCATGCGCAGAGGGACAAGAAAAATCCGATGCGGCTCGGCATACAATAATGCGCTATAAGTCATGCCACCACTTTGACGAAAAACGCCTTTGTGATCGGGTATGCCGCCTTCAGGCAGCCACGGGTTTCCAAATTCGGTTACTATTTCTGCGTGTGAAAGCTAGTACGACCGATTAAGCACGAAAAAAAAAAAAAAAAACGAGCCACAAAAAGAAAAAGAACTGGGGGTAAAGCGGGCCGTCATGCCCCGGGTTGAAAAATGTGAGGTCCCGATATGGTGTGCAAGTCCTTTTCTCGACTAAGAACAAGGGAGGCAGGCTTTGTTCGTTAATGAATAACAAAAAGAAACGTCCGCGTGGTGCCAGCCATAACACGTGCGGTGTCAAACACACGCGTGCTTTTGTGCCTTATAAAATGTGTGTCGTTTACCGGAATACCACTGTCTTGTAAATGAATGTACATGGGGCAGACGGAGAACGGCCTAAATATTAGACTAGGATAGCACTCAGGGACGGTAAAAAATAGCATGTATGCAAATTTGCTCGCACATTGCAAGAAGTGGATGAAACCCCGTTTCAGTGATGCCGATGCATGGGCGTCGGCAGGGGGGTGCAAAAGAGGCACTTGCTCCCCCCCCCCCCCCCCCCCCATTAGCCACCACCGAACAATTGCTCGTACCCTCGCCCTCCCCCTCTTTAACTTCAATACAGTGGGTTTGCCCCCCTCAAGCCAAATCCTGCCAACGCACATGTACCGAGGTGCTCTTCAAGCATAGAAATCGGATGGTAAGGCAGATAGTGGAAGCCTTCTACTGTAGCCTTTATAAAGGTGACTGCGTAAGCCAGACCTCGATTACGCTCCACGAAAAAGAAGCAAAGTGATCTTAGTCGGCCATATGATCACGTGACTTGTCTGCCCTTCTGCACACGCTTTCTCCTGGGATTTCTTGTCTTTTTAGCGCATTATTGTAGGCAGATCCGCATCAGTTTTTTCTTGTCCCTCTGCGCATGCGTGCATCCTTTGCGTTTCCTAATGAACACTAGTTGTGAGTCAGCACTTTTGTTTTGCCTGTTTCTGTCGTCCAGTCCTTTGGCCCGCTGTATTGTTTCCCACGATGATTTACAAACTCGCCCAACTTTCAGTGTCACTCCAGAATCAACAAACCATTGTAGCAGCTTAAGGCCGAGGCTTGTCCGTCCGGCGTCCGTGCCCACGGCACAGCACCGTGTAAATCGAAACATCTGTGAACAAAAGGTTCACAAAAGGTTAACAAAAAAAAAAAGAGGTTCACAAAGGGTTAGAGAGAGAGAGAGAGAGCTCCTGGAGAGCCGTGCTGCGCATGCTCGAGGAGCATTGGACTGGATTGATTTGGATTTGGATCGGATTGGATTGAAATCGATTGGATTGGATAAAATTGAATTGGATTGGATTGGATTGGAAATCGTTTCAGCAGCAGTAAGCACTCTCACGGGTGATTTACGGGAAGAACGATCCCCAGTGCTTCGCCCACTCGTCATGATTCACTTCGTGGAGATGCGTGAATTTTTTTTTTTTTTTTCACTTTTCCCGCATGTAGCCCGTAGTGCGCACCCACCGACCCCTTGCCGCGCTTATCAAAAGAATAAACCTTAGCATGTCTTGCAAGACACGCCCGCAAGCATTCACGCGCACACTTCGGTGCCTCCTCGGCTAAAACCCTTGCGTCGAGCCGCCGAGGATGGAAAGGAGCATTTCTAGTGCGTCACGGACCTTCAATGCGGTCCGCCGGGCCGGGGGAATCCCCACATCGGCCAGCTGCAAAACTGGCTCAGCCAAGCCGTCGACCAGAGAAAGCACAAGCGGCTAGGATTTAAAGGGCACCGAGCGTCATCGCCGCATTTACAAGGTACTCGTTGCGCCAAGAATTAAGCGTGCAGGAGGAAGAGATGAGGGGGGAAAAAGGAGAAAGAGAGAAGAGATGGGCAGCCATTCACCCAAGCTGGCGCAGCATCCGTTCACGAACAACTCGTGGACACGCCGCAGCACCAACTCGCCCATATAAGCACCGCGGCGTGGTTCGCCTGTATGGTCGACTCATTTGCGGGCTTCGCATCCCCAGCATCGCACGGGATCGCTCCTCACCTCCGAGAAGACGAAGCCCCTAGACGACGTCAGTACGAGTAGAATCGACGACTGACCAGAGCGTTCTCTTTAGAGCCGAGATTGAAGTGTGGCTTCTGGGGCGGCTTGAACTATTTAATCCCCCCACCAAGAGCAGCTGGCGTGAGAGCGGAGATTCGCTGACTTTCGTTACATCGGCGGTGTTGGAATCGGCTGCGCCGCGGCGCTCCTTGGTGCACGCTGTGTGATTAAATTACCATATCCACGTGTTCTTGTTCATTTCTTTTGCGCCTGTTGCGCTTGCTGTTGCGCGGTATGCGCTCGGAGCGTCGGAGGTGACTGCGGCCGGCTCCGCGGCTTCATTACAGGGCAGAGGGGCCCCTTCCTGGAAAAAAAGGACGCGGTGTTAACGCTCTTCATCGGCACCCCTTGTCGATTCGCCGCGGCGGAACTGCAGGCGCCCCGAAGGAGCGGCGCCGAGCGAACAAACTTGAATGAATCGTTGTAGTGGCGTTCGCGGAACTTTTCTTCCGTCCCGTGATGCAACAACTTTGCTCTCTCTCTTTTTTTTACCCCCGCACGGGGCTACTACCACCGCATTTTCCGTGTTGTCTGGTGGAATTCCTAACTGGCGGGTGAATTATCGCGCACCGAGACCGTGAGAACCTGGCCGAAGCATGGAAGTGCCGCTTGCGATATAATTAACCAGTCGAGTTCGCCAGTTCTGAGGTCTTACATCATTACATTGTGACATCAACTATCTAGAGAGCAATTGACGAAGCGCAAGAAACTTTGACAAAGGTGCATCTTACACTCTAGGCTACGCTCTTGCAATTCAGTGTAAATTCTTCAGCGATAGCGTCCCGTGGTTTCTGTCTAATCCTATAGAGAAAAGATAGCGTAAAACCTCGATGTAACGAGCAACACCGAGGTGATACTACAGCCTCAATATTAGCGAGCGTTGTAGGTCACACAAAGCGCGACTGTATATCTCAATCAATATTCTGCTTTTACAACTATATATATATATATATATATATATATATATATTGTTACCGAAATGATAACAATAGCTTAAAAGTCAGTATGAATTTTGATACGCTAAGAGGTTTTGTGTCGAATTTATATTCGCTGTTGAGGTCCTTATTCTGAAAGGAGGCTAGTTAGAGATGTAAACTGCGGAGAGCTGGGAGGCGTATTGAGCGCAACTGTGCATAAACGTTCTGAACTCCAATTTCACTCCCGAACTAACCGGTCGTATCGCACGTTAGCATTAATCAATTAGCGCGGCATCGATTACCCGCGAGCACCATTATTAACGAAGCTGTGATATCGGCGGAATATCTCTGGAAATATCCCACGCCTATTTCCAAAGTTCAAAGCGTTTACCGCGAGCTTATAAGGGCTGCTGGCTCTCTCTGGCAATTCGAGGGCGTGAAGCTTGAACATCGGGAGCGGCGCGGCCAGAATTACGCGAACGCACCGAGCGGAACAAATTCCTCAGTAACCGCGATCTCGGGCTGGTGAAACGGGGTCTAAATTATGAGGTAGCGAGAGGCAAAAATCGCAGAGAAAAAAAAAAGAAAGGAAGGAAATTAATAAGGCCACCATTCTCTGAGCACTGCATGGTCGCCTCTGCGCAGCAATAAGCCCATCGCTCGCACACGAGTGCGGATGTTTCGCGGTCGTCCGTGTAAACGAACGGATAGAATCGATCTCTTTTTCTTCTAGAGCGCTGATTTGCTCGGCGGGACTGGCTGCGCGCTTGGGGCGAGGTGCGTGATGCGGATGCCCAAGCGCCTCCCCGCTCTTATCCAGCCCGACCAACGCGTTTCAGGTACGAGAAAGCCTTGTCACCACTTCCTTACTCGACTTTGCCTCGTCCCGTGATTGGTTACCCCATCCGCTTTTCAGTGACGTCAGGGGAGGGCAGCCAATGAGGCGGACGTGAAGCTTGTCACGGACCCTACTCTGATGACATCACGAGACATCGTCTTCGTGCATAGGTGGTGTCGAGCAAGCCCGGCGGCCAGAATCGGCGGCGTTCTGTCTGCTGTAACTGCGGCGATCGGGCGCCGATTAATCGAGGGTGTTTTGCCATTTCCAGCGGCGAGCTGTTCGGCGGAGGGGGCTACCGCGGCTGAGGTAGCGCGCACGGCCATCGACGTTTCGGCTGCTGCAAGCGGCGGCGCTTGTCTTCCTGGAGGGGACGGTGGAGAGAGGAAGCGCAGGAGCGCTTGCGGCACCGAGATTCCTGCCGCGTTCTTCGCATGTCCGCGTACCGGCTACTAATCGGGCAAGGCCGCTGGCACGAGCGGGGGAGACTGCTTACGCGTGAACTCCGGGAAGCTGCCGTCTCTCGGGTGCGCCACAATTTCAAAAGAGAGAGAGAAGGCCGAGATTGCGTTACAGTGACAGTCCAGTGGGACGCGATTGTTTGCACTGCTCACTTCGTGTCTGTTGGGGCGGAACTTTGATTTTTGTCCATTTCATCTCCGCTTCATAGTGTCCATTTTAAGTGAGCTCTCATTGGCTGAGAGCAGATGACACGCATGTGACGTAAGATAAGCAGGGCGGGGAGTTTGTTTTAGTGGCGAAGCACCTTAGGACCTCGCTTTGGATCCGGGGCTTGACGTCCGTGTACACAGTGTTGCGCATGCGCAAAGAGCATTGTATTGGATATGATTGGATTGGATTTGGATTGGATTGAAATGGATTGGATTGAATTGAATTGGATTGTATTGGATTGGAATGGTGTATACTGTACACACGCATTGTCCCTCATTTACATGCGCGAGTGGGCAATGCCACGGGTGATTTGCGGTAAGCACGATCCTCAGTGCTTCGCCCACTCGTCATGATTCACTTCGTGGAGATGCGTGAATTTTTGTGCAGTGGTGCACGTTAAACGCCTCGAGAGTGCAACTACGTCACATCTGGAAATGGACCCAAAGAGGCCATGTTTGAAACTAACACAACTTAGAATTCTGCCCCTGCAGAAACTACGCGCTGGTATGTAGGGAGGATGATCGGCTTTCGCTGGCGCAATGCAAAAGTTCACCGTTACAAGGCTGAAGAGAGGACAATGGAAGCCATGCGGAAGAAATATGCCCTGCTACAGACAAGGAGAATAGATTGACAATGTCTTGTAAATATGAACTATGAGAAACTAAGAAAAAGCAACAAATATACCTATCAAGAAAGAGTTAGCTCTGCACGCTGGGGCAAATTATAATTTAAAACGAGTTTATTGATCGGACAACAACAAAATATACCACAAAACCTACGCGCACCTTGCAGTTGAGCAGAGACCCAAAATAACACAATGTATTACAAGGAACAATGGGTTTCCTACACCGCACGGCTAGCCTAGCTTGACAACAGCAGTCATAACAGCGTGAACAATGCGGCAGTTCCAAGACGGATATCCATGATTAATCAAATAAAAAAGAAGAGGACCCTTCCGCGAAGTATAGCCCGTACTTCGTGTGAGCGCACTTTTCCCCATTCATGCGGCCATTGTTTGCCGAATTTTTCTGTTATTATTTGTGTAATTGTATATGCTATTGCTTGTCTAATTATCTTATGCTCTAGCCCACTCCAAGGCAATACAATTGCGCACACTTTTAAAGGACTATTTCATTGGTTTCAGTTTACGGTAGTCTACGTAGTAGCCTATATATACATAGCGCAACATGGCGCTGTGTACATAGCGCAACTGGTGAGGTCAGGCCCGCTTCTTTTTTTTCCCACAATCATTCGCATGAATGTAAACTGCTTCTATTTCCTATATCTGATTGGTTATCCCATGTCGCGTGTCCTCTTGCTGCAAGCGCTTCTACTTTAGCGCTATTGTTCTGCTTACTTTATTTCGCCTCAATGCCCGCATACTTGATCAGGGGAACGAGTTGAAAGGACATCAGTACGAGGAGAACGAATCAATGTTCGGCGTGCTTGGAAATGGCTGTGGCGAGCAGACATTTACCTTGTAACTGTTACTTGATTCTCGCGAAGAAGCACAGTTACAGGGCCATCGCGGAAGGATTGAGTCGCTCGTAATTGAAATTCAGCTGATATAAAAAAAGGCGTGCAAGCACGCCGAACATGGCTGCATAACTCGTTATCAGCTTGCAAATCGGTTTTCCTCAACACGCCTGCAGTGCAGGGGGTGCTATCAATCTTGCTCTTCCTAAAGCATGCACCCCCCGTTGGGGCCCTCGATATCTTCATACCCGATAAGCTCAACAGTCTGAGACAGCCCCCTCTCTCTTTCCCTCCCCCTCTCTGCATTCTGCGATGATAATACGGCTTCGGGTAGGTTTGGGGACCCGCTTTGCCATTACACGACCCGCTAGCGTTGCGGGCGGAGACGATCGGGGCAGCCTTCCATGGCGGAAGGAATCGGGGAGGCTCCCAGGGTCCGTGCTAGTGAAGGCCAAGCAACCCCCGCGGTGGCCGGCCGAGATTAGGCGCAGCGCTAATGATGACGCTTCATCTATCACCGGACCAATTGAAGCGCCGAGCGCCAGGGCGACGGCGGTCTTCAAACATTCGCCGGCTACGGGCCGTCGTGCCTAAGCGATGAGCGCCGGGCCGGAGCATTTTTCACATCCGGCCGCGCTGAATCCCCTTCGCACCCCGCATGCTGCAGCCATGCTTAGCGCTTGCTGCGCCGTCACGAGCTAACGTTATTCTCGGCGACCCCGTTGGCATGACTTCCCGGTGGAATACGCCGGGGGTTCGATGCCTGGAGGTCCCGACGCTCGGAATCCATTCATCTTATCGCCCGAATACATTTCCGAGGATTTACGCGAGATGAGTAACCTTTTGTAGGGGGAGTGGGCACCCTGATCAATTTATTATGCGTGCGGTTTTCTAATGCGCACTCAGGCTTAGTGCATATAGTTGAGCTGTTGTATTTAAGCCTTGCGTCAAAATATGTCTACAGCGAGAAGATAGAGCCGTAACAATATTCGAGCGTAATGTCATCGTTTCATTGTGGCGAGAACGTACAGCGTTAGAGCCAATTTTACGGGCCAGCCTCTTTTCAGAAATTGTCCTGGGTTTTTCTTCGTGTCGCGCGATGCAGTTTAGTTCCGGGAAACGCATTGCATAGCAGCTGAACGTCATTAGAATTTGAATGCAGTGTGTAGCGCTAATGCGGATATTTACGCGTTCTCAGATTATTGCAACAACTATATAGGTATATTTGTCATGTGCGCACAGAATGCAGGCTGTTACTTACGCTATCCGTAAAAGCCGTGCTTGAAAGACATACGCGGGTGGGATGAAGTTCTCGTGTTTGGAATATTCGGTGAAAGAACGAAGCGAAGAAAAGAAAAAAAAACTGCCGCCCCCGGGAGGGCTCGAACCTCCAACCTTTCGGTTAACAGCCGAACGCGCTAGCCGATTGCGCCACGGAGGCAGGACGTCCGCGCCTTCCGTTATAACCGCAGATGAAGATGCGTATATATACAGCTGTGAGGGGCGTGACGGTGAAGTCACGTAATCATGCGCCAGCTGCGAGCTCTTTCAAAGCCTGCGTCATCGCGCTAGCGGCACGGCCTGGGTTGCAGTCAGCAGCTATCACGCGAACAGTGCGCGCTGTTTGCTCCCACACGATGACGATAATGACGACATGTCTAACAGTACTTCCGGTTTCTTTTAATAGACACGTGCGTGGCATAGTGTTCTGAACCGGTGAGACCACCCTCGAAATTGTTTGCTTAACTTTATTTGATTGATTGTGCGCTTTAACTGCGCCGACACTACACAGGCGATGAGGCGCGCCGTAGTGTAGGGCTCCGGATTAATTTGGACCACCTGGGGACCATTAACGCGCGCCGAAATCTTAAACACACGGGTGTTTTCGCTTTTCGCTTCTATCAGAAAAGCGGCCACCGCGGCCGGTTTGGTTAACTTTCCGCCATGTGGAATAGAACAAATAGTAATTAAGTCGCAGAGACCACTTTCCTGGTTCCCGTATCAATTAGAATCGTCGGTGATAGCACGGGGCTGTGACGGTCGCTGAAGATAGCGGTCTCTGCGATAGGTATGCCGAGTCCACTATTTCCGATAAAAAGTGGCCTTTGCACTTGGTGTGATAGTTCCTTAGAGCAATCTCCTGGCAAGGTTTCCTCATCGGAGGGTTTGTGTGTGTCACGTTGTGTGTTCTGTGTTACTTCGTGCTCTTTCGATGCACTAAAAAGATAAAAACAAAAATACTCGACGCCGAGTATAATTGTGAGCCCCTGCAGAAATGCTGAACTGCGAAAAACCTTTTTGTAATCTTTAGGTTTTGTGTTCAGCGCTGGCACGCGTCGTTAATGCCGACGACTGAACACGGCGTGGGACACACTGCATCGGACACACGTCTCCCTCTGGGCCCTGAAATCCAGTCCCGCTTGCGACAGACTACAGCCAGCTGACACTGTGAGACTCACACGTCACAATCCCGCGTGAAAATCAAGTGCTATTTTCGTTCCAAAAGTTAATATCTCACATGAAGTTCATTGGAATTGTTAATTTTCTATGATCTCTTCCTCTAAACAAGAACGGATAAGACACTTTTTGGACCTCAGTACTCGGGCAAATGTCTTCGATCTTGTTTAAAAGCTTAAGTATACACGGTAACATGGGGGGAGGGACCAGAAAAGACGGCCGATCTAATCTAGGAACAGGCTATAGATGCATACATTATGTCCAGACGAGAAACTCTCAAACTCCAATGCATTCTCTTGTATCTTATCGAGTTTTCCCTCCACTATCTCTAAACAAGTTTGCTTGAATGATTTAACATAAAAATGCACTTTGCGGGACCCGAGGGAGTGTGATGAGGAGGAGGAGGGGTGCAGCGTTGCTGAGCTCAAGGCATCGCATGGGAGTTGAGCTAGTCCCCTCAAGTCAACCCCCTCCCCCCTCTTCATATAGGGTTGTTTCATAACTTATTGTGATTCGTCAATTGAGTAAGTGTACCAGTATAAAAATTAGATACATGACTGTGGTAACGGTAGACGTGTAGAACACTCACAATTTTCGTACTAGCACCGCACCGCGTCCTCGCGAGAGCAAAGCGTCGGCGGTACGTGAACGGTGATTGCATGAACACGGCAATCAAGGAACGGCATTCAGACAATTGCGCCCAGAGAACGCAATGCACTCCTAGCTTACGGCGCCTCTTTCAATCAGAAGCACTTCGCAATCACCGGTCATATTTGGTTTCCCGTCCGTTTGCATCACCGCCCGCATCTCTTACTGCGAAGGGATGTGTTTGCTCCGACCTCGGACGTGCGCGACCCTAACCCCTCAGAAAGGAATTCACCTGCGCCCTTGGCATCGGAGCCTTTAACAACAAATGTCAGCATCTGCTGAGCGTGTGTACTGATTTTTTCTACCTTTATTTTTGCTCGGGAAGCAATCCGTGAGACATAAGCCCTCTTAGAACATCGTTAGGATTTATTACTACTAACAAGGAAAGCTGTAATGATTCTGGACGTTAGACTCACATGCGCACACGCGGTACAAAAGCTGTCACGTACGAAGAAAGTCGAAAATTTCCAGTGATTTTGTTTTGACGGCTTACAGCTATTATCGTGCACTGATGGCGGCAGACTCCTGGCATATGACAACTTTCATGTGACTCCGACCGGTTCTTGGACTCGTTTAAGTGTATACCGGGTGCTGAAAGCGAAACTCCAAATCGGGATACCCGAATTCAAACACTGCGGCGCATAAACCTAAAAAAACTTCCTGCTACGCGCTGCCATCTGGTTGGACATCAACATTTCCAGGCAACCTTCAATTAAACAAAGATGACAAGCTCTATCGCCCTTGGAGACACGAGCTTTCCGATCGTTGCTGACACGCATGAGCCCTTCAGATGCCTTGCTTAATCCTCTTAAGAATTTCAGTATTCACCGAAGTCGGCTGTATACTACAGGCCGTGCTCACCTGGGCAGGGTGGTGGAACCGGTATACACTTTTAGTGTCATCGCTAATAATGTGAGAAGGCTTTTTTCAGCTTCAACTGCAAATTATGTGTTGATGGTCAGAATAGGGAAACATCTGGACGCAATAGTTAGGCGACTCCACAGTACACTTGTAGACGAGCAAGCATTCGTGCCATCAAGGAAGCTGTACGCAGTGGCCGTGCATGGAGAATAGAGCACTGCGCCGTCCTGTGCTAATTAAAGGGCCTCTGAAACACTTCCCATGAACGTTTTCACTCTTTCCTTCGCGTATGGAAGCACTGCCAAAGATATATAGCCATCGCTTGCACGGAGTATAGAGTTTCTTAGTAAGTATACTAGCAAGAAAACTGCACCTGGGAATCCATGTCGTTGAGGGGGGTTATGGGAAGATCACAGCTTCTGGCTTGGGCTTGGCAAGGCAATTGGATTTTCAAGAGGTTTTTTGTATTTGCTTTCTTCACTATGCATTAACACGTCTACGAGCTACGAGGTAGACGAAATCCTCCCTGTTCTGTGGTAGCCGTCAGCCGTGGCAACAGCGTGGTCGGTGAAAGAGCAGACAATGCGTGATCGTACCCAAAGTTGGTCATGCCGGTGTCGAAGGTACGTATGACTGAGCGGGTAATATGCCGCCGCGAAAGTTGCAGCTGACGAAAAAGAAGAAAACAAACGTACTTCGACGAAGACCAGATACGACAGATACGGGCGCCTGTATCTGCCTATCTTGTTGTCTTCGCCCACTACTGTTTAACGCCACGTTTTCTTTTTTCTTCAAGTATGAACCAACTCGATCAGCAACAAGTTTTGTTAAAGTGTAGCGGACGGTCGGTGCACCGGTTCGCAACGAAGGCGACGTTTTCATTGATTGATTGTAGTGTTTAACGCGCCGGCGCAACGCAGGCGATGAGGCGCGCTGTAGTGGAGGGCTCCGGATTAATTTTGGCCACCGGGGTATCTTTAACATGCGCCGAAATCTCGTACACACGGGCATTTTTTTTCTTTTCGCCTCCATCAGAAAAGCGGCCGCCGCTGCCGGAAATCGAGCCCGCGACCTCGTGCTCAGGAGCACAACGCCTTAGCCACTGAGCCACCGCGGTGGGTGCGACGTTTTCATAGGCACGCTCAAAAACATTTCCAAGCTCTTTAAACAAGTTATTATTCGAAATAATTGTAAAATTAATAAAAGAAGAGTCTCTAATAAGTTTCCCCCAAAATATTAACATTGTTGTTAACTACCAGCTTGGTATCCAGAATAGTAGGCACAACCATCGCGGCAAAAATACGCTTTACTTCCTGTGTGCTTAGCTTTAAAACCGTCTGTTTTATTTCCCACTTATATAATAACACACCATTCTTTGCGTTTTTGTGGCACTGTGCTCGAGTGTAAGGCCATTAAAACGTTTCAATCCAAGCCAATTATGAAACTAAGGCGAGCGCACGATATAATGGCGGCCCATGACGACACAGACGGCCTTGATGTGAGCCGCATATACGCTACCGCCAGATTCCTCTCTAGTGTATATAGTAAGAAACTCTATGGCACGGAGTGGCACTGCGTGATTTCCTCGTCGCAGCAGATACACCTTCCATTTCTGCTTTGCTTTTGTGGCTTTCTTTTGAAAGTGGCTATCGAATGCGTTCATTGCTGTAGCTGAAGGAAAGGCGGCCAATAGCCGCTACGTCGCTTTAATGACGTAATTACAGCGGTCGAAGAACGCCAAGACCGGGAAAGGGAGAAAAATCTTTTGAGCTCGTTTTTATCTGGTGGGCATAGAACAGCAATTTTTGGCTGATGAAGTTTTGCGACTCCCTAATCTAAGTACTGGTTGTGTTGGTTGACTGCGTTCTGCAATCATTGAAGATTTCGAACAAAATTTTAAAAACTGTTGCAGGGTCCCTTTAAGGCACCACGGGCCGGCTGCTTCGCTGCCCTACCCGACTTGGGTCCGGTCCGGTCCGGTCCGACTGGAAGATCCTCCACGGACACCAGGCCCGTCTGTGCGAGTGTTTGTGCAGTAGAAACAGCATATTCAATTGCATTGTCATCTTTTTAGTTTTTTTTTTAATTTTTACTTGCAAGTGCGTAGGTAGCGGAGAGACTCGTTCGGATCCACAGAGTCGCAAACGTTTGGTGCTAAGACAACAGGGAAGTAGATGTAGCTTAAATCTCCGAACAATGTGCGGAGTGGTACTCCGGCGATGTAGCATAGACGCGAAAAACAGAGACGTTGCCGCTAGGGAACTTTCTATAGATACGTGAAACGCATACAAAGCAGGGTAACGCCGGGTTCAGACTGTTGCTGCAACTGTCGTAATAAATTTAAAGAATGACGTCATTTCACGTCTCTGCTAACCGAACTGTGGGACACGCCGTTTTTTTTTTTTTTACGTCCATAGCTCACGATATGGTTTTGCGTCAGTAGTCTGAACATAGCATAATTCTAATAGCCCACGCGTCTTAAGCCGCTGGTAACTTTCAATTCCTCTGTGATGTAGACGGAACATAGCATTATTCTAATAGCACACGCGTCTTAAGCCGCTGGTAACTTTCAGTTTCTCGGTGACGTCACAACACCTGCTTGTCTAATCCAACCCAATTCCATCCAAGCAGGTAGACGCTTTCTTCTCCCAGCATGTATAGCGTCTATAGAAGCATCTGAGGCTTCCACAGCAACTCACGATTTTCCACAATGTTCCAAAATTTTGTTTGAGTGATATCACGCCAGCCGCGCTTCTCTCTCCCTCACACACGATCGTTTCACTTTGAAGTTGACCGTAAAATCTAAGGTTTGACAAATGGTGTCAGATAGTGTAAAAGATTTACATAAAAAAGGAATCGCCGACCAAAGGTTGTCTGTTAAAAAGAGACATTTCGGTTGACCAATGGCAGCCGGTGCACTGAGCGGTTTGTTCCTTTGGCGGCTCATTGAACAAGGCTTCCGTATGAAAGCCAAAACGTCTATTTTTAACGGAGAACCTTTGGAAGGCGATATTTCTCGACTGTGAATCGAGTTGATCATGCGTGTTTCCCTCTCTGCTGGCATTGACGTATGTGCCGCGCAAGTGCCACAAAAGTGCTCGGCGAGTAGCCAGCCTGTAAGAACGTTTCACGCAAAAAATCAGACGTCAGGAGAGCATCTGCCCGGGCTTCCTAGTAAGGCTGAAGGGAAAGGGACGACAGAATTTCCCACGGAGCCACACGCGACGTAATAATGGGAAAGGGACGGACAAAGGGGGTCTCTCTGAGTTTCTTTCATTGAAGGCGAGAGTACGCAACCTTGAAGAACTTAAGCATTTCTCTGGTGGGATTAGGCCTACGAATGCTGCCTTGTGTATGGCATGTCGTTCTCAGGAGAAACAACCATCATACAAGTCCCAAGTCTGATAATGTTCCCTCCGGTGGAAGCTTGAGCGAGTGATATTGTTTCCCACAGCCGCTGATATCCTCCCCACCACATTCGCCTCTCTCGGCACGAAGCCATTATCTCTGAAAGCGACAGACCAACTCATACCTGAAGCATACTAACACGCCCACCTCAACAAAATCTACCCTACCCAATGCCGCATGACCTGCGCCCACCGCCCATTCCTTGGCATCCTGTACCACCTGGTATGGGAGCACCACCAATCCCCGTCGTTATCATCCATCACCAAGCCGGCCTACGATCAGTGGGTGGACACGCTGACCAGTTCGGACCTTGCGGCGCAACGCCAAGCCGTCGCCAAAGCCCGGGAAGCGGCCAGGACCAGGCACCCCGGAATAAAGACACCACCCATAGGCATGATGCCCCGGCCACCTAGCGCCAAACTTGCTCGTTTCTATGAACCGGTTATTCTCGCTCTCTTCCGTCGGGTTGATGACGAACGCTTTCGGTGTTGCTGGATTCGGAATGAAGCACGCGGACCAGCGAAGGGAGACATACCATTCTTCAGGTGTTTCATACATCCGAACCCCAGAAACCTGGAGCTGGCCTCGCCAGCAAGCTGTGCCGATCCACATCGCAGACGTTTCAGTCTTCTATAGGCTTGCCGTGTCGGGGTTGTTCGGGGGCCAAACATGAAAAATCTGAGTTGCACTTTTTCTTCTTGTGAAAAGATAAAAAGCTACCGAATACGACAGAATTGCAATGATTAAAAACGACAGGTAGAGTACGAAGCACTTCTAACTATTTGTACTAAACAAATCTGACATTGAGAAAAAACAAAAGTTGAGGGTAAAACAACACAATTCGCCTAAAGAGCCATAACTGCATTCTAAACCGCTCTACACGTGTGCTCGGAAAAGCTTTGCACCCCTATCACGCAGTCGTAATGAATTATACATCACACTTGATTCTGTACGTTCACGGAGTTTCCCATAGGCTAAAACAGGGTTGCAACTGGAGCCGGGGTTACCATGGTTTGTGCAGCAAAGGTAGCGCGGAAAAATCTGCCGCAAAATCCTGCTCAAACAAACAGACACGATAGCTCGTTGATTGCCAATAAATAGCAATGCATGACATACCAGTGTCTTGCGGCAGGTCGTATAAAGGTCAAGCAGGCCACTGCCTGAATGACCGACTTCGAAGCACGCCTGTACTTTGGAAACTGGAACAGGCAGTAGTCTTGCCCTCAATTGCGCGAAGTCTGGATGTACGCCATTCCTTGGTCACACACGTGTACAAAGATACGAGAAACAAAGCGCCAGCGAGATCTTCGAAGCCCACGCAATCCAGTTGCGAAAGGACTTGTCCTTCCAGCGTGGCGTCAGTCTTTTGCTGAAAAAAGAGCGTGAATGTCTTCATCAGCGACTGTAATTCTCGCGCATGTTCTTTGCTTTTTACAATTGAGTGCTTTCCTTCACACTGCATGGTTCCTTTTTTAGTTTGAAGACGATCGTTTTTCTTGGTCGGTCCGTTCATCGAGTCGGCCGGAGAAAAGTTGATTGACTGTGGGGTTTAATTACACCCGGGCTATAAGGCGCGCTGCAGTGGAGGGCTCCGGATTAATTTTGACCGCATGGTAATTTTTAACGTGAGCCGAAATCTCGAACACAAGGGCGTTTTCACTTTTCGCCGCCATCAGAAAAGTAGCCACAGCGGTCGGAATAACGAGGTGGGGGGGGGGGGGGGGGTATAAAGAGAATTTATTATAACCCACATATCAGGTTGCAGCGACTAGTGTTACCTGCGCTTCCCTAAGAACAGAATATTATCCAAAATAGTTTTCATGTAATACGGCCATTTTACACCCCTGCACAAGAATTGTTTGGGTTGGGCAACAAGCTACTACAAATGAAGTCACAAAACGTTCACCAGCGTTCAAAGAAAGAGTTCATAAACTATACTGAACTTACTACGGCCCTAGGGAAACGCTCAGGATGTTGCTCCTGACCACTATAAAGCGCGTAGACTAGCGCAAAAGGAAGGCTTCTTCTCCTCGAGCTGTCAATTCGTAATCCAAATGACTCATCAGAATCGACCGGACACGCCTCATCAGTGGGAACATCGCCCGTCGCGGCCGGGCTCGAAGACATGCGGCATTACGATTTCTCCACGAAGCAAAAGCACCAGCACACATCATCACTAACACATCATTTGAACGTGTGTTCATTCGAAGTGTGAATCCGAACAGCCTGCTTAATGCAGGCCAAAACTAGAACCCGCGCCCTTGGGCTCAGCAGGAAAAATACGGTCAAAAGTTAAAAGAATTCTGAAAGGACAAGTTTATATAGGCCCAAGCTTTTCGAACCCCTAAATCTGAAAACATACTTCCTACCTTGAAAAATTGTTGAGAACATTGAAAGTAAAACGATTGCGCACATTTGAGGCACATGTGGTACTTGCAGTGTTCTCTTAATTGAGAATGCATGACTGCTTGATAGCTGCGATAGCAAATAAGAAAATACGCGCTGAAAACAATATTTCGACCCCAAAAATACAAATAGAGCTTCAACAGTAACAGAAGGTTCCACTAGATGACGCGAACAGAGGAACGCGGGAAAATTGAATCAACTTGAGCAAACCTTCTCCAGGTTTATCGTGGGAGGAGCGAAAAGCGACGGGAAGAGCGGGGGAGGTGGGCGGGGAGAGAATAAAGGCATTTGCGTGGCAGAGGCAGCGCAACGCTATCGGTCTTTCGTCGACATTTGCAGCGCCATGAGCAAATATCGATGCAGAAGTGAAGCAGATGCAGAAGTGAGCAGGGTAGCACGAAGACGACGACATAAACGCGTGCTCAGGGTCCGCTTGCTAAATTGCGTCAAGTTATTTTCGCTGAGATCTGACCGGCTGTTTCGCCCTCCGTTTTAAGCGCCGCGCCTAATAAATCGACGCGACACCGTACGGCCGATTTTGCCTGCGTTTATCGGGACGCAACAATATACACACCTAGTGTTCAACCATTCTCTCACCTGTGTTTTGGCCGGATGGTTAAATGCAGTGATGAAGAGACCAGCTTGTCGAAACAAAAAAAATATGCGTTCGGTTACGGATCACGTTCAGGTGAATTCTTTTCGTTCCGGTTCAGTTTCGGTTCAACTAGATTACGCACCAAACCGGTTCGCGAACCGGTTCGATGAGTTGAATTATCAGGTAAGTGAGAAGACAGTGTTAAGTAGTTTAAAACGACCATTAAAAATTACTCCCACCTCCCCTCGCGGGAACCCCCTGTGTAGATGCGACGCATAGGGGGTTCCGTTGTTGTTTCCGTTAGGTTGATTCTCCCATCGCGTGAAACGTGCCGTGAACCCCCTGCCGCGGCTATGACGCAACGTGGCGCGGCTATGACGCAACACAATCCAACACAATCCACTTTAATCCAATCCAATCCAAATCCAATCCAATCCAATCGAATCCAATCCAATGCCCCTCGCGAGAGAGTGTTCGCTATCGGAGAGGAGAGGGGGTGAGCGGCGGAGAGCGCAGCTCGCGCGGCGAGGAGAATGGGGGAGGGGTGTGGACGGACAACGACAACGCCGTATGGAGGGACAAGGCGAGTGAATGAGATGCCGTCGCATCTAAAACAAAATACAAAGAGAAATTGGAAATACTGCTTTTTACTAATGCAGTGGTGCAATTTCAAAAACAACTTGAAACAAATGGACCAGATAGTATAGAGAAACCAGACGAAGTAGTGAGGATTCACCAGCCGCTCTCTCACCCAGCCGTCATTTCATCCTATGTTTCCACAAGAGATTGGGCAGTTGTGCCCGGTCGACATTTTTTACTTGGACTAAAAATTTATGCACAGCTTCTTGTGCACAGGGCCTAAGATATGTGAAGTTAATTGAGAAAGAGAAAATTACCATCCTTTTCTTAGGAAAGCTGTGAGAAGTGCAAGAGCTTTCTCGCATCCAAACTGCATGCGTCAAAAAGGGCGTCAAAACCTTCGCCGAAAGTGCGTCCGGTCGATCGTCAAGCCTTCAAAGATTCAAATTGCAAACAAAGAAGGAATTCGTGCGGCGATTTTTCGTACACCAAGTAGACGCATCTACGAATGATCTGAATGTATACCGATACGTGGTTTATCAGATAAAAGTACGCTATTGTATTCTTTTTTCATGATCGATTCATGTAGTGTTGTCTTAACTAGAACCAGTCCTTTTTCGATATTTTCGAGTAACCGTTTTGACGCAATGGAAGTCCTGTTTCACGCACGCGCCGTGAGTCCAGAGCTTATCAGAGCTTTTTGAGCTTAGAGCTTATCAGAGCACGCGCCGTGATCTCATCGGAAATTTTGGATCGACCAACCGATCAATGGGGAAATGCATTATTTTTCTGACAGGACGCAATCGGTCCCAGTAAGAAAGCTTTCGCTTTAAAACATTCGCTTTCTAAAAACTAAATGACAAAGCCGGCTCGGCTCGCAGACGTGTTGTACGCATCACGCAAAACTCGACACTTTTAGCGGTGTAAAACACAAGCCCTTGCAGCTATCTCAGCAGATTCGGTTTCTGTTGATGTTTTGTATACTTTAAAATGAACTGATATATCTATTCTTGGTTTCCAGAAGGAACTATTTCCGATAAAAAAATTACGAAACATAAAACATTCCAAAAATTACATCTAAACAAGCTACGAAGTTCAATTTCTTTGGTCTTATTCGTCATAATTTTCCATTCTTCGTGCCAATTTTAGTTTATGCAGCAAAAATGGTTTAAAAAATCCGCTGCACTGTAGGTAAGTCCGCTATTTTGCTTTAATTTGGGAACCAATATAAAAAGAAGGTCATCGTAGATTTTTGTTCGAACTTTCACAAATCGAAGCCAAGGTTGTTTATTATCACATGCCTAAAACATGTTGCATCATTTCTGTAGTTTTTTTTTTAGGTACAAAGCCCAAAATATGACCTTGTTAGCTCTATTGTGGCGACATACTAGAGTAGTTTGTCCGCTCTATTCGCTCTGAGAAACTAACGATTATACCAGGTATTATATGCAGCGATGACATATTTGGTTATATGAAAGGTCGGGCAAAGGATGGGGCATTTAGAGAAAAATCTACTTCTTCGTTTTGTGGTTATGGGATGTCTCAAAACAGCGAAAAAGAGCACAAACCATTCGACTATGAAGTGAGCGGGGAATAATTAAAGCGATGGGCTTTTTTCTTTTTCTTTTTCCGCGAAAACACGCTTGTCAAAAATATTGCCGCGTTTGATGCGGAGAAGGTATGCCTGTGCTATGAAGCGCATTATACATTGCAGGACTGCAGAAATATTTTGACCATCTGGAAATAACACTTGTGAAGTTTTTGCACTTATAGCGGGCGCGACCTTTTTAGGAAAATTATGAAATGCAACAAAAAGGGTAGTTTAGGGTGCGGGCCTTCACCGTTGCGCAGTGCAGAAATCTTGCAGCCTGAACGCTCTTGCTACAGTTGCAACGACGGCAGGGCAAAGTCGATGTTTGATATCGCGTGCAGAATCGAAAGGACTTGATTTCTTTGCCTCAGCCTTGCACTCTGCTCGCGGCAGCAGCAGCAGCAGCATACCGTTGCAACATTGGTGTGAATCACTTTCCGTATGTCGCGACCACGTATAAAGTGCTCTTAAAGATTGATCGGCCTTCAAGCGGGAAAGTGCATGAGAAGTTCCGAAGTCGATCTTGCGTTAAAGAGAAAGACCCGTATGACATTGAGCGGCATTATCAACAACGGATGGTCGAACCGTTTCGTCGTGAACGGCTAACCATTATTTATTTTTTCGGTTCAGTTCCGGTTTGGGTTCAGCGGGCTCAAAAAATGACGGTTCAGGGTTCCGCTTCACTTCCGGCAAAAATGCCGGTCGAGTTCCGGTTTTCGGTTCGGTTTGCTTCCGGTTCGACACCCTGGAAGAGACGACAGACAAACACAAGAAACATTTCTCGCTTAGGTAGGCCTAAAAGATACTATCGTCTTTAAAAATCGTTAGTATTACCCGGATGCGGCGGTCGCTTTTCTGATGGAGGCGAAAAGCATGAACTTCCGTGTGTTCGAGATTTTGGCACACGTTAAAGATCCCCAGGCGGTCAAAATTAATCCTGGGCCCTCCACTACGGCGCGTCATCGCTTGCGTTGCGTCGGCGCGTTAAACCCGTTAATCAATCAATCAATCAATCAATCAATCAATCAATCAATCAATCAATCAATCAATCAATCAATCAATCAATCAATCAATCAATCAATCAATCAATCATTCAATCAATCAATCAATCAATCAATCAATCAATCAATCAATCAATCAAAATCAATCGTTAGTAAACAAGGTCTAACAGGTTCTACAAACATTTTACATAGAACTGGTGCTTTTTCATCTCTGTTTGGTGGAAACATGTGCTAGCTCATTGTCACGGTAGACACAAGAGTGAAATGAACCTACGAACGAAGTAGCGCCCCTATCGCGTTCGCCTTTCTATTGTGTTCCGCGTGTTTCTCGCCCCAAATAACCATTGTTGATCCCAATGGAAATCCTATTGCACCAATCTGCGCACTTGCTGATAAAAAAAGAAAAAAAATCTAGCTCCTTCCGCCAAATTCGCGAAATGGAAGCGATAATCCAGACCGCTCATCCAAAGGATGACAACACAACTTCTTTTGCGAAACAACCCCCGTGGAAGCGGCCATAAGTTAATCCGAGGGTCAAAGTTCACATCCTGGAGGAGAACGGGACCGGGCAGTCACGTTCTCCCCCTCCGCCGCAAGCGTGCCAGTTTATCAGCTTCGTCACCCGCAGAACTTTCCCAAAAAGCCGAGCAAGTTGGCCCACAAGAGATCTCCGCGGCGGAGCAAGAAGGAGGGCTCCTTCCCCTTGCCCCCCACCCCGAGACGTAGAAGCGGATCAAGCATGGCCCCGGGGCAGCGAAGCCGCGAGAGATCGGTGCAGTCACCGGGGGGTGGTGATGGCGGAGGGGGGAGCCTGCTGCGCGAAGAAGCCTTGACTCAGCGCCGCCGATGTCACTGAACTTGCCGGAATGCCGCGCAGGCCGCCACAGCCGCTGGTGCTGCTGCTGCAGGAGAGGTAGCAGCAGCAGAAGTGGGGCTGGGATAGCCCTCGCTGCCTGCCCCAGGCGTCGACCGGCTGCCGCCGCCCGCGGTGAGCCCAGGTCGCCCCTCCCCCTCCCTCCGTGTTTTTGCGGCCCTCCCCGTGCCGCCCCCCACGATATCACCTGTGTGGCAGCCGCCTCTAGGAAGGTGCGGAGGTTACCGAGGTACGCGCGGTTTCAGGGACCTTTTCAACCGCTATGCGCACCTTCGCGATCGAAGCATTCCGGCGGCTGCTGCGGTGGGTTTGCATTGATTGATGGGTGGATTGACAGCGTGGATTTGCCTCTTCGGCACAATCCCCCGCGTGGTTCTGGACGAAAAGCAGAGGAGGGGTTTAGTTCGAGGCATAGGGTCATGGGGTAAGTGTAAAACAAGGTGAATGTTGAGCAATATCAGCTAGGTAATGCATTGAAAAACACAGGCTGCTAGTCTTTCAAATCACACAGGAAGATTAGGAAATGGTCTCCACTGGTTTTCTTCAAGTTTTTTCCCCGCTGTTGTAAGCTGTTGACGGCTTCATGGGGGAGATATCTACGTCAATATAAACCAGGGAAGATTCAAGCACACAAGTGCTTTACGGTTGCTTTCGCGGGCCAGGCACAAATTGAGCAGAGTCTGCGACGCTGGTGAAGCTCCAGGTAGTCGGATGTCCTCGCGCTGACAGGAGAATGACAAACGCGCCTCGAAGAAAGCCACTCACTCGCTAGGCCTAATTGCGCAAGAATATGCTGCTGCTGCTGCTACTGCTGCTGATGATGATGATGACGATGAGCACAGTGACGGCGAGTTAAGAGTGGCACCTGTGGACCACCCATAGCGCCACGTAGCCAGCGCAGACCAGTTTGATCGGCATGTTACGTGGCGGTGTTTAAAACACCGAGCTGGACGAAGCAGCGAGGTGTATGGTTAAAGGTCTGTGACGTGTGTTTTACAGCGAAACTGTATAGCGCTACCCCCAATAGTTCAACCGTGTCCGATGACAGGCAACTTTTTGCGGGAAATTTCCTCGCGAAAGCTCTGCAGTTCTTTATTTGATATCTTGAAAAAAAAAAACATACCACTATTGACACTGACGTGGCCCTGTCATTACGCCGAGTTTAACTTACGTGTCATACATGGAGTGTCCCACAGTTCAGAGTACCCGTCTGCTATCTATACATGGGCTTTTGCGGGACGAGGATGGTTAGAGGAAACTGCTGTAACTCGTGTTTTATTGGAACTATCCCGATGTAAATTATTTGACGGTGTACTGCTGAACCAACTGCATAACCATGGGAAGGCTTTTTACTCAGCAGGTATCATTGCTAACTACCAGTCAGAGATTGAATGCGTATAACATGGAGCCGCTCCTCCTAAGCATTCCAGCAGCATCGCAAATATACCGTGAAACAGACCGCGCTATATTTGTGCGCTAGAATGAAACTGCACCCCTTCAAAGTTTCATTGCACTAAAAGTATATATAGTAAAGTGCCAATTACAAGCAACCGTGTGTTGTGTCGTGCATTCGTTTGGATTCGCTGTCCAACCACATTCACCATAAGAAGTGGTGCATTTTTTTTAATTAGGAGATCTCTGTTAACCTTATGTTTTTTTTTCTAGAATGTGCCAAAAACTGTTGTTTGCGGCAAGATAGTTGCAAGAAAATTTGTATGCCGCTACCTCTCGTCCATATATGCCGCACAGTGATTGCAATTGCATTCTTGAACCCATATGGTCCCAGTGAGGCCGAAATCGGTATTAAAAAATGCTAATCTCAAAATCAATTAGTGTTCGCTCTTGCAAGATATGCTTCGGAGAACCTTGAAAACACCCAAGCCGAAGTCTAATAGATGCTTTTAGCAGCGTTGCATCGTTTGAAAGCGCCTTCAGGTTATATCCCGCCTCAGTGTGCAAGCGCAAATACCACGGTGCACAAGCCCTTTCAGGAGGCGAAACCACCGGCACGAGCACGGGAGGACGAGAAGGGCGTTTAAGAAGGATGAACTTACATGTGTGCGTACCTTTTGCTCCTCTCTTCCTGTGCTCGGGAATTATCGCGTAGCTCCACTCTTTTCGACAATGATGCTCCAGCTCAACTGCCTCAATGCTCAACCCTGTGTATGTCTTGTTCCGTGGCGTTCACTGTAAATATAAAAGAATTGTTTCAAGAAGGCCTATAACCTCGAAACCAGGTGCTGTGGATATACGCGGTTACGGTACCGCGTTACGCAAGCGCATAACGGGAATGAAACCACCTAAACATTTACTTCTGGAACTCTGATCCCTAAGCTCCGCCTGCTTCTAAGGTATGCCAACTATTAAAAGCCATGAACAGGCGAAGCGCCCTCCCCTACACTTAAAACAACTTTTTACTTCCCCTTCAAAGTATCTCTGCGTTTAGCGTAGTCATGTATGCTAAAGTTTAACCGACTCGTGACTTCCTTGGCGATCCTATCAGACCGTCAGGGCCTTCGTGGTGGGGGCTTCAACTCAATGCAGCGTTATTCGTAGATAGAGTAAGCGCTTGTCCATTCACTCATTCACCCATTGTAATGGTATTGCACTTGTTCATTGCACTACTTGATAGATAATAGTGTAGAAACATAACGAAATCAAGAAACAATTGGTATTTTCAATTGCCGACTAAACCTACGCTTCATTATTATAAGGTAGTGTCCATTATCACGGCAACCATGAGAATTATACCGTCAGGAAGTTCTCAGGGCAGCCGCCTCTGATTGGCTAAGTACGCCACCCGGAGCTTCTATGGGACAGATATTTTAACAAAACTCTTCGCCACGACTGCTCCGGTGGCGCGAACAATGTATCACTTGCTTTTGAACAAGAAGTATTAAGTTCGAGCCCGGGTTGGCGGATTTTTTTTTTTTTAGCTTTCAGAATTTTTGAAGTTTTCGCTCATGGTGATTTTCTTAATGCTTTTTTTAGTCTGGTTGTTATTATACCCGGAGATAGACGCGCAGGACTTCTAGAATAGCTTGGATCGGGTTTTATATATTGTGTTCTGTGTCGTTGGGTTGGATTAGGTTAGGTTTTGCTGCAGTTTGGCTGGATTTGGGAAGGTTATGATACGTTAGGTTGGGTAACGTTAGGTTAGGTTACGTTAGGTTAGCTTCGGTGAGGTTAGGCTATGTTAGGTTACCTTGGGAGGTAATATTATTGAACGAATTTTAGGCCAGCCAGCTTTTATGAAAACTGCCGTGAGAATCTACCGGATTGAATTCTCACGGTTGCCGTGAGATTAGACGCAGCCTTATTATAAAATATTCATGAATAGCTTTGTAGAGAATCAAATGAATGGCTACAGGCGACCTTATTCCATCTTCATACAGGAGAATAAGCTTGAGTGTCTGGTGAAGGCAATGCGATGCGCAGCATTTTTGCTCCACTCTGCCTGCTACATAGCGGGCGCCCGTCCGAAACAAAATCGGAAACGGTTACGAAAAAAATGAAGAGCATACAAAAGCTCTCGAAACAGCTGCGGAGGTTACTTCGAACTGCGGGACGAATGACCTCGGAGTTGCAACACTGTGTCTCCTTTCATGCATCTTGTGCTTCTCTCTCTCTTTCGAGCATTTTTATTTGTTCCCAGCGAGAGGCGTGCGGCCACCCGCCGTGTCTCTTCGTTCGAAGGGAAGCGCTTTCGCAGCGGTGGTCCGAAAGCGTTCTAACGGATGCGAGCACGCGCGTCCACAAACAGTTGCTCCAGTCGTCCAAGAAATGATTGCCACTTGGAGGAACGAAAAGAGGCCCAACAAAAAGTTCCCGAACTTACTACTGATCAGCGCCTCGCTTCTGGCTATGGTGATTACAGCGAGATGGAAACGTTACGATACGGTGCTCAGTTCCAAGTCACGCGATTTATTTTTGGTGCAACGACTCGGGCCAACGAGTTTCGACATCCGAAAGCTCCGGCGCTTACAAGCCGTGTGGGTCACAGCCGGAACTCAGACTGTCTGAGCATAATACGGTATCTTGCTGCAAGGTGGGGCGTAAAAGGGGAAGGGTAAGAAGGGAAGAGTTTTGATAAGAGGCCTTTTGCCCTCTTTATATTCCTCTTTTCAAGTGGAGGGCGCGAAACGCGAAAATGCGAGGGCGTAAAATTGGTCCTCCGAACGAATACAGGCCGGCGGAAAGTGCCTGCTGAGCGTTGAGTAAGCGAAGATAACCGCTTCTGCCGCACATTTAACACGTTGCGGAGAGTTCTTTGCTCTCAGAAAGGCAATAAAAACACCTAGCTTCGCTACTATTTCGCCATCCTATATGTTCCCGAATTCCTTAAAAATGCCTTGCCACGCCTTCTCCGCAAAATATTCTGCGGCCGCTTGTCTACCCCACTATAATATCTGTGCCGCCTGGCCGCCTGCATTCTGCCGCCGCGGAACATTAATGGGAAGAGGACCCCGTCTATCTGCGCGTATACGACACCCGGAGGCGATGCTGCTCCGAGGTCGCCCGCGTGTGACATAGCGGCGGCATCGGCGGCGCTGTTTTTATAGGCGTGCCGTTCCTGATCGGGCGACTGTTGGCGCAGCAGTCGGGGTGTCACGACCCTTCGGTCCGAAACCTTCTCCGTCTCCCGCTTCACCCGTGGCGGGCCCCCGCGATCGCGGCGAACCGGCCCGACAGGTCCCTACCGCTGCTTTACGAGGCCCCCCAAATCCGCTGGCGCGGCTTGGCCCCTCGTGTTGTATAAGCTGCTCTCGAAGCGAATCCCTCAATGGTTTCGCTGCTTCTGCGCGCTCTGCGTGTTTGTGTGTGCATGCGCCGGACCGGGCACTCCGTGCAGCGACTGGTTTCGCGATATGCTTGCGAAACATTTCTCCAGGGTTAGCGAATGCAGGAGCGAAAAGGAGTCGGCTTCGATTGGTTTCCGTCTAATTTTAGATCTTGTTAAGCCGAGTGAAAACATTTGTTCAAGTACAAAAAAAAAAAAGAGAAAGGTGGAGAGGGATTTATACCAGCACGATTTGGCGTCCTCTAACAAGTTCTATACAACGTGAGGAAAAAATGTAGTAAAGCAATCGCTGCTAAACAAACCCTGTGGCTTTCTCCATGTCCTGTTTTGTAAAGTTGGCTTCCTTCATTACTGATAGTTTTGCTGTGATGCATTCGTTACAGAGATATTTTAAGACCGGGTGGTAGACTGTACACAACCGTGGTCTCCCCCATATACAGAATTAAAAATGTCTTTAAGGGCTGGTTCTAGAGCGCCTTAGTTTGTTCCACTTGTGAAATTTAAACTTTGAAATATATTCGGCGACGAGTTGACCGATAAGACACGTCTTCTTGCAGGACTCCTGATTATAATTTGGGGAAACAGACGCCCTCCCACCCAGTTCCAAAGAGCATGTTTGGTGTGTTTTCTCAATAAGTTTCCGACAGAACAGAGGGTGCCCACCGAGAGCCAACTAAAATTGTGAAGTGCGTGCTCCGTAGACTATTGTAAACCACAGTACCATAATGATATTATAGAGCCATAGTGACGCTGTGGCCCACGTGAATGTCATGATGACACGTTGCGCCGCATGAAAGCCAGCGATTGAGTGCTGCGGAATGTGGTTCTGCATCGCTATCGCAAGACAAGTCACGGAAGGAGAACCTGACTCCGCACTATTGTGTGTTACCGTAACATCAACCAAAATTACCGGCTTGAATCCACTACACCGCAGTTAAGTAAAAAAAAAAAAGGTCGCCATTCCGCCCTGCGAAAGTGGATGTCCAGAAAAGCTGTTGTAAACTACTACAAATGGTGATGGAGTATGATATGAAATGTTTCTCGTCGTCTCGGCGGGCTTGTCGGTTGTGCTCGGCTAGTGTCACTAGGATGTGAGGGTGCCAAAGTATCGGCACTGTTTCTCCTATTGTTTCGTGCCGCCGCCATGATCATTGGTCAGTTTGCATTACGTGACATTTGTTTACACTGCGACGGTTCATGGGCGCCGCCATTTTGTTGTTTATGCGTTTTGTCGGTCAACTCTGGTTAGGCTTAGCTTGTCCTCCCTGCTCTGCTGCTGCGCGTGATGACGTCGCTCCGAATGCGAATCAAAGATAACGCGTGTAACAGCATTTCAGCAGCATAAGTGTGTCCCCAAGATGCCATTTTGCTGCATCTTCGGTAGTGTTGTTAACAAACGACCCGGTCGAAGTTAACGGCGAGGCCGTAGAAGCGGCAATCTCGCAACACTGATGAACGCCAAAATGGCCGCCGTTGCTGACTTGTGTGCCTCAGTGGCGGTCAATACCTTATCTACTACACTACGCTGGCTTCTCGCGCGTATCTCTGGCGGCAAGCCTGCACAGAGTACCTTGTTAGGCAAAAGTTCGGTAGTACTAGCCGGCTAGCCGTAAAGAAAAATGGCTCACTAGCTGTAGCCTGATTACCTGACGCATGGCTCGGGTTAGGCCTTGGCGGCGTTGCTTTTGCCGCCGGGTCAATCCATTTGGGGGGCGGTGGTAGGTGGTTTGCTGTAAAACAAGGCTCCGCACTTGCTTAATTCAATAAGCACGTTCACTCACCCTGTCCCACTCATAGGTTCCCCTTGCAATTCACCCAAAAAAGTCGTGGAAATTCAGGGGCGCCTGGGGCAATAGTCAGCATTGCAGTAAAACAAGGCTCGACTTCGCTTTTCTACCCCGACCTCAGCAGTGGGCGACTGCGCTTGCAGCGCACACCTACCAGCACGTCATGCTGACGGTAGGGAAATTCGGGCAAAGCGACCCTTATTCGGGAATGAGAAGTCTCGGACCCCCACCGAATGTTCAATGAACCTTTCTCGTTGGCTCGCTGGTGTGGCACACTTACTTGCGACTGTCCAGCTAAAATTGCTCCTGGACGTTTAAAGGCGAGTACATTCTTGCCTGAAGTCGCCCTACGGCAGGAAATTCAAAAATTCATTTCCTCGTATATGAATGTGCTTGAAGAGCTTCTCAGACCTAAACATTTCAATACTCCTGCTACTGGCTTTTAAATGACAGTTAATTCATTTTGAGTAGATGCTACGGCAGGATTTCTCGAAATTCATTTCTTTATTTCCCGATCATTCATTTCATTTCCTCAGTATATGAATTAGTCTTAAAAAAGTTTCTACAGATTCCTAAACATTTCAATACTCCTGCTACACTGGCGTTTGAAATGACATTCAAGTTACATTCGAGTAAGATGGCCTTCAAAATTTGATTGATTGTAGGGTTTAACGCGCCGACGCAACGCAGGCGATGAGGCGCGCAGTATTGGAGGGCTCAGGATTAATTTTGACCACCTGGGGACCTTTAACGTGCGCCGAAATCTCGTGCACACGGGCGTTTTTGCTTTTCGCCTCCATCAGAAAAGCGGCCGCCGCGGCCAGGAATTTAACCCGCGAACTCGTGCTCAGGAGCACAACGCCTTAGCCACTGAGCCACCGCGGCGGTTCCTTCAAAATTTTAAATGTATGAAATTTCGAAGGCCATTTGACTCGAACGGGATTTCAAATCCCCGTGTAGCAAGGGTATTAGAAAGTCATCGCATTGGTGCACTTTTTAAGGTTCGCTTAAAATGTCGTAAAACTTGTTCCAGTATTTCTTAAAATTTCGTCACTCACAAAACTGCTAACAAAGCTAAACTGCTAACATCTGGCTGAAGCATGCTTTCACAACTCCCAAAATATCTCCTAGGCCCGCAAAATTATCGAATTTTTTATTTCTTTGTGCAACATTACTCACACAAATGTCTACGTAGAACCTCCGGGATATTTAGCTCTCGACCCTTCGCGGTGCTCAGCCTCAGTGGTTGTGCTGCTGAGCACGAGGTCGCGGGTTCGATTCGCGACCGCGGCGGCCGCTTTTCTGATGGAGGCGAAAAGCGAAAACGCCCGTGTGTCGAGGTTTCGCGGTGCGTTAAAAATCCCTAGGTGGTCAAAATTAATCCGGAGCCGTTCGCTACGGCGCGCCTCATCCCTGCCGGTGTAGCTTCGCTGCGTTAAACCCCACAATCAATCAATCGATACTATCCGTCATTTACATTCTGGCAAACGGTGGAAGATCCAGATTCTTCGCTAGTATTATCAGAAATTGAGTGTTGCCCTCAGCAATACCGGCTTCTATGAACGTTCGTAGCGCTTTACGGAAGGAGTACAAGCACACCGCAAGCACACAGTACATGCGACAATTCGCCTCTTTCCTTTTGGCTTCCTAATTCTACTTTCCCTTCGTGCAAGGGTATTGCAAACCGGGCTCTAGGCCTGCCTAACCTCTCTGCTTATCCATTTCTCTCCCCCTCAGCCTCCTTAGTGACAAGGATTTGGTAGAGGTTGGTAATGCTAGTATTAAAACTGGCAGTATACATTCAAAATCTATACAGATACCATATTGTATCAAAAGATACCGGATCGCATTATTATTCGTTTGTGGTCTGTAACTCCGCAAAGGCAACTGGGCGTCTATATACGTATCTGCGGTGTTTCCTCAGCACACGTCTTTGCCGTGAGGGCAGGGAGATCATGTTCAATCTCGGGGCGAGACTCTGGCCTTTTTGTGTGTTTTTTTTTTCCTGCGTTCTGAACGGCATCATCAAACCGATCCTTAACGCACGATAATGCGCTTCACGAAAGCACACGCACACACACAAAAGGAGGTTGGGGGGAGGGGAAGGAAAACATCGTTCCCTGTTCGCTTGTTTTCCTCTTTCGTGAATCCAGTCAAAAATAAGAGCGAGCTTGCATCGCTTCTCCCCACATTTAACGTGAATTAGGCGCTCCATTAGCGGCCCTCGAATTGAGCCCAAAGGCGCGCACATCGTGCAGTTCGCGAGGGCACGAGACACATCGCGCGACTTTATTTCGTAGCGCACCCAGTGCCGAGCAAAAGGTAAAACACAAAAACCCACGAAGGAAGGAAGAAACCAGGGGTGAAAAAGGGCCAAACGGAAAGCCATAATGGTCGAGGCAAGTTTAGCCGGCTCTTAGTCTAGCCAGAGGAAGATCTGTCTGTCTGCCGTGCGCGATATGCTGCCCTCGCTTCGCTCCGATGAGTGCGGGCCGCGACGAGACGCGGAAGAGACTCTGTTTGCCCGCTCCGCCCTTGGGATCGGTCGAGGCTCCTCAGCAGCGAGCGACTCTTTCCTTCTGAGGACGGGATGTCGCCCCTGCAAGCGCGCACCAAGCCGGACGGCTTTGGCTTACGTAATCCCCCGCCGTCGGCGACTTCTTGAGCTCTGGAGGAAAAGACCCCGACCTCTGCGCTGCCTTCTCGAAAGAAGCGCGGGAGAGAAAAAAAAGGAACTGAACCGAAGCTCTCGAACCACGCGAGGGGTCACGGTCAGAAGTGGAGTTCGGAGGATGCGCAGCCTCGTTGCAAGTTTAGATTGAGTTATAGCTAATACATTCTATATAAGCTGGGCGTATATGGCGGCTGGTATGAAAGCGATCGCGTGCTTGAGGCGGATCGATATCGGGTCGGTAGACTTCGGCGCGGGTCTTTGGCGTTCGGCGGTTCGTTGTTTCCGCCAAGTCACTGAAACGGCGGTCACGAATTACGTATCCGTCGCAGTGACCTGGAATCCACTGCCCTGTGGAATCTTCCGCGCGTTTGAATAGTTTCGTGAGCTCGACTGCGCGCGCACACGTATACGCACACGCACCAGCCCGCGCACATGCGCACGCACGCACACACGCACACCACACACGCACATGAAGACGCACATGCACAACACACGTGCACGCATTATAAACATAACATAACCAATGAACCCGCCGCGGTAGCTCAGTGGCGTTGTGCTGCTGAGCCCAAGGACGCGGGTTCAATTCCCGGCCGCGGCGGCCGCTTTTCTGATGGAGGCGAAAAGCGAAAACGCCCGTGTGTTCATTTCCGCGCACGTAAAAGATCCCCAGGTAGTCAAAATTAATCAGAAGCCCAACACTATGGCGCGGCTCATCGCCTGTGTAGCGTCGGCGCGTTAAACACTACAATGTAACCAATGAAATCATGCACCCCTCCGCCTAACAACGACGATGGTTGAACGCGAAGCTTTCCTCAAAAGAGCCGGCGACAAGTGTGTTAGCACGCCGTCACTAGCGTTAAGTGAAAAAGAAATGTCATTTTTAAACCACAGCGTGTAGTTTAGCACGCGCAGCTGTCCTTCCCTCTTTTCGGTTTGGTCTGCGCCTGGATTGCACGCACGCGCTATTGGACCATCTTGATTACTCTTGAGGCTGACGTAGATTTGTTGTCATTCTTTCAGCAGTGTTGTACTTATCCATTTTAGCCATTGTCACCACCTTTTACACTTGTTAACATGATTATACCTAGGTTGATTTTTTTTGTTGTTGTTGTTGTTTCTGCTTAGATAAGACTTGTATAAATTTCGCGTGGTTTACTTCAAATAAACAGTTGGAAGTATATGTCTTACCTCGTTTCTTTCGTCTACGTCTAGTTTGCGCCACGTTTTCTTCTTCCTTAAAATATGTACCAACTAGCTCAGCAACAAGTTTTGTTAAGTCTTCTTTCCTACCGGGCCCCGGTAACCGAGCAGGATAGGCCAACCCTGTTGATCACATATCACGAATAACTCAACACTATAAGTTCGAACGCGTCATCTATCCAGAACCGCATTAACACCCAGTGAAAGAGGATGAAGGGTATCTCCGCGCTAAGCTAAGCTAATAGGTTTTAAGGGGGGAGAAGAGAAGGGGGAGGGGGGAGGGGAGAGAAGGGGCCGAAAACTGTCTGGCGTGGGGTGCCGACACCTTATCAGGCCCTAGCTCCGCGCTCTCCAGACGAATACCTTACATCCCACTAAATGCCGTATATTGCACCCCACCGTATATTCCCGTAATGCCGCTTCTGCGAATCCCCCAGGATGCTCTTTCTAATGGTAGGGGGCTGCTCCCACGCACCACTACATTCGAGAAATCCCTCGTTTTCTTCTCAAAAGCTTTGGGAGAGAGCTGTGACCAGCTCCGACTTCAATGATCAGTTCCTGCTGGTGGGGAGGGCTGCTGAGGCTGGGAAAGCTCAAGGAGGTCTTGCACTGAGGACTGCTCCCTTGCTTTTCGCAACAAACACGTTTACTCTCTCTCTCTCTCTCCGTGATGGCAATCTCTGGTTGGCATCCCACATTCGAGTAAGCCACCTAGGACGCTCACCCTTTCTCCGTAAACCCACAGCAACTCTCGTTGCACTCCTGCCAAACGACTGGTTTTGACGGTTCTGCGCCGGTCATAGCGTCTCCTGTGTCACATCCATCAACTACTTGCTCTCATGGGTTAACCGCATAACTCCAAAGTACAAAACTCCCCTAAACTAATAATAGGCTAAAGGACCTGCGGGTTGAAAACACGGTGTGATTCCGAATACGACCACCTAGGCCCCAAAATACATACATCCTAAACTTCCAAGCAATACCCATAATCCATTCTTTCATAAGTATAAACTACATTTGCGTCGTCATTTGTACAAATTTGGAAACTCCTCGAAAAAAAAAACGGTGTGGGATTGAGACTCGGGAGGTGTACTCGAGGAGCGGACTAGCTTCTCTCGAGCCAAACTGTTCTGAGCGATTAATTGAGTCCACGGCACTCTGGGATAGTTCAACATCTCGCTAAGGCCTGCGATGCGTTCGTTGGCTGCTGTGCGCCTGTACGGCGCGAATCGGTACCTGCTGCTCTGCGTTCGCTTCGACCATGTCGAAATGGAGCAGTCGGATAGACCGGCTTCACAACGCGAGGGACCAGGTTCGATTCCGTCCAACTGGCGATAGGATTACCAGTTTTAGTATTCTAAAGTAATAATGAACGAGTAAGATTAGCGTAATTCGCCAGCGAGTGACTTAAAGCAGACACGTGAAAAGGAATGTAAAGGTTGCTTACATTCGAATTTGAAGCCTGACCTAACGAAGCCGGCTGCAACCGCAAATCATTTGGTTGAATCCAGAAGTCGTGAGATCAAAATACGCAATGTGCTGCTAAAGAAATAAAGTATAAGCTTTCTGAATGAACATACTGCGTAAAATCGGGAACGTTCAATTTCAGCGGCACCCTCATTTATAAAATGCGTGATGCCTGCAACCTCAAGCTATCTTTCTCAAGTTCAAAAAAGGCGACCCCAGAAACGAGGAACGAAAAAAATATGCGCTTATAGAGAGTACGTTTCACCGGTCAGTACTCAGCGCAACGAGAGTAACTGCCTTTAAAGAGGAACTGATTACTGCTCCTGGACCTCTTCCTCCTCCCGTTTCTCTTCACTCTAAAGAGCAGAATGAAATATACTCCTACTTTTCGCATGTAAGGACCCCGATTCTTACTAAATAGACACACTAGTAATGCTTCCAGCATTGTGCAGCCGTATGGCTCAGAGCGATAAAAAAAAGGAATAAATACAAACGCTTTGGAATCAATACGCTCTATTCAATCACCTCAACGTCTGACGAATAATTGGAATATGAAGGAACAATAGCATGAAACAAATATCTGCAGAAATTCCGAGAATTGTTTACTAATGCGTGCATTTTTATGCCGCTTGTCTAGAGTGCGAGTTCTTCACGGCCGAATTTTTGGGTTTTTCTAAATTATGTCGGACCAATTATTTCCATTTACGCTATTATAACGATTACAGGGGTTACTTCCGCCACATCTGCATTTTTGTGGAAATGCGGGGCATTACACGGTTCACCATTTTCGCTATTATTATGTGTTTCTCTTTTCTTGGTTTTTCAAAATTCTGCTCGACCAATTTTCTCCATTTACGCTGTTATGACGATAACAGGTGAACTTCCGCGAAATCTGCATTACTGTGGAAATGCAGGGCGTTACACGGTTAGCCATTTTCGCTTTTTTTTTGTATTTTAAGAGAGAGGCTGTTTGGCTAATCGTAATTTTTCGTGTCCGCAGTTTAAAATACCTAGAAATTGCCGAGAGCTCGCGTGTGTGCGTCTCACGACGACCACCCAGCGTCTCCTACGCATGTTTTTGAAGCCAAGCATACCCACCTAGGGAGATTGGCCAAGGTTTGCAAAAAAATTCCGTTCGCCGTAATCGTCGCAAGGCAGGGCGAAGACAGCCGGCCGTACCAACGGAGCGGCGCACGTTGAAGACCCGACCCAAATATCTCACTTCACGTGATAATTCTCTCTCTCTCTCTTGCTAAAAAAAACTATAGAGTTCACCGTAATCGTGGCAACACTTGCTCGGCACGAGAAAGACACGTCATAGCGTACGCCGCTCCAAGGTAATGTCCAATGATTATCACTTCAAAAAAAAAAAAAAAAAAATGAAGCGAGCTAACACGTATTGCAACAATGATGAAGTATAGGTCGTTGTGGCAGCGAAGAAGAAGCAAATCGGTTGTAATCGTGGACTTAAACCTTTGTGATGATCGTGAAGGTTGCGTACAGCTTCGCTACCTTCAAGTCTTACGCGTTAGTGGAGCTACCGTCATTTTTTTTTTTATTTTTTGGCTTTTCAAAATACCGTTCGACCAAGTATCTCCATTTACGCTATTGTAACGATTTAAAGGTGGAATTAGAATGAGAGACAGCTGGGCGAGTTGGTTTAAAGGTGGAACTTTCGCGAAATTTGCATTTTTGTTGAAATGGAGGGCATTTACACGGTTCGCCACTATCCCAACTTTTTTATATTTTTCCTAATTTTTTGGTTTCGCAAAATTCTTTCCTACCAATTATCTCAATTTACGCTATTATAACGATCAAAAATGGAACTTCCGCGAAATCTGCATTTTTGTGTAATGAAATGCGTTACACTGTTCGCAATTTCAGCCATTTTGTATACTTTACTTATTTTTGGTCTTTTCAAAATTCTGTTCAACCAATTATCTCCATTTACGCTATTATAATGATCAAAGGTGGAACCAAATGCAGGGTGTTACACGGTCAAGGCTTGGGGGAACTCGGCAAGGAATGCTACCCATTAACACGCACGAAAGAGTGTTGTCCAGCTTGCAAGTAAATCTGTAGGCGCGATAATTTCACCATAGTGTGTTCGATTTATTTTAGCCAGTTGGTGAGCGGGATTATTATACCGCTTGAAATCCGATTTTCGAGATTTGTATGCGTGATATATTTACAGCAAAATCAGTTGGATAACTTCGTTTCTATAAGATATTGATAGAATGAAAATACGTCTAACCCTTTTGCCCTGGTTATAGCAAAGATTTGGAAAAATTTTCATCTTTGAGATCTTCAGATATTTCTGAAGACGAGGTGCTATTCTCACCTCGTTAATGATAGCAGTTGCAACCATCTGTAATACGCTACAGTCATTTGTATCCGTATTTTTTTTAGTATTTAAAGGAAGCAAGATAATTTAAAGGGCATATCAGAGGTATGAGGAATTTGCCATGTTTAACCCGTGCAATGTCGTGACCGATGTAATTTCTAAAAATCTCAAAATTATGTTTGGGACATTTGTTAACGACGATAATACTTCGGCGTCAAACCATTTCGATAAATTTACGTTCCTAAAAATATTGTAGGGATCGTGAACACTAATTTAGGGCAGATATTGTTCATTTGACACCGCTAGGATGAAGATAAAAAATGAATAGTAAAATTTGTGTCCGAAAATTTCTGGTATTTTTTTTCACATACGTACTAATGCGTCAACTTTACTACACCCAGAAACAGCGAGCAACCTGTGAAAACACGCTTAGCACATGTACTCTGTTAATTTCAACTGTCTATGCACCCGGCTTAAAGATAACACCCGACCACATCGCTTGCTTTAAACCCAGTGGTACCGGCTCAAGGCCCATGGAAGCCCCTAAGAAGGAAGACTACACCTTGCGAAATTGGCAACATTACTTATAAAAGACATCGTAAACAACCTTTTCTGAAATGACAAGGGCTTCTAATAGCAACACACAAACTGTATCTATTCGAATTAACAGGCATAGTGGTGAAAGAAAATCAAGGTTCGTTCAGGAACACTGTTGCGGCGTTATTGCCGCACGCAATCAAACGCCTGTCTTCAGTAAAAAAGAAGCGTCTCTTACAGTCGGCCCAGCTCGCAGCCATCGCCCGGCCCCCCACACGTAGCCAACACGGAGCTTCCGGTAGTTAACGCAAACGAATGTCGTAAATGAGCCCAAGAACGCGGCGGAGAGGAACGCGTTTGCCGCACGGGCTAACTAAATTCGCTCCCCACGAGTTGTTCGCTCGACAGGAACATTTGTACATCCGGACAGCGTCGTTAGTCAAAGGACCCCATCCTCTTCCACTTACTATTTTCGGCGCAACATTGTTTCTCTTTCTCTTCCGACTCATCATTTACGTCGGCGGCGTTTCTTGTTCTGCGCGAAGACGATTCAAATCTCGTATCCGTGCCCCCTCCGTGGCCAATGCCACGGTCGGCATAGTGCGACGACAGGAAATGAGACAGCCTGCTCAGTTGGTAGCGCCCGCCGTCTCTTCGGAGATGAATGGAGCCTCTTTCGCCGGCCCAGTCTCTGGCTCACGTAGCTCATGTCTGTCCTCTCTTTCTTTTTTAATTATCCGATTTCACGCTCATCTCGGAGACAATCGGTATTTTATGCCTCTTTGCCGGGTGCCTTGTACCGTGATGATGTGATGGCCGTTTCTTTGCGTGTTCCTACACGGTGAAACGGGACGACCTTTGACAATGTGCATTACCGTGCGGTAATCGAACGAGTACCGTACATATAGCTAGAGAGGATGCATGCTTAAGCGACTGCGAACGAGGCACTAGCAGCTGCATCGCAGAACGCTTTTTTTGTTTTACTGTTAACTCCCTTGTACGCCTCTTCAAACGCGAAAGGTGACGGTAGTCATCGTCATCCGCCAACCAAAATGACCACCGCTGTAAAGAAATTCATAAATAAAAACACATTTGGGTTCGTGTGGGATTTGATACCAGGTTGCCAGAGTACGAACCAAATGCGCTAAATAGTGCTTGAACCTGGACACCCTGCCAGAATGGAACAAAGATTGTCCTGATGCCTGCCCCGTGACAGGTGAACGTGACGGTGCCTAAGTAGAACAGGTTCCCGTGGAGGGGAGGTAGCTCTGTGTGCGGGGAAGCTGCCGTCGGAGGGATTCTCTTCAAAAGATGCAGAAACAAAAGCGATGTATGGGCAACGAAGTAGGCTTTCGCCTTCGAGGCATGGAAACAGACTTAAGTTACCTAGAAATGTTTTTTTTTTATGTAGTGCATCGAATTTATGATGCACTTTTAAGGTCGTGTACTTCGTACTCGGGACGTCGTTTTTCAGCTGATTACAAGAGAGCAAGGAATACATGTAAACGCTCGGACCTCGGCTTACTAATATTGGCCGTTCAAGCTGATTATATGAGTTTTTTTTTTATTTCGAAACGAGTCAAATCCAGCAACCGGAACTGAGTCAGATAAAACTGTACTCACGATTTAAACTCGGCAATTTTCCCATAGAAAAAAGGTTTCAACGAAGTAGGTCACATAACGCTTGGAAAACGTGTACGCAGGCCGTATTTCGTATTGAAAATGAGCCAGATCCATTTTCCCTATGGGACTGTGCTTTTGCATGACAGCCGCCTTGGGAGTTTCCGCCTGCGGGATTATTCAAATTATTAATTACTAATAATTTATTTACATTATTTTTTAGTAACTTGTCACCGTAAATATCCCATAGCTTACATGTAAAACAACACATAATGGCTTTGACAGCGTTGCATTTAGGTGCTGTAACAAAGTTTTTCTTGTTTCTCAAGTTCTGTTTACGTGGATCTAATTCATTTCATAAAAAAAACTCCTCATATGATCGCACCTCTTACAAAAAATATACAACGTGTTACTTGCATTGCTGAATCGGTATATCATTTCAAACCTTGTAGACCTATTGGTACCGTATAACACTGCTGCCTTCATTGTCCACCCATCACGGCTACCGAGATGTACAGCACCTTGGCCGATCAGTCCATACTCCTTTACGTCGCGTGCATTTCAACGTTGGCTAGAATGTTTATACATTCCGTTCATTTCGTTCATGGCACATGCTGCGCTTTATTCGAACCTGTTTCAATGCTTCCTCTGCCGCTCAAAATGTTCCGGAGTCCATAAGCGACCCACAGCCAAAATACATCTTAGCTCTTTCTGAGGGATTCTGGGCATTCTCGTTTACCTTCCGCGATCGGATATTCTCTTTGCGAGTGCCCTGGTCGAATCTGTACCTAAAGATCGCATGTTCATTGTTCCGTTTGTCGGGGGGAGAGAGAGAGAGAGAGAGAGGAGAGAGAGAGAGAGAGAGAGAGAGAGGAGAGAGAGGAGAGAGAGAGAGAGAGAGAGAGAGAGAGGGACAGAGAGAGAGAGAGAGAGAGAGAGTTTATTCGATATCGATATTCCCAAGTGGGAGTGGTTCCCTAGTCCAGGAATCCGTCAGGTGAGTAGAAAGCTTTCGCTCTGGATGCCAGTAGTTGCTGGACGCCCAGAGGGCCCCGGTCACCAGGTTCTCCCACAGCTCAGGGGTGGGAAGGTGGGATCGGAGAGGAGGAAGTCTTGGATTGTGCTCACACTGTATTATAATATGAGGTAGAGTACCGGGTTGTTTGTGAACAGAACTGGCATTCAGCAGAGCATTGACTTGGAAACATACGATGCAGGCGAACTGGGTGAGGTATTAGTTTGTAGCCTGCGGAGTAGCGATTCTTCTTCCTTGAACAGTGCAGGGTGAGGGGGAGGAAAATGTAGTCCGTTGGACCGGTAATACTGCATTGTGTCTTGATATGTTACGAGCGGGGTGGACGATGTGGTTTCCCCAGAAGCCTGGAGAGAGAAGGTGCAGGCTTGATGATGAGCAAAGTTGTTGCCCTTAAGTGAGGAATGGCCAGGAGCCCAGATGCTGACTTTCCGACGGGGTTGATGTGGCAAGAGGGATTTTAAAGTATATGGGGTCACTCCCGGCTAAGAAGCTTCTGCAGGCAGCTTGGGAATCCGTGATAATGATTGGGTGCTCCGTAGGTATAGGGCTAAGGCGATAGCTAACTCTTCAGCAACCCAGGTTGACGATGTCTTGTTTGATGCACAAGGGATGTGGGCGGCCTTTGTGGTGACTGTGGCAATCACGTCAAGACACCCTGAGCTGAATTCAGTTCCTTTCTGGGGGATTGACAATGGCATAAAAAGGGTGCTACTCATCTGTCCACGTTTTTTGCCAGTAACAATCGACATGTAGTAGCACGTCGATTGCAACAGAAATGTTTAAATATTGATACAGGAATCGGCACCAGATTCAGTACCAGACATGCAGTAGCATGTCCAAGAAGACGGATTCATGCAATTAGCCTCCGTTATAATGAAATCTCTTTACTCAAATTGTATCTTTAATCAAACTTTTTTCACCGTTCCAACTGCAGTCCAAGGAGAGCAAGCAATCCCGGTTTTAACGTAGTATAGCTTATAACGAAGTCAGTTTTCTGTACCGGGGACTCCGTTATAACGATAGTTTACTGATTTCTTTTACAGGCATCAACTGGCTGATATTGCTCGCAGTAACAAGGTAGGAACGAGCCTGGACTTCAACAGCTAAATGCAAAAGCCGCCTAGGTTTGGAATGCTAGCAATAACGAAGAACGACTCGTCTTCAGGAGGATCCTATTGCTCCTCCTGAACGAAGTCACCCCGGAGTGCGAGCGGAGTTCGTCGGCGAGTAATTCGCATAGATGGGGTGTGCGCGCACGTATGAGTTATAGGGAACGCGGGCACCTCCCACCCGAGCAGGAAGTGCGCAGAAATAAAGCGCTTGATTCACAGCCGCGCGCAGCGGTCGCATGCAAAATCTGCGAGCGGCGCAAGCACCGCCTACAGCGCGAGCCACAAATTAATGGATCCCCGGGGCCTGCCTCATTGTGGTCCATTCATTGTGGTTTTTATGCGCGCGCAAGGCATTCCCGCCATGCCGGCATGCTCACCCTGAAACACCCGCAAGAGCAAAAAGCCTTTTCGTTAGTAGGCCAATTGCACTAATTTTGATAAACGAGTGAATGAGCGAACAAGAATGAAAGGGAACGTCGTCGCTGTGAGGACACCGAATCGAAGAATGGCTGAGGAAGATGGCGTCGTCAGCGTCCCTCTCGCGGCCTTCTGGGTCTGTGGTGTTGCGCCGAGCAGCGTGCCTTTCCACGGCGCGGCCGTTGAGGAGAAGAACAAGAAGAAGACGAGGTTAATTGTTGTCCCCTCTGTTAACCACGGAGGGAGGGCGAGAGGAAGCCGCTGCTGGTTTACGAGCAGGCTAGCTTGTAAACCGGGCTGCAAATATGCTTTCGCACCACTCGGCAGCAGCGATGACCGCTCGCGTTGACCTTACACACTCCGAGGCATGTCCCACGTGCCTGCCCTGGAGCCCTTTTTTCTTCCTGCCAGTGTGGTCATGTTCAGAGGACCCTGCGACCATACAGCCGCTGCTATGGGCGCGCGAGAGATAACCTCTTATTTAGTGTTTTTAATGCGTCTTCAATTGAATGTTGTACAAATCTGCCGGGGGAACTATCTCAGTGAACTTGTTAACGTGTCTTATCAACGTTGCTTTCAAAATGTCAAAGGAAAAATATTAGCAGTGGCTTAGCTAGGCTATGCCAGGATATACGTAGCGTTAGCTACGGTTCAGCTGGTTACTCTTAGCTTTCCTGGTTGTCTAGGATTAGCTTGATTATCATGCCTACTGCTGCTTCAATGACACACACACGGTATACGCACTATGTGCGTATACCGTGTAGTTAAGCGTATACCGTAGAGCTAAGCTGGTTCCACAGGCACACGGCGGTGTTGCTGCGACGCATGAGCCATCGGTTCCACACCCGTCCATTCCTCGCATGATCATCAAGTGGACCGGGCCGCCACGTGCGGAACGGAGGTCGGCGAAGACGCTGGGCGCGTGGGGTGTGTCAGAGAAGCCGGGCAGCGAGCAACGTTCTGTGTGCTGTGTGACGTCACCGCTCCTCGCGCATGCGCAGCACGGCTCTCCAGGAGTCACGTGAAACTGCTCAACCTCGGCCAGTGTAGCTCACGCTACAAAAGTAAATGACGGACCATTGTTTGGAATGATGCAGCGAAACCAGCGCTGGCAGCTCGAATCCAGTTGTGTGTGTGATCGTCTAGAGAGAGAGAGAGAGAGAGAGAGAGAGAGAGAGAGAGAGAGAGAGAGAGAGAGAGAGAGAGAGAGAGAGAGAGAGAGAGAGAGAGATCTTTAATGAAGTCTGGCGATGTTAGGAGGCTAAAATGCCTAACTTGCTACGCCAGTTGATGACGTGATGAAGATGATGGCGATGATGTTCAAGAACTTGATGCTCACAGAAACGGTAAGTTATTCACAGCGACTGATCTAGACCTGTGTGTTGCAGGAACTCTATCAGAGCTTTTGTAGCCCGTAACACACGTTTGGGACAAGCCCATGGTCCTAAAACGTCCTAGTTGACGTACTGAATTAACGTCATAAACTCCATGGCTTCATCCCTTGTCAACCTCACCTCTCCCGCCCTCTAACTTTTGAACTCCCTCCTGCATCCTGCAACACTGTCTCCCAGTCAAGTTTCACTGAAACTTCCCGCATACAACAACGATTCAAAAATCGAAAACATTAAAAAACGGCCCTTCAGCCGTTCAAAATGTTCTGTGATATAATGATATAATTGTACGTATTAATATAAAGTGTACTTATTGGTTTCGTGTTTTGTATATTGTTTCATATGTATACAATGTTTGTACAATTTGTACATATATGAACATCTAGATGTACCACTCCCCTCAATAATGCCCTCTTGGCCATGAGGGTATCTGAAATAAAAATAAATAAATAAATAAATAAATAAATAAATAAATAAATAAAAATAAATAAATAAACAAATATCTACTTCGACCCTAGGCTTAAGCGTTATGTGACATTATGAGCGAAGCCTGGAGGCCTGAACCATATATCTAAAGGATATGCAAGTCCTACGAATTGAAAGGCTAAAGACTGGCTACTTAAGTAACAGCCGTTCAGTGAAATTCGAATAAATTACCATGGTATTACAGCGAACAACAACGAAATGCCGACGATACCAGCGAAACCCACTTTACAATAACACTGAAAGGCAAGCTAGTTGGTGACAGTTCATAGCTGTAACTTTCGCACACAAAAAACGAGGACTGCGCTGGTCTTCGTGTCTCCGTTTAGTCCTCCTTTTTTGTGCGCAAAAGTTACAGCTATGAAGAAACCCACTTTAACCACGTTTGTGTACTAAATTTGTTTACAAAAGAAAACGTGTAAGCAACGCCTAGATTCCCATGCACGGGGCTGCGGCCACCGCAACATTTGGCCACCGTAACATTTAAGGACTGTATCATTCATTGAGCTTCAATATCTGTAAAACTGCTGAGCTATCTGCGGCCAGAATAAGCAACAACTACACGAATTTATCAGGCTACCGTCAGTTTCAGACTATTTCTAAACACGTTTAAGAATATTTTTTTTAAGAAAGGAAAGGAGAAAGGACCACAGTGGTGTATTTTAATCTACCTATGGTCCAATTCGTCTTGATTCTGATAAGCAGATATTAGTTTAGCTTCCAGAACGCGTTCAGTTTCCATCGAAACCCGGATACACCGCTCACCGCACTGAATAAAAAAAAAAAAAGCGAAAGAACAGGCACGACGCTATTTAGTTCACCTGTAGGCTTTATTCGTAGAAAGCCCTCTAACGGGGAGAACACGAAAATTACGGCGGTGTCGGGTTTACCGCAATCAAGGGCCTCTACGGCTGCTTCCGCCTCAGCGAAGGCGCCCTTCATCGCGCGCTTAAACATACATTGTAACAACCAGGGGCGCGTACGTGACCCAAATCCGACTTACTTAACTCGTGTCTACCAGGATCGGCGGCACCCTACAAAGCGGCATAGGCGTGGCTAACCAAAGATGAAACTGCGCGCAAGCTTGCTTAGCAAGCACGCCCCGCTGGACTTGGTATTATGATTAATATCCCCCTTTACCTCTCTTTCCCAGCACCCTCCTTCTGTGGTATGAAAGCCGACGGATCTGTTGTTACCCGAAATTCTCGAAATAGCGCATTAAATTCCATAAAATTCCAGTCCCTAATTTATTATTTTTAGTATTAAAAAATGTAAACAAATGTGCTCTGGTTGGTTGGAAGATGACGACATCGAAGTGAAGACGATCAGCCACCGCACGAGCAGCGAGGCTCGAGACATCTTCTTCACCAATCGAATAACGCCAGCCGTCTCGAAAGTCGTCAATAAAGCGGTGTCCTCTAACCCGCGCCTGCTTCATGGTTTTCAACAAACCCAAACAATATTATTTTTTCTGAACGTGGCTTAAAGCTTTAACAAATCAATTTTTCGGAGTTTTACGCGCCGAATCTACACATGAGCTATGAGGAGAGTCGTAGGTAAGAGCTCCAAATTTAGTTTTACCACTGGGAATATTAAACCTGAGCCAAAATTTGGACACGTGGAGGGTTTTCGTTTTTCGCCTCCATCAGAAAAATGGCCGCCGTGGATGGGATCGAACACATATCTTTGGGCTCAACAGCGCGACTCACTAAGCCACCGCAGTGCGTAAGTTGTTTAAAACTATGTGTGGCATGCTGGCTGAAAGGAAAGGGCATGCAAAGGTAGGAAGATGGAACACGCGGTGGAACAGCAACTGGCACAGCAACTGGCACTGGAACAGCAGATGGAACAGCAACTGGCGCAGAGGCCTAAGGGGGCCTGCCGAACATCGTAATTCGCAACAGCCTACACTGCTGCAGAAAGTACTCGGACAAAAAAAAATCTCACTAACCTGTACTCCGTCCGTCAGCAGGTGAAAAAACTGTGGTGCCAACCGTCATGTGTATCGACTGCCACACGTTGTTAAGAGAGCGATACTATAGAGGTCAGTAGAGCGATACGAGAACGAGCGCTAATTGCATTTGCCGATGACTTTTGGCGCGACTGAAGCGATGACCAATGTATTAACGATGACCTTTGGAAAAATACTTTTCTTCAAAAATATGTGAGCATTTAGTTCGATGACCACAGATGGTTCTCTCTCTTGCAGGAGGCTTGGAGTCATTTATTTTTCGGAACACCACGATATTCTATCTCGTGCACTGGCCCACCAGCTTTGCGGCTAGAAAGGCGACAGCTAGCGGCACTGGTAGAGTTGGTCTTCAGCTCCATATCAGGGGTCCCGGACTATAGGGACGCTTTCATTCCCCATCTCTCTCCTGCTATCTATCTCGAAGCGCGATCTCTCGACTCTCTCTCATCTATCTCGGCTCGTCCTCTCTCTCTCTCTCCTCTTCTCTCTCACCTCTCTCTCCTCTCTCCTAAAGTACGCCGTGAGTTTTCTAAACCATGGCAATGAATTACATATCGCCTCACATGCCAGAACGAGAAATTCCCAAGGACTGCGTGAGGGAAGGATATTGGGAAAGTTATTTGCGCCGAAAAAAAGATGAATATGAGTGCGCTGAACGATCTCGTCTAGCCGAAACCTTACTCAAAGAATGCAGGATACCAAACTTAGATAAAGGCAGAGACAGAAACGGCCGCCACAAATCTCGGCTGGTTTGAGGACGCGTCGCATAAAGAGCAAGATGCTAATTGCATTTTTTTTTATTTATATGGATACTTTGTTGCAAGTTCCGCTCAGCACTGAGCAGGTACGCTGCATGGAACCTCACAAAGATTTCCCGCTAAACGAGCAACGATGCTGCTAATAAGGCTCGTTTAGAATCGCTACAACCGCCCGTCGTGAGCGGGTGGTGCGACTTCGGCTCCATTAGGCGGCATGTTCATTAAACGACGCCCACGCCCAAAGCCAACAACAGGCGGTAGGAGGTACGTGGGAAGCTAATATTCTCGAAACGGGCTTTTTTAGGATGAGTGCAAAAAGAGCTTACAAAAGGCGAGAAATTATTTGTATTTAACTTTTTCACGGCAAGCCAGACATTAGGCGCCGGATAGTGGTCCAGTATGCATCCATTAAACGAACAAAATATTGAAAAGAAGCCTGGACTGAGAGAGTGTAAGTGGAGAGGCCTCGAGCGTCCCACGAACTCCCACATGCACAGCCCACAGATGGCGCCCACTTAACCGGGCCTGCGGCAAGATTGTGGCTTGAATGACTTAACGGCGAGTGCGTCCCCGCACTTGAAAGCGCTGGTGGCAACACTTGGCTCCGCTACGAACGCCAAGTGTGGGGGCGGCTCTCGCTAGGCTCACGCACGTTAGGCGCCCGCACCGCGCCTGCGTGGAGTCTGCACAAGCGAACGGTATCTTGGATCTTGCGTCAGTATGCCAAAATTACAGGCACACGCACGCGCACATACATGCACGCCGGTGATTTGCCACCTGTGGTATGGTAAACATAAGCACGGGAGCATGCTTATATGGGTATTCTCAACATTCTTGTAATTGAATAACCAGATTTAGGTCGACCGTTTCGAGAGTACTCCTCCCTCAATGTTGGTCCGCATGAAATACCCGCTAGGCTAATTTTTCACACTGCGCCAGCGTATCTCAGTAGGCCGCGCCAATGTGTCCTGTAAAAAAAGAAAACAACAACAACAACAAAAAAAGAAACACGGCACTAAAATTTGCTCGCAGCGTGTCGGTCGCGCTCGCTCTCAGGTCACGTCACCTGCTCCTTCGCTCAGGTAGCGCGCAACGGAGCGCCTTTCTGGGACATGGCGCGTCTCTCGGTTTTCCCACCGAACAGTTGGTCTCGAGAAAGGGGGGCGGTTGGGAGGAGGCATCTTCTAACGGTACAAGGATTCTTGAGACCGCGACCGCCTGTCCCCTAAAATACTCGGCGTCAAGGTAATTACCGCGGAGAGAGCGGGGGGAACGTCGGACAAAAGTGATAGCTCCCGCGACAACGAGCTAAAATTATCGGCCCTGGCTCCGCGCCCCCTGGAAGCGCACCACACCGCCGTGTTCCGCCGCGGTACCAAAACCTCCGTTCCCTCTCCCGTATGCAACGAGCGCGCAACACGGGGGGTGCTTTGTCCGTCATTTCCTATCTTGCTCTGAGAGGTGAACGCCGCTCCATGCGTGCTGATTCCCGAAACACCGCCTGAGGGCTATGCAGGCAATGTTTGTGCGAAAGGGTAAACATTCTGAAATAGCGCGCGCACGTTGATATCAAATATATACCACGCGAACGCCGCAGGTGGGCAAGGTTGTGGCCTTCGTCCGCTGACGGCGTGGTTGACTTTAGTTCTTAAAGGTGGCAGAGGAATCCACGGAGCGTCATTACCTCTAAGCAATTCCCTCTGTAGTGAAGTTTCATTAGAAAGTACGTGACGTTTAAATCTGAAAGCCACACGATGCCGTTTAGACAACTCATGGCGCAAAGCGCCTCATTAATTGCGATGTCATTGGGCAGACCAACCCCTGTACATCTGGAAAGTAACAAGGAATCTATATCTCTGCCGCCCCTGTTAGAGGTAAAATTTCAGGGTTAATTTAAACAGCTTTGCGTTGTGCCAAGACGGGAACGATAAACGCACGCTTTTGAACATTGCGCGCATGACTCAGTAAGTCCTGCCAGTATAGAATACGGCTATGACAGGTTGCCAGGATTGTACACAAATAAAACCGTTCCCATAGAGTCTGAAGGAGAGGGTAAACGTTCTAGGCAAGCAATCTCTTCATTTCAGTCGATTACAACTAACATGTCTCGAGATTGTTCTTGTGGCTTCGAGTTTTGTACCCGTGTCCAGATTTTCTTATTAGCATGTTTCCTTTACGACAGCAGTTGTTTTGAACAGATGCTACGTTTGAAAAGCATATATTTGGAGAAAGGCCTTCGACATTTTATGAAAGTAAGGTAGAAATATTAGAGTCCCTTTAGGGGAGGTGCAATTTGGCTTGCTAAGTTGTGATGAAAAGGCACTTCTCACAACGTGCGGTGTTAGCTGGGCGATTCAAACGAGTTTCTGGAAGACACGGTTTATTCTTCGGCTATATGGAATTAGAAGGCGTACATCCTCACGGACACCATCCCGTGACCGCCCTGCGGGAGGAACTGAGCCTTGATTTCGAGCCTGAGATCGGTGCACATGCTTTACGGGATTCCTAAAAAAATATTTTAGATTGTGGCGGCGCAGACATTTTGAACTGTGTCGCTTTATTACATGACGACTTGACTGCAGAAAATGCGAACGAAGGATAACGTAAGAAATTCTGAGAACCAAAACGGCTTTGATTTGTTTCATTACGAGCTTTATTTTGTCGAAAATGACGGTGTTATTACAGGCTGTATTTGGGCCTGTGGCATAAGTGGCTAGTTAGTAGTCCAGTCGCAAGCACGAGTAAGGCGAGCCGTAACGGAACATCAGGATGAAATCGACGAGCGAAATATCAATGTGTACATACGGCAATGCGATAGTAGCGACACCAAATCAATAAGATCATGAGAATAAACTTGGACAACGAATAGTTCAGGTTAGCCAACATTATATATGCGATATTAAGCCAATTGACAAAAATCAAACGCCAAACCTCATTATTACTATAACGAGGTTTGCATGCGAAATTCAAGTCCCTTAGCTAGACCTAGATAGGCAGAGCGTTCCGAACTTTCGCACCATAAAATTGAATCAGTTGTCCTCTATATACAATATCACGATTCGGTAGGTTAAAATTGCAACTGAATGCCTGTCTAGTCTCCCGAACAAGCGAAGAAACAGAAACAGCGCGTATGGGCTCGTATTGTCGTTATTGTCGTTTACCCGGAAAAAGTTTAGCTGCGTAAAGAAAAGAAAAACAGCATCACCCCCCCCCCCCCCCCCCCCCCCCCCCTTTGTCTCGTTCCTCATAAAGTCTGATGCTGAGACGATCAAAGCGGGAAAGATGCTTATGATCAGGGAGGGTCGTTCTTGCAGGCCGTTCGTTGCAACAGGTCTAAATACGTGATATATGTTCGGCCCCAGATTAACCGCCACCTGATATGGTTACTCGATAACGCCTGCAAATTACATGGTAAGTTTGCGCGGGCTCCGTGCAAGTGCGTTATGCTTCCCCGCGTGATGGTGTGCTAGGGCGTGGGAGAGGAAGCGGGGTTTTTTATGGTGCGTTCCACACCCCTCTCCCCCCTGGTTCTTTGTACGGCAAGAGTGCAAGTATCATAAATATTGATCCATTTGAATTTTGCATAACCCACATTTATTTATTTTAATTATGCTATAGATGAACATGATTGTTCCGCTTCACTGTTGCTTACCTATAAACTCCCACTTCCAAGAGCAAATGATGAATGCAAATTGTTTTATCTCACCTGTAGATGCATATCGTATTGTACATTAAACGCTGAATACATTGTGAGGCCTTGCCAACGGATGACTCCTGTCTTCCCACGCCATGCACCGGGCACTCCCTACAACGAAATTACTGGCTGTGTTTCACATGTGTGATGTCTAGGCGTCATTCAGTAAATATATGACCCCGCGGTGTTTGTTTTTCCTGCCATCTTTTTCTCGCTAGCAGTCCAAAGTGGCTTTAAGAACCCCGGTGCTGTTATCAATACATTTCGATGATTAGGCCAGCGATATACCGTTCCAAGATGGGTACAAGCCCGGCACTCCTAGGGCGATGCAGAACGTAACTATATATGTCACTGGGCGACATCCCGGACTCTAACCTAGCTTCCCAAATATAACCCCAGCTCGCTTCTCACCCACTAAGGCCTGACTTTTCCTCTCTTTCTCCTCTCTTTTTTTTGCCCATTTCCCCTTTACCACGTGCAGGATAGCCAACTAGGCCTTAGCCAGGTTAACTTTCCTGCCTTTCTTCTACATTCTTCCTTCCTTCCTTCCTTAAACCCAATCAGTGCCAGAACAAAAACCCGGAAGTTAGAAGCATAACGAAAATGCTGAAGAGTACGGATTCTTGGGCGAGTTGGTGTTGCATTGCATAAAACTTCATAGCGCATGTGGACGAGGACAACGAAACAGAGACACCACGGAGACACCACGGAGCATCAAAAATGTTGAATTAGAGACCTCGAACGGGAATTTGTTCTCTTTATGAACCACCCTAATTGTTGTCGTTTTATTCCAATGGTCGGATTCTTTGTGTTAGAAAAATAACCGTACCCAGAAAGCAAAAAGAAAAGATGAAAAAAAGCGCCGAGAGAGCCATACGTGGAAGTTGCGCGCATAACTAAGCCCACCGAAAGAAACGGCAGCCGGCAGTCCAGGGCCACAGCTTAGAAGCGTTAGGTGAGAAAATAGAGCAATTATTTCATTCCGTTCGTGTTCTTTAAAATCGTAAACTTGGCGAAATAGCTGCCCTATGACCGCTGGATTGTGCACGCGTCCTCGTAAGTTCTGTACACGCATGAGCAAGCCGTTGCACTCGCGCGACAGTCGCCGCTGTTTGCGTGAGCGCCGCATTCCCGCGATCTCGGCTGCATGTGCGCAGGGGCGTGAGCGCACCGACCGGGGCGGACAAGCAGCAGCCTTGGCAGGCCGCGCTCAAAGGTTCCGAAGGGCGTCGAAGGAATGCGCTGCATCCGACGGCTTCCCGTCGCGACGGCCAAGACCGCTTGACGCGCTCGCTCTCGCGAACACGGCACGCCATCGTGCGCCCATCGCGGCGACTTACGAGGAGCAGGGCGGATGAAGCAGTGCGCTCGTCCTCTTAAAGAGGCCGTAAAACCGCGACCGGGAAAGCACGATTGCACCGGGCTCGAGTGAACTGTCCGATCACACCGCCATTCACTGTACCCACGAACCGCGAAATCGGCCTAATTATTTCTTCTAAGAAGAGATTCGAGCTCCTTGTCGCACCCACATGTCTCCACGGCTGGCTGGTTTCTAAAATTTCAACGAAATTTGGATCTTTAGAGCTCCGAAGTAACACCTGGGCTATGAAGGGCGCCGTAGTGCAAGGCTCCAGATAAACTGTGACCGCTTGGGTATATATTCAACGTGCGACAACATCTCGACCCGCGGGCGTTTTTACTGTTCGCCTCCACCTGAAAAGATGCCGCCGCGATCGGGATCGAACACGCGTTATTGATCTCAACAGCTAGTTTCTAAATAGGGCTGCCACCTTTCCTGAAAAAAAAAAAAAGAATGTCGGCCATCCGGCAAGGAAGGGAGGGGGGGGGGGGCGGGGGGCGGTGGGTCATTGTATACGGTGTAATATGTTTAAAAAAAAAAAGACGCCGTGTTTCTTGACATCCAATGCCATTCACTGTAGGGTTATCCTAGACAAAAATCAATATAGCGTTTGTTGTGAAAGGTACGGATATTGGTTATTAATTTGAATGTGCTGCCCTGAAAAGTAACCCCACATACTTCGACCCATTAAAAGCATCTGAATCCACCAAACGAACGTTGACAAGTATGCAATGCGCAGCCTGTCGACGCATTTATAGTCGTAGTTGCTAAATTGGCGCTTATAAAATGTAAAAAAAATATAGTCGTGACACGATGCCCAAAAAACCAGCCAATGACGGCCGGTTTTAAGTACGGGCCGGCAACCGGCCCGCTGTCTAAAAAACTGGTCGGGCCAGTCAAAAACCGGGCAGGTGGCAACCGTATTTCTAAAACGTCTTACCACCACAGAGTGAGTGAGTGAGTGAGTGAGTGAGTGAGTGAGTGAGTGAGTGAGTGAGTGAGTGAGTGAGTGAGTGAGTGAGTGAGTGAGTGAGTGAGTGAGTGAGTGAGTGCACTATTGATATAGAAAGTGGAAGAGAAGTGGACTGGGGATATTTTGAACTCATTTGGGAGTTCACCAGCATACAACCCAGTCCGGGGGAAGGGGAGAGTAAGAATGACAGGGGATAGGTGAGAACAAATGGAGACGGAGAAAGAGGAAGAGAAAGAAAGAGATAAGGAGTGCGTAATGCTGGCCGGTAGGCATTGGGCTACAGCCGTTGTATGAGGTTGGTCTTCTCAAGGAAGGCCAGGACAAGTCGGAATGTTTATTGCCGGATGGAGTTGGGGCCCTTCGGGGAAATCAGGTACATCAGGGTGTGGCTGGGCAGCCTGAGACGCTGGAGTGCGGCCCGAAGCTCTGCTCGCGGGGCATCGTGGTGGCGGAAGGAGCAGAGCAGGTGATCCAGGGTCTCGGCTGTGGGCAGTCAGCACATGTGGGCGACGACCGGCGGCCTTGTCGTGCAAGCGGGCTGCCACGTTGCAGCAATCTAGCCGCATGCGGAGGAGTATGGAGCGGGCGTCCCTGCTGATGCGGCCAGGCAGGACCTGTGGAGCTTGGCCGCTGACGACTCTGGGGTCCGTGTGCATCGTCCCCACCTCTCGCGCCATGATGGGTTGTGCGGCGTCGAAGGGACTCAGGTTGCTGGAGGCAGGGGCCCCTCCTGTCGAGCAGCACCTCTGGCCAGGGCGTCACCACCCTCATTTCCGGTGATTCCGAACATGAGATGGCAACCAGTGGAGCCGCAGGTCAACACCGCGGAGTCCACCAGGCGAAGCTGCGCCGCCAGCGACCGCTCCACGTAGCCGCTGAAGCTCGATGCTGGTCCGCCGCTCGCAGTCGCAAGAGAGCTGTCGGGGAGTCGGTGAAAATGACGGCCCCCTGAATCTGGTTATCCTACTCTAGCAGCAGGTCTGCAGCCTGGCCAGCTCTGCATGGGTGGAGGCGGCGAGGAACGGCAGGCAGCATACACTACTGGTGCCAAGCTCCAGTTCCGTGCAGGCGACTCCAGCTCTCCCAACGGACGGTTGAACGGAGTTGCCTGCGTAGAGCTGCAGGAGGCCGGCCGTCTTGTCCTGCAGCAGGGGCAGCAACCTTCTGATGGATAGCCTGGAAGATGCACGCATGCATGCATGTTTCTAAAACGTGTTCCCACCAAAAATGCATGCATGCATGCATGAATGTATGCATGTACGTAAAAAATAAGGGTTGGCAGTCAAGAAAACTTCGGAAAGCAAAGGGGAGGATGTGGTAGGTCATTGAAACAGATAAAGAATTTGGAAAGACAGAAAGAAAGTGTAGGAAAAGTGGCGCTAGCTACCACCCCCGAGCGCAGGAACAAAATACCTTAACATTGTAGGGCGCTATGTCGGGCGAGAGGAACGAGCCTCAGGCAGGACGACCGTTCGTCGCAAGGCAAAACCAGATTCTATGTTGTAAGCACCGGCGAGACCCCCGTGTCCTCGTGCGCCCGCGCGGCCATGCAGCCTGTGACCATGTCTATCGGGCTGCTGCACGAGGAGCGGCGCTCGATCCAGCGATGTCGCTGGAGCTGGTGCTACAGGGCTTCCCCCCAAGAGAAGAGCGAGAGTGACGATCGGAAAAGTCATGCGAGGTTCCAGTGGACACGCCGGGGTGGTCTTGTTGTAGGGGGCACAGCAGGTTCGAACGAAGTGACTTCGGCTCGAGGCTCGAGGTACGCGGGCTTCAGTCGTTCAATGGCCACGGTGTCTTGGGTTCCATTGATGTCCACAACAAAAGGGGTCGAGTGGCGTTTAACGACCGGATAGGGGCCAACGTAATGAGGCCGCAATGGTCCTCGGACGGGCCAGTAGCGCACGAACACATACGTGGCAGTTTTGAGGTCAGGGTGCATGTAAGTCGTCGGGTACTTTGCAAGGCGTGTGGGTTGAGGCCGAAGATGCCAAAAAACCTCTCGTAGGTGATCGACGTAGTCCTTGCGGGGACAGGTTGCGAAGACTCGTCGAACAAGTCCGCTGGCAAACGCAGAGGTGTACCGTAGACGAGCTCAGCAGACGTGCACGAGAGGTCCACTTTGGGTTACGCGCTCCGGATACCGAGGAGCGTCAGTGGTAGCCGTTTGATCCACTCGGTTGGGGCATCCGTGCGCTGGAGTGAAGACTTGAGGTGTCGGTGGAACGCTCGACGAGGCCGTTTGACTGCGGTGGTACGCAGCTGTTCGAGACGAGTCGTGCCGAGAAGGTGAAGTAGTTCTGTGAACAGAGAACGACTCGAACTGCCGGCCGCGATTCGTAACAAACAGTGGAAGGTCATCCGAAGCGCGACACCCAGGTAGAAACAAAGGCTGAAGCTACTGTGGAGGCCGTGATGTCGGAAGAGGGCAGGCTTCGGGGCCAACGTGTGAAGCGTTACAACACAGGTGAGGATCTACCGCTAACCTTGGCCGGAGGCAGGGGCCGACGAGGTCAATGAACGACTGAAAAAAACATTAATAGGCCTGAGGAATGGCTTTGGCAGGGGGAACGGAATGGCGTTGGACTTTTGAACGCTGGCACGGCGTGCAGCTCGTACCCAGTCTCGAATGTCAGCGTTCATAAGGGGCCAAACGTATAGATGCCCGAATGCCGGGGTGGGCCATGTTGTGGATGGCGTCAAACAGGCGGCGACGATGTGAGGCAGGCAGGACGACTGTTCGTCGCAAGGAAAAACCAATTCATATTTTGTGAGCACCGGCGAGACCCCCGTGTCCTCGTGCGCCCGCGCGGCCACGTAGCCTGTGACCATGTCTATCGGGCTGCTGCGCGAGGAGCGGCGCTCGATCCAGCGATGTCGCTGGAGCTGGTGCTACAACATAAATACCTCAGAAAGTGGAGGGGAAAATAGCCCCGCCGGTAGCATAGTGGTCATCGCACCAGACACGTATTCTGGAGGTCGGCGGTTCAGATCCCACCCGGCGGGCATTTTTTCTCCACTTTCTTTCTGTCTTTCCAAATTCCTTATCTGTTTCAATGACCTACCACATCCTCCCCTTTGCTTTCCGAGGTTTTATTGACTGCCAACCCTTATTTTCGGTCTTAATTCAACAAGCCCCTTATTTCACATTCTGATTCGCTGTATGTACGTATTATGTATACATGTGTATGTATGTATGTATTATGTATGTATGTATGTATGTATGTATGTATGTATGTATGTATGTATGTATGTATGTATGTATGTATGTATGTATGTATGTATGTATGCGTGTGTGTGTGCGTGTGCAGCCCTTCGCAGGCCCCGTTCCAGTCTATCTACAGTAAGCTACAACTACAATGTAATAAACGGATTGCATAATGCTCTAAATGTATTGGACGTAAGAACAAACAAACAGCCGTACAGGCCTGTCATAATAGGAACAACTCAAGATCAGCCGAATGACAGCAACAACTAGGAAGATCCGAGGACGTCATCGAAGGGTGCAGTTGACCATGCTTGGAGAGAGAGAGAGAGAGAGAGAGAGAGAGAGAGAGAGAGAGAGAGAGAGAGAGAGAGAGAGAGAGAGAGAGAGAGAGAGAGAGAGAGAGAGAGAATAAACGCTGGTTCGAGCAAACGGTGGTGGTTAAACCGTCACTCGGTGTTGTGGATTAGCGTCAGTCCAAGTACCCTTGGGCCTTGGCTGCAACCCTGGCATAGGTGACCAGAGATATTTTGTCAGCGTGAAAGGAGCTGGTCAACAGGTTCTCCCACTTTTCGGGTGGAACGGTTGGAATTGGGGGAGAGCCTCGGGTGAGTTGACAATCCCACACCATGGGGTAGGTAGTATGAGGAGGAGTCAGAAGTAACAGCTGAGGAGGTATTTGGTATGGAAGATAGAGCGGAGGAATGCTGTGTTATAACATTTGTTTGTAAATGATGCCCTCGGACTAACCAAGTAGGAAGCATTTATCTGATCGTGGTGATATATTTTTAAAGTAAATCTTTACTAATCTCGTCCAGTGGTTTTGCCGTCACCCCGATTTTTGACCTTCATTTGACCGCAGCTGCGCCCCACCCTCTTGCAGCGCTTCACGTGACTCGCTGGGTCAGCTTTCAGCGCTACGCTCAAGGCCCCGTTTTCAGTTAGTTCTGCTCAAGTGAGCGGTGACGGATGCGGCGGGAGCGGCCGCCATGGACAGGCTCGAGACCTCACTCACCGAGCCGCTGAGACCGGGACTACTTCCGCACCTCTCCTCACCTACCAAAAATCACCAAATACTACCGAACTACGACACAGACCTTTTCCAGACCTCACACATCTTTGACCAGAACCCAAGGAATCGCACTCAGACAAATTCAAGGAGGCACTTTTCCCCACCCAATCCATATACATTTACTCTTTCCTACACAGTACTCGGATAAGTTTAAACTCTGGCAGGAACCAGGAGCTCTGAAACACATTATATTCGACTAGACAAAAAACTCGGACCTTCCGCACCTTAGCCTGTCCCCTTCCCCTGAGCAGTGGGAGATACTGCTGCCCAGCTGTTGACCGAGGTCCAGCTCCTGCTTGTGGCCAGGGGTAGTATTCTCGTGTTTGTCCGTTTTGAAAGCGTCCGTTTTGCGTCCGTTTTATTGTGACGCACTTTCAGTTGTAGGCGGGCCTTGGGTTGACTTTTGCGCAATTGTTGTTGTAAACACATTTTAAACGACTAAACCTATTTGAAACTATCTTCTACGTGTTTACTGTTCCGCCAGCGAACCAACATCAAGGCAACGAAAAATCGTCTGCTCGGAGAAGCAGCGGCTCATAGCTCCGCCGTGCTTGCATGGCGTCACATCCGGGCGTCCGCTTTTAGCCAATCAGGGACTTGCTCAAAACGGACCCTTTTGAAACGGACACAAAACGGACAAAACACGAGAATACCGCCGCAGGGCTACGGCAACCTGGGCAGCACATAGGCCCCTGGACTGAGGAACCACTCTCACTATTATTGCGCAATAAAGTCTCTCCCTCTCTCTCTATTCAGCTGATAGGCAGCTGACCAACCCGCAACTGCTAGCACACGCATGCGCCGCCGCTGGGTCGGCAGCCCGGCTATGGCGGTCCCTCGTGCTTCTCCCTTCTTACCTTGTGTGTCGAATAGTGTGGAAGAGGGCCGCGGGTGCCGCTTTTCTGATGGAGCCGGGAAAGCGAAAACGCCCCCTGTGTGTTCGAAACTTAGGCGAACGTGAAAGACCTCACCCACGGTGGTCAAAATTAATCCGGAGGAGCCTCCACTACGGCGTGCCTCATCGTCCTGTGTAGCGTAGGCTCGTTAAGCCGTCATAATCAATCAATCAAGACTGAGTAAGAGAGAGCCGTGAGGCTCGCAAAACGCCGGAAGCGGGGCTACAACCGTAGACAGAGGCAGGCTTAGGACGAATAGTATAACAAATATAGCTAAATCAAAGGTAACCAAGTGAAACCAAGACTTAACCAGACTAAGCCAAGCTTTCGCTTTGCATATCCAGGGTTAGCTGAGCCTAAGCGGCAGTCATTTTTTTTTTTACCTTTTCGTTCAGCATTGCAGTCTCGATTCGCACTCCTCTTTAATATAACATACACTTCTTCCTCGTATTTTCAGAATCCACTGCGCGGCGGCCGGCACGGGACTGCGGAATAAGAAGGCTGTCAGCCCCCCGGAGCCAGCAGAGCTAGCTTTTGGGGCGGAAGTTGGGCGCGCCCACGGCTGTTTGCATGTGGAATGACAGTCAGGGTCAGGTCGTCGGGTCTGAACATCCGGTCGACATGGGTACAAGGCTCGACGAGCAGGGACCTGCGCTGGCTCTCGCCGTGCCCCACCTCGATGCATCGTGTTTGCGCGCGAGGTTCTTCCTCTATTTGCGCCCTTGAGAAGGTGGGTGCGACGTGCCACTGGAAATTCAAGTTTGGCGCTTCTTCTTCTAGCCGGGACGTTTGCGGCTGATTTACGAGTCAGCGGCATACGTAGGAGTAGTCCTCGTTGAGTGCGGCCGCTCCAGCGCGGCGTTGTGAGGCAGCTTACCTGCAGCATTAAGTGAACTCTGCGATTGCGGTAATAAACAGAGAAAGCCTGTAACGCGCGGCTAATCTACCTGTGCAATCTTTGAAGCACCTAAGTGTGCTTGATGTCGTGGTAGCTTGTTCATGATATGTGAGCAGGTTTAGCGCAATAGAGAACAGGCGCTGAACGCATAAGGAAAAGTACGACAAGCCGTAATATGGTAACGTTTGTTTTTAACTTTGAGATAATGTTATAGATATTTTATCTGATAATCTTTTTTAAACGACATAAATCGATCTTTTGGACAATTTTGAAAGTGGCCCCACGGCTTTCTTAGTTTCTAGTACCGTACCTTTGCTTGCTGTTTCGTAGTCTGCAGCGTGTCGTCCAGCTCATACTCGAATGGAACAGGGCGCACCCAGAGGCGTGCGCACGCACGCACGCACACACGCACACATAATACGCACCACAACGCGCGCACGCATGCACACACACACGCACAAGCGCACAAACGCACACACTAACACGCACACACATCAGACTTCCTGACAAGAACTCTCAGTTATGCTTCCAGGATTAAAAGGGAAGGCTTCCCGAATAACTTCCGGTTCGCCGTAGGCAAAAAAGACAAGGGCTTCGGTTCATTCTTTTAGTCTAATAGGAGATGAGAGACGTTGCACTAAAAACGATTCTTTGTTATAATCCGTAGTCTCGCAGTGCCCAGTAACTCCACCGCCGACGACTTCCAGCGCGGTGTGTAGTGCAAGCGTCGGTGTATAACAGCTCAAATAGGCGTTCCTTCGGGAGGGGTGGGGGGAGGGGGTGCATAAGGGGAGAGCAAAGAACGCGTCCTTTGTGTCAATGACCCTCCCCTTCTGATGCCGCTTCTAACCGTACACACTTCTGTGCACGCTGTCTTCTGAACACCACCCTCGGAGGTATCTCGCGCAAACGCCGCCCATTCCGATGGCAGTTATTTTCGCGCTCGCCTTTCGCTATCTTTGCACACACTGCTCTCAGTGTTGTGCGGAGGACGCGCCTTTTCGTCGCACATTGTATACCGTAGCGTGTTATTACTTCGCGGGCATCGGCAACTGTGAAACACCCGCAGTGCCACTGCACTCTGATGTCTAGGTGCAGCAGCTTGTGCGGCCACTGGAGATGTCTATCTGCCCTCAGACCCACCACGATGGTAGGCCCAATCGGTGAAGGCGAGGGCTTATACGCGGATCTCGAGGAGGTGAAACAAAAATATGATACATATATAACCTAAGGCCAGCGAGAATTTCAGTAATTCTGGAAGGCGTGTGTTAATGAAGTCCAGTTATATCGGCGGTGAACAACGATCACGAGCTTGCTCAATGCCAATGAGCGGAAAAACAAAATAGAAAAAAATATATTCTGGGCAGTTTTGTATCGCTCTGTACATCTCACGTTGGTTTTTGATGCCCAAGTACTTCATGTTTTATGGGCGAAGCACCTTAGGGGCTCGGGCTGTCGGCTTCTCCTGTCGTCGTCGTTTCATGTCGTAACGGTAAATCAAGTTGTCAAACGATGGGCAAGAAACAAGTGCATAATGGATAAAGGCGTTTCAAAATGAGCTAACATGATTCAAACTAATTTATTATACAGGAATAATCAGGATTTACTTGAATTAATAACATAAATTTGATAAATTCCGTCTCAAAATTGGTTTCAAACTCCAGGTCTTCTCCTGTAAAGTATACTCCTTAGCGTGCTGCGGCGTGTGACACGAAGCCAACTTACGGCCAAATGTCTCATTTAATTGCTTAAATCCGGTTCAATTCAAGAGAGGGCGCCACCGCTTCAGCATGAGCGCAATCGCTCCTCTCACCAGCGCTTCTCCGGCGCCCAATCAGCGCGCTTCGTGTGGCAAGAGCCTTACAATCTTTGAATACACTTCTACACTGCATGCTTCGCCCCTCCTAAGGTTTCACGTTAGGAGAGATGGCCCAGGATGTTTTTTGTAGCCATGTTTTAGTTCGGCGTATCATTGTGTAGTTCACCCAGCCGCCTTGTGCTAGGTTCTGACAAACATTTCATGCGTCTAGCTGGTCGCGTCGACGAAGAATCGCACGCGCTCGCTCCAGTGTCACGCGCTCGCAACATAGCTGGTGGGAAATGCTCTGTAGCTCTCGTTATAAGGGAGATGCCGTGGAAAAAAATGATGTTGCAACTGGCCGCTAAGATGACTGCATCGTTTCGCTGAGTTTTTTTACTTGTGCTAATTAGTTCGCGACAGTGAAATTGCAACGTTGCAAAATTCCGTCTGCTGTAATACGTGGCCGTTTACGGAGGGGAGTAATGGTTACAGAAAACAGCTGTAAGTCTTGTTTCTAGAAACTACCCTGAATCAAATTCTGGGAGAACCAATTTAGAAATAATTCGACGGAAGGTATGCGTATGTGTATCTGTTCGATCAATACAGTAATCCACCATACATAACTCGATTTAGTTATCGCCCAACACAGCTTCGCTAATCTTTCATCTTCATGGGCAGTAGTGGAAGGGCTTTATATTTTTGTCTTTGCGGGCGTTCTTACTTGGTGGGGTGGAGGGCAATGACTATTATCTGCTAAATGTGGCGATGTACGCGTTCGCTGCTTTGCTCGTAGGGCGTATGCGCTTGTAGAGCCTTATCGTTGAGAATCTGTTTGTTTATCCAACGCTACTCGCGCTTTCGTGATGGAAGACCGCGATAATATAACACTCTTTGCTTGGTAGAAGCGAATTTGTCACAATTTGTCTGGAACCATTGCACCACCCTTCCCGTTCACCCCCCGAGAAACCGTGCGCTTGTTTATTCCCGCTCAGTCCTAAAAAATGAACATATCGTTCAGTAATCACCACTTATTCTCTCATACCCGCTGTATCCGGTCCTGTATAATACGCTAAACAACGCCACTCGTATAAAGAAAAAAAAAAAACGCGTGTTATGAGCTGACCAGAGTTAGCAAAGAAAGCTAAAAAAAAAGTAAACAGAAGCAAAAAAAAAAAAAAAACTTGATCACAGCATAGGAAACTGTCGGCGTTGTTTTCCCCCCATCATTACGAGATATCCAAGGTATGTAAACAAAGTCAACTCCATCCAAGACAAAGAAGAGGGTGAGACACGAGCGAGTGTGTTTTGCGCGGAGGGAGGGGTTTATTTACGTATGAACGGCATGCAGGATGAAACACTTCCGACCCGCTGATTGATGTCGAAATGATAGGGTTCGGGAGGGTGAATATGACGTTCGTGGAACGTGGAGCCTCTGGGCTAACATTAAAGAACGTACGAGGGCCGTCCATTGGTCCACGTGTTTACATTGCTCGCTAAGAGTGCAGACAAGCTAGGGGCCGTTCAAAGTGGAAAGATATATGGGGTGCGGTGCGTGCTTTATGACGTGCTGTTATGACCATCTTTCGGAAGCAACAACAACGCCGACAACTCTTTTTCTAATCATTTACACATGGCTATAAGAACAAGAAAATGGCCCGTATAAAACTAGCATTAAGAAAAAAACATGATATTGTAATAGTTTTGGTTTACGAAGCGACATCAGATGCATAACTTCTCCCAATCGTACCTCATCCAAACGTATTCGTGTTGACTCTGGGATTTCCCAGGGATCTGCGTTAGGTCCTGTATTGTTTTTAATATCTTTAAATGACGTTGTTGCTGGACTGTAATTTGAATTGTACGCCAATGATTGCATTATCAACAATACAATTGCGCGTGGTGATTGGAATGGATTAAACAAACTTTACTGGTGCCTGCAGTACGCGCGTGCGCGTAGACTGAGCCTACGTCGTCCTCGGGGTGAGAATCAAAGTAAGGTGTACACTGACTTCGAAAAAGGTATTGGATTGGTGCGGGAGCTGGAAAACAAGCAAAAATTAAGACAAAAAGATTTGCATGAAAATTACAAACAATACAGCCTACTATATTTAACATACTTATACTGCTGGATGCATTCTTGTAACAGAAGTGGAGACATTACAAGTACCTGGGCTTGTGGTCTTAACTGAACCAAGCACGTCGACATTATTCCGCCAATTGCACGTCGTGAAGTCTTTTTAAAACGTGCTTTAAAGTTTTCTACTCCGTTTGCTCATTTCCTGGCTTACAACACAAAACTTCACGCAATGTTAGGATACGCCATTATCGTCTCAGATTGTTACACTCAATCTAATATGTATTTAAAAAAGCTAAAAAAAAAACATAGGGCGGCCAGTTTTTTATTATTCTTAGGGGCACACATCCATAACTGCTCTTGTTCAAAGAAACGACCTACCGCAGTTATCAAGAAGAAATCGAAGCCTGCGTTCAATTTTCTACCAACTTGTCACCATGAATATTACAATATTGACACCTCCAATATTTAGAATTATACCGCCGGTTATAAAACAAGACACCGACACGCGCTGTCAGTAGCACCGCTCAATCCACCTAACAGCTAGTTCAAACACACCTACTTCAAGAACCATTGTCGGTCGGAACAGTCCCTCCAACAGAGCAATAACCCGAAATTCACCGTCGCCTTTGAGTTACAACTGCATAAATTATGCATATCATTCTTATTTTTTGTGTGTAGGTATGTATGTGTGTGTCTCATATTAAAGTGAGTTGTGGAACCGTCTTCCGCCCCCCTGCAAAGATGTACTAACACCCTAGTGTGCACAAACGAATTAAAATCAAAGCCTATTTCATAACGGAAAGATGGTTACAACGCGAAGCTTTCTCCCACGCAACCTGAGCCAAAGTCAAAGCCAAAATCTCCCACCTCCCCTCGCGGGAACCCCTGTGTAGATGCGACGCATAGGGGGTTCACGTTGCAGCGTTGGACAGCGGAGGAACGGCGCTGGAACGATGGAGCGGAGCGGCGCAGACACCGCATTTTATAGCGCGCAGAACGGTGAGGGGACGCGCCGGCGCCAGGTGCGTATGCCGCGGCTATGACGCAACACAATCCAACACAATCCACTTTAAATCCAATCCAATCCAAATCCAATGCAATCCAAGCCAGCCAGCCAAGCCAGCCAAGCCAATCCAATCCAATCCAATCCAATCCAATCCAATCCAAGCCAAGCCAAGCCAAGCCAATTCAATCGAATCCAATCCAATGCCCCTCGCGAGAGAGTGTTCGCTATCGGAGAGGAGCGGGGGTGAGCGGCGGAGAGCGCAGCTGGCGTGGCGAGGAGAATGGGGGAGAAGTGGACGCCGACAACGCCGGATGGATGCAGGGACAAAGCGAGTGAATGAGATGCGTTCGCATCTAAAAATTCAAACTGCTTCGACCGCGTTGGAATGGCGCACTCGGATAGACGTCGGCTTCATAACGCGATGTGACCCAGGTTAGATTCCGCCCACAGGGAGCGTTTTTTGCTTGCGGCGCTTGATGTGTCTTCGCTTATCATCATCATTTTGTGAAACTCACTGTGTAAAGTTTGCTTTCCTGCAGCGTGTTTTGGTGACGGGACAGTTGCCATCAGGAAAGCACCGAAAGCTTCGCTTTAAAAAAGCACGCGCGTAGACGTTAGCAGGTATACGAGTAGCGTAGAAGTACAGGATAGACGTAACGCTTCAGGCTAGACGTACGTTGGCCTTCGTGCTTTCAAGCTAGCCTGCAGTAGACGTGACGGCAAGTGCGTCCTCTGCCTCACCGTGGCAAGCCGACAGGATAGACGCCGGGCGTACCCACGCCGTCGAAGCGCACCTCTTTTAACCCTATGACCGCACGATGGCAGCGGCAGCGGCGGCAAAAAGACGAGTGCACTGACTGACCCGAATTGTTCCGAGCATCACCTACACGCGTATGGCGAGAAGGAAAAGAAGACGCCTCGCTCCTTTCGGAGTGCCTGGCCTACCCAGGTTTTAATCAATGAGATAAGCAAAGCCAAGAAGTTGCGCTATCAAGCGGGGACTGAAGCAGCTGCAGCAGCACGTGTGAAAAAGCATGAGGTTTCACTCGAAGACACCGATGCTTGTACGAGTAGAAGCAGTTAGATGAAAACCTTTGGCTGGTGGCAACTCTGTCCTCTTCTCGATTTCCTTATCGTACCACAGTGAACAAGACAGGGAGGCCTATCGTTTTGCTTCCCCAATAGCTGAAGGCGCGCGAGGCTGAAGTACTTTGTGCGTAGCGCAACATTCGTCTGTGCTGTAATGGGCATTTTTGGAGGAATCGATACTTCATTCCGCTAGTCTCGTTCCGTGCCTGTGAAGCGCGTGTTATCACGGCTGGCAGCCAGTCGGAAGCGGCATTTGTGGGGCCGTCCTGCCCCGGATAAAAGATAATGTGGCTGGAGGGGAACCACCGCCACCAATATCACCAACACGGACGCTACATTCATGATCATCACCGCGGTCAACCCCATCATATCAGCTTTATGGACCCGGTTATCCTAATCAGTCTCACCTAGAACAGCCACCACAAACATCACCTCTCGACCCGTCACGTATATGTATATCCTTTCGAACTTAATCACTCCCTGATTGCCAATGAACCTTCCCTGTTCTCGCTGTATTTTCCTCATTAGCATAAAAAAACGTTAAAAAAGTAGAAAATAGCTGTCATGTATGACGAAGTGATCGAGTGGCTCGTTTCTTTTTTGTTTGTTTTGCATGGGCATATTTGTGTACATAAGGTAGTTTCATGAGGTACTTTCACACGAGGTACTTTCACATCATGAAGCCCAGCAAGTCACCACCTGACTCAATACAAACGGCAGTACAGACAAATAACTGAGTTATTCAAAACTTTCCCAGTAACATGTGATGGCAAATGCGGCCCACAGAGTGCGGCTACGGGGAACCTGGTGAAGCTGGGCGTGGCAGTAAGGAACCATAGCTATAAGGATCAATACCCGCCCTTGACTCTACCAGGAGGCCCGGTAGCAAACACATCACCTTAGCGGCTTATTTAAGAGCAGGGTAAACCTACGCCCAATTGCTGTGTGCGAGCTAACACTCCGAGAACCAGCGGAGTGCCCGCGTACAAGTGGTTCTCGGCATGTTCAGTTCAGCTCCAAATGGCGCCCACGAAGAAGCAAGCCTTCAAGAACGCGGTTATAGCTAACATCCGCGTTCGGCGCCTCACGTTTCATCGCTCGACCTTGGAGGCTACACTTGACCACCTTAAACGAGCGTTCTGCAACAGCGCGAAAATTTGATGGGACAACGAAGGACCAAGGCTGGACACACGACCGTCCTTCCTTCTATCCTGCCTTTATCTATACAGTTTAATTTTCGCCCCAGACAATGAACACACAGAAACAGGCCCAGTTTTCACTGCGAATGTGCACATGGCTGGAATCCAGCAGATCGTCTTCGGCGACAGACAGAGCGTACACCAAGTTTCAGCGCTTGGAAAAAAAACTTCTTAAAATTAAGGAAGACCCTGGGGCCTCCATATTTTGGTGTAAGACTACTTATATCCCCTAAAAATGTCTTCACAGCAATGAATTGGTATCATAAGCTGAAGCCGGATTTAAACGGATCGGTGTAAAATTGGTTTTTGCGAAGGAAAATTTGACATCCCCTTCAATCCAGCCATTCGGCAGCAACGGTTTGTAGCCGAACGGCTGCATTGAGGTGGATGTCAAATTTTTCTTCAAAGAAACTTACTCCACCTGGGGATTTCCCCTAAATCTGGTCGATAAACACCTATTCATCACTTCGATTTGTTGATCGATTCGCTCTCGCGCTGCAAACGGCTAGCCGCCTGGTTAGCCTCAGTTGGTATAACGACTGCCCTAGATAGGCGGAGGTCCCGGGTTAGAATCCTGGAACAGAATGAATTTTTCTTCAACTGCGAAGTTTCTGAGAAAGCTGTACAGCTTTACTTTGTAGCCGAACGGCTGCGTTAAGGTGGATGTAAAATATTCCTTCGCAGAAACTTACTCCACCTGGGGGATTTCCCCTAAATATCGTCGATTAAGATTGCTCCTTGAATGCTGGCTTTCCCACAGATTGTGTTGCACGGTGAAGCCTAGCCATCTACGGAGGGAGTTTGGTTACAGCCCCCTTGGCACTCCTCTCTATCGCCGCCACCTCTTTCCAAAGTAGTGTATACTTGCCATCTTACTTTAGTGTATACTCCTCGCCACGCTCGGCGTCTCTCTCCCCTCTTACATTGCGCAATGCAGCGCGCTCTTCGGCGGTCACCTGTGCGGCGCACTAGATACGTCATTGTCTCTACTCACCAATCGTGTGTGTCCTTAGTCGGTTCCGCAGCGATCCTGCTACTGTCCTTATAATTAAACATAGCAAATACAGCTTCGCCGGAATCCCCTCTTCACAGGGTTGAAGAAATTTTATTTTTCCCAACTTAAGTGACGTCTGACTGAAAGGTTACCCGCAACGTTAACGGATGATAACAGAACGGTGAATTGTTAACCCGTGCCAGGAAACTTAATTCTAGGGCTATCACGGTATAAGAACCTTAACTCATGGATAGTATAGTCATTGTATTACTGGGACTTCGGACATCTGATGTTTATATTATAAAGAAAATCCACTGCTGGATTTCTAAGAATAGGTAAAATGAGTTTAAATTTAGCTAGTGGACACCCGTTAAGACGAACGTGGTTAAGGCACCCGGTTCAAACGAACGCTTTTAGCCTCCTGTAATAAAGATAATACAAGAAATATCTGCTTAAGGCAAACTTCCGAAATAAAACTGGCAGACTTTCCTCCTTCCCTTAGAGTAGGTCTTCACTCGGAGTTTCTTGTACTTGGAGAAGGAGCCATAACTGTCCTCGGAAATTTACCGCCTTGGAACGAGAAGGAAAGAAGGGGGGGGGGGGGGGTGATGGGAAGGTGCGAAAATAATTTTCTTGAAAAAAAAAAAAAAAGAAACCCTTCAAAGTTTACCACCTCCTAACGAAGGGAACTTTTTACTAACGTTGGTGACAATCTTAAACGGTTTAAGTAACACCTTTCCTAACCATACTATTAGAACATCAGAAATTATTTTTATGAGGTACTTACTAAAGGCCCGTTCTACATGGTGCGAATTTACCTGCGAATCCGCTGTTGCGGCGCTGCTCGTGCAGGAAAACGATCTATTTTTCTTGCTGTCGGAGCTACAAAAATAGGTATTGTGCGGCAAAACGACCTGTTTTGTAGCTTCGGAAGCAAGGAAAATAGATCGTTTTCCCGTACGAGCGGCGCCGCAACAGCGGATTCGCAGGTAAATTCGCACCATGTAGAACGGGCTTAAGTGATTCCAGTCCCTTAGGTAATGTGGCCAAGAAATACCGGAGCCAAATCCAATTATTCTTGTCCGTACACTTCAGAGCTTCGGGCGTTGACATTTTTTATGTGCTTATATGACTTCACACATGCAATATCTCGGATTAAATCTCGGATTCCTTTCTGTTAGAGCGGTGCACGCATTCCCTACCTGCTTAAAAAAATCGCGCCAAGAGCAAAAGAGAGACTAAAGAAGCTATCTGCTGAGGCGAGCAAATCATGAAGTTCTGTTCTCTGCTGGCGAAGACTACAGAGTCCGCAGGGTTTTCAGGCAGATAAAAAGAGAGAAGGTACTGATGAGCACTGCGGCGGTGCCCTTTAGGTAGTAAAAATAAAGGTAGGCAGTGAAAATAAAGGCTAGACTTTATATCTAAGAGCGGGCGGCTTCCAGTTAGTAACTCCCAAGGGTATGCATCCGAAAAAAACTGCCCGTAACCACCCGGACACATGCTTTTAATGAAGTTATGTCCCGATCTGTTATAATTAAAATATCTGTTTATTTGTTATTTGAAATGTTTTGGAGTGTAATCATGCTTTGGTGAGTACACCACCGAAAAGTCAGGACATCTGCAAATTAAATACATAATTGGACAGTTTAACACACGTAATGGTTATAATAGTGCAAATGTACAGCCTGTAAAAGGCTTGTCTATAACACAGCTTTCGTACTCTCAGCCTTATCCTGCCCCGCCGGTGCGGGATTTGAATAAAACTACTGCGGAATTCTGAAGCCTTAGCCCTTCGCTTTTGCCTCCGACATGTTTGGAACGAGTAAGTTTCGGCAGTTTTCGGATGTGGCTGGTTGAAGTTGAAATCGCTGTTATAGACAAGCGTTTTACCGACTGTACGTGATTGGTGTCTTCCGAAACGATCAGGAAAGCGAAAAGAAAAATAAGAACGCGTGATATGATTATCTGGCAATGCATTTATGTATAATAATGCAGCTGACTTTACAGAAGCTCTGCGTATGGCGTTTTATACGGGCGCATTGGAATTCGTACTTTTATTAACCGCTTACTATCGCCCAAGCAAAACTGTTTCATAGCAATGAATTTATGCATAAGGGTGAATCCGACTTCGGAAAGCTCTCTGTATAGCAGGGTGGTTGTAAAGAATGCTTACACATTAGTTTACAAATTAGGTATCAGATTTTCTTTACTATTTCCGTACAGACTTTCCAACCCCTATAAAGATCGCATAAATCAGGAGAGGAAAAATCACATTTATATATACAGGGACGAGCCGGCGTAATTGACTGACCAATTAAATGACTAAGAAATTCACCTAGAGATAAGGAGGAATTCGCGTTTAAGCTGACGCAGGACAGATTGGTTCGGCAGAATCTAGGAGACGCTTTCGTCCTGGCGTGGAAATCAGGATGATGATGATAAAGATAAAGTGTTCCTCCTACCAAACCTCGCTTTCCCTTGGTTAAACTGTTAAATGTTAAGTGTTAAATGGTTAAATTTATGAGTGCAGGCGGGTTACGTTGACGTGTGCCAGCGGGGGCACGTGGTCATGACATAAGCCCCCAGATACTGCAAGTCCGGCGGCCATGCGGAGAACACGAGTTTAGGGCTCCAGTTTAAAAATGTATACAGTTTTCCCGAACTATGTTGCACGCGGAAGCGGCGTACCCGAAGGCTTATTTTGGGCAGCTTAGGGCACCCGGAATAAGGCAGAGCTAGCGGCCTGTGCAACTTGAAGAATGGAAGCTCCTATTCGTAAACACAACGCACTCGGTCTACCACAGTTGGGTTTAGACGGGCTTCCGTGGTCAAAGGTTTCGCAGTGGAGCGAAGCGATTCTTTCTTTGTTCAGCGCACCGCTATACGTAGCTCAACGCTGTATCATATAATCTGCAAGCCGTGGAATTCACGCGTTTGGCTTTTTTTGCGGCAGCCTCGGCATCGGAGGAGGCCATCGTAGCGGTATAACATTGTTCGCTTCCTTACCGTGTACCGGACTGCGCTATGCATGGAGTGGGAAAGCTAGCTGTGCAGACTCGCTTGACCAAGCGCGCTAAACCGGCGTATCGCGGGTGTACGTATACCGTTGTTCCGGCTTGGATTTGAGCGATGCGGTCGGGGTTTGGTCGACCGGAACGCACCGGCTGGCCAGTGCACGACCAATTGTACGCGACCGGGCAAC